>CM048672.1:21552500-21560000 GCA_026401315.1 Dysphania ambrosioides
ACCGTCACCCACTTGAAGGACTGTGCCGGTATTTACAACCTTTACTTCTCGATTATATCCTTCAATACGTTCACGGATAATTTTGCTAATTTCATCTGCTCGAATGGTTGCCATGATTCTTTTTTAATTCTTTATTTTGGAAACAAAAAAATAATACCTACAATTAAATAGAAGGACTAATCAGTTATTTCCTTCATCGCACCAAACATGCCAATGTTAGCATTGATGGTCTGTAAATGTAACTCATTGTTCAAACAACTATTCAGAGTTCCTAGAGCTCCTTGTAAGGCTTGTTGGAAAACTCGTTGTCGGACTTGATTAATCGCTTTTTGTTGTTCAAACTGAATGGTTTCGTTTTTGTAATTTTCGAATTGTTCTAAAGTTTTATAAGTTGAATTAATCAAATTCATTTTTTCTCGTTCTATTTCAGAATATCCATTCACTCGAAACTGATCTGCGTCCATTTCGACTTTCTTTAAGCGAGCCCGGGCTTTTTCCAGCTGTTCAATGGACTTTTCGCGCAGTTCTTCTGAATTTCGAATAGTATTCAAAATCCTCTGTTTTCGATTATCTAATAAATCACTTAATGAAAGTAGATTATTTTTCGATTTATTTCAAAACATTCATGATCCCTTCCCGAACCAAACTTGAATTTTTCAATTCATTTGGCTCTCACGCTCAATTACTTCAATTATTTATGGCAAATTTCCATATTTTTTTGAATGTAATGAACCTATCCTCTCTTCTCTATTCATATTCGACAAAAAATGGAAACCGATCGCTAATCAAGACTAGAATATTCGGAGGACTCTTCTGATCCAAACAAAAAAGATATAAATAGATAAGTAATTGTCAGCAAAGTTGTTTTTTTTATTCAAATCCAAAAATTTTTCTTACTTTATACGTAGGTCATCGACTTAGCCTTTGGCATTTATTTACTGAATATTAATAAAAAGTATAAAGATTTTTCCAATAACAATAAATAAGGACTTCAAATGATTTTATCGACATGAGTGTTATATATCGAAAAATTTCGAACTATTGTTTCTTTATTTCATTTTTAAAATATCTCGGGATTCGGTATCTTTAAGTATTAACATAATGGTAGAAAGAATACCCTGCTGTGCCTGGACTTCAAACAATTTTAGTTTTAACCATGTTTAAGGTAATGGTCTCACATTATTGGTTAATAGAGAATCAAAGTATATTTACCAACAAATCACGAAATGCTATAGTTCTTACATATGATTTCTTTATTATTGATTTCAGAAGTCATTCGTGAGATCATGCACCTTTCGCCCTAATTAGAAAGAAAAAGCGGTACAGTTGGTTGAATCCAACCTATTCTTGAAATAAACAACCCGCACACTCCCTTTCCAAAAAAGATCAATACACCAAGCACTACACTGAGATTTATTAGATTTGTTGCTAAAATATCGGTATTAAACCCGAAACTCCCGGCGGATGGCCAATGACCCAAGAAAACGAAAGAATCGGTTACATTTTTCATATGATCTCCTCTTATAGATAAACTAAAAAATCGTTGTATTATTTCACTTCTTTGCTACTTCTAAATTAAATGAATTTGATTTTTTGAATTGAGATTCCCAATAAGAATAATACTTAACTTATTGGAATAGAATTACTAATTAGGTACTGGGTTTCATTTAAATTGATAAATACTCCTTTTGTTGCAACACGTCACTTTCGAAATAAGAAGGAAGGGGAAGGAAGGAAGAAAGCGAGTGGGTAACACGAATTCTTCATCCTCAAAGAAAGTCCTTCCCATGTATTATTTTCTCAACGAATAAGTAATTGTGTAGGAGCGATATTTTACTATAAATGTGAAAAAACAACCAAGACTATAAAAGAAATATGTATTTCTCGTATTTCTTTTCCTTTTCTCGGGTTAAACAAAAGGATTCGCAAATAAAAGTGCTAATGCTACAACCAATCCATAAATCGTTAAAGCTTCCATAAAAGCTAAACTAAGTAATAAAGTACCTCGTATTTTTCCTTCTGCTTCGGGCTGTCTCGCAATACCTTCTACGGCTTGTCCCGCAGCAGTACCTTGACCAACTCCAGGTCCAATAGAAGCAAGTCCTACAGCCAATCCAGCAGCAATAACAGAAGCAGCAGAAATCAGTGGATTCATGATAAGTTCCTCACACACACAAAAAAAAAGAAATGGTTAATGATACAATCAACCAATGCATTATGATTTAATTATTCCATTGCTAATATTCATCCAGTCGAAATAACTAAAACTACCGAATTGGAAATTGAAATAATAATATTATTAAACCATTAGATTATTAGAAAGACTTCATCTTTTTAGTTCCTGTTTGTTGAGTCTTTCTGACTCAATACAACTTGAGTTTTTCCATTTGTTTTTTCGAATCATTCTTTAATCTTTTTCTTTCTTTTGTCTGTTTATTCATTCAATTCACAGTCATAACCGAAACGCAAGGACTTTGTCGATTGGTATCTCTATCGAAATTCAAGTAGGGCAAATTAAATATTAGTTCATATATAACTTGGCAATATCTAATATAAAATATACATGGGTTTCTTACATAATGTAAACCGCCTATTCTATTTTTAATTCAATCGTATTTTTGAATCATTCTTCGAAACATCTAATCTGCAAGAATTAGCTTATAGTCATTAGATTGCATATACCTGGGGTGGACCCCCCTCTCGACGAACCCACGTCTTTTTTTTTAACTTCTCGAATATATTTTTTTATATTACCGCTAAACTGTATGTATTTATATATTTATATACTCTAAATAAAATATATTCTCTTGATAGAATATGTTGATAGAGTGTCTTGAGCCACGCATATACATATATTACCTGGATCTAAACTAAGAGATAGACTCTTCCTAAGACAAATCAATGATGACCTTCCAGGGATTCGCCTATATAAGCTGCGGCTAAAGTTGCAAAAATAAGAGCCTGAATACCGCTTGTAAATAATCCAAGAAACATGACAGGTATAGGAACCACTAAAGGTACTAAAGAAACAAGAACAACAACGACTAATTCATCCGCTAATATATTTCCGAAAAGTCGAAAACTAAGTGATAGAGGTTTTGTAAAATCTTCTAAGATATTAATGGGTAAAAGAATTGGAGTTGGTTGAATGTATTTGCCAAAATAACCTAATCCTTTTTTTGTAAGACCCGCATAGAAATAGGCTACTGACGTGAGTAAAGCTAAAGCAACAGTAGTATTTATATCATTCGTGGGTGCGGCTAACTCCCCGTGAGGTAACTGTATGATTTTCCAAGGTAAAAGAGCCCCTGACCAATTAGAAACAAAAATAAAGAGAAACATAGTCCCAATAAAAGGAACCCAAGGGCGATATTCTTCTCCAATTTGAGTTTTGCTCACGTCTCGGATGAATTCAAGGACATATTCAAAAAAATTTTGACCGCCGGTCGGAATCGTTTGTGGACTCCGAACAGCTATAGCAGCTGAACCTAATAAAAGAGCAATTACAACCCAAGAAGTTATAAGTACCTGGCCATGGATTTGGAAACCTCCTATTTGCCAATAGAAATGTTGGCCTACTTCCACACCAGATATATCATATAACCCCTTTAGCGAGTTGATTGAATATGCTAAACATTCATATTGTCCTCTGAAAGAAATATAACTTAAAAAAAATTATTTTGATTCAACCAGCTCTTTCTCGTTTTGTCTCATTTAAATGTAAATTTTCTATTTCGGATATCGATTAATTACATCATATCCCCAGTTATTTTTAACTAGTTTTTGAGATTCAAGATCTAGTAACCGATATAGAGTTTAGGAAGTCAATTTTTGATTTTATTATGAATCAAGGATTTCTTATATAGCTAGAGCGGCCTTCACAAATTGCAAATACTAATTTGGTAAGAATTAATCGAATGGAAGCTATAGCGTCATCGTTTGCCGGAATCGAAATATCTGCGAGATCCGGGTCACAATTTGTATCGATTAAACAAATCGTTGGAATTCCCAAAGTAATACATTCTCGAAGGGCCGTATATTCTTCGTGTTGATCAACGATGATTACAATATCCGGTAATCCCGTCATATATTTGATCCCACCCAGATATGTTTGCAAGTGAGATAATTGTCTCTTCACCACCGCTGCATCTCTCTTTGGGAGACCAGCAAGTCTCCCTGCTGTTTGTTCCATTCTCAAGTCCCTGAATTTATGAAGTCTCGTTTCTGTCGTGGACCAATTCGTTAACATACCCCCAAGCCACTTTTTATTAACATAATGACAGCGAGCCGTTATTGCAGCCCGTGCTACTGAATCAGCTGCTTTATTTTTTGTCCCAACAATTAAAAATTGTTTTCCTCTACTTGCTGCATCAAAAACTAAATCACAAGCCTCTGATAAAAACCGAGCAGTTCTAGTAAGATTTATAATATGAATACCCTTACATTTTGCGGATATATAAGGCGACATTCTAGGATTCCATTTCCGAGTACCGTGACCAAAATGAACTCCTGCTTCCATCATCTCTTCCAAATTGATGTTCCAATATCTTCTTGTCATTTCTCCCCACACTTTCTCTTTTTTTAATTAAAGAGATGAGGTATTCTGAAATAAAAAATTGTTCCAACGGAACTTTCTTTTCTAGCGCGGATTGGCTATTGATATACAACCCAACAAACCATTAATTCCTTTCTATTCGTTAGTTTTTTAATTTATTTATTTTCTTACTAAATTAAATAATCATAATACATAAAAGATAAAAAAGATAAATTTCGTCTATTAAACCCCAAAAATCATTGTTGTTTTGATCTATCACATAAATTATTTGAAATACAAGAATCAAATAATTCTCTGTGGTAAAACAAAATATCTCCCATTTCTCCCTCGAATAGATTCTTTTTTTTTGTTTTCAAGGGAATGTCCTTATGTTGACTTGAATGGTGTACGAATCCTTTGAATCCGGTACCGACGGGTATCAGCCCCCCCAGAACAACATTTTCTTTTAGTCCTTTCAACCAATCGATACGGCCCCGGAGAGCCGCTTTTGCTAAAACTCGAGCAGTTTCTTGAAAACTCGCTTCGGATATAAAACTTTGAGTATTCAAAGATGCTCTTGTTATTCCCAATAAGGTAGCTCGGTAACATATTGCTTCTTCCAAAGCGCGTCCTGTTCGTTCCGCCTGAAACAATCCAATTAGTTCTCCGGGCAAAAAAACATTAGACATTCCATCTTCTGAAACCAAGACTTTTGATGTTATTTGACGTACAATAATTTCTATATGCCTATTATGGATCTGCACCCCTTGTGATCGATAAACCTTTTGGATCTTGTTAACCAAAGAAATACGACTTTGCGCTATAGTTAGCTCAGCCCCAATCAAGAATCGCCAAGGACTTCCAAAAATTCTTGTTATACGTTCGTTCCAACCATCAATCCTTTTTTCTAGATTCATCGATATTGAATCAATCGAACGAACTTCTAAAACTTGTTCTACCTTTGGAAGACCTTGCGTTATGTCACCAGACCTCGATTTTTCATATATAAATGTAACTAATGTATTCCCCTCATAAATAATTTCTCCATAATGACCATGAACTGTTGCTCCTGGAGTAGCCAAATAGGGCTTAGCTGATCTTATTACTACGGAGTCAAATTGAACAGTTAGAACTTGACCCGATTTTAGGTGCGTTCCTTTTTTGGTTATACATACATTTTCACAAACAAATTGTCCAAGATAAATTTTTGTGGATGTCTCTTCACAAAAATTATAATGAAGAAAATCCCAATTCAATTTGAATGGATTCAAAATAATATTACTGCATGGATCGGGATTATAAATTTTTCCATTTTCATCCATTAAATAATATTGAAATTTAAGTAGTTGAAAGGTTTGTTTTAAATTGTCAAGTTGACAATAATTAGTTACCAAGATCTGATTATGAGTTATTAAATGGTAACATGAAAAAAAATTAGCAATTTGACGGACTGCTCCTAAAGGACCAAATGAATTCCTAATTGGAATTGGGGGGTCTTTTTTAATTGATTCTTTGTAATATTTTACACCCTTGAATGCTAATGGACCTATTCGAAAACAATTGGATGATGACAAAATTATCAAAAATTGACATTCTTTGTTTATACCCAACAACGTCCGGACAGTTCCTTGATTTTGGTTAAATGATTTTTGACGGTTTGTCTTTGAATAAATGGAATAAAATGGGTTCATATTACTATGATCTGATCCCTCATTTTTTTCGGATGATGGATCATTCCTTTTCCCCCTATATGAAATAGCTGATTTCACTAAATTGACCTTTAGGAAATCTCGAATAATACCGTTTGTTCTTACTTCAACAAAGGAAGCGGGGGCCTCTTCGATAGAAGAACCTTTTTTATCTTGATTCCAATTCAATACTAAACAAGTACGTACTAATTGAATCCTTGTGTCAGAAATTCCTCGAGTAACTTTGCCATTTCCATAAAGGATATAATTGACAACTCGAAGTTGCACATTATCCCTTTCCTGCAAGAAATCCTGAGGGAAAAGCGTTGCTAAATCGATACCGTCCGTTATTTGATATGGAACTACGGGTCGAACCAAAACAAAATATTTTTTCTTAGTAGGGGTAATCCTTTGAACATAGATCCAATTTCTCCAATTTTTTGAGTCCTTGGAATTTGTCCTGCTTGGTGGTATCAAAATGCCATTATGTCGGGATATCTTATCTGTCTCCCCAGGAAAATGGATATCTCCCGAAAAAATTTTAAGTTCAATCTTTTTTTTTTCCTCTCCACTCGGACCACTCCACCTACTTGACTTCTTGTATTTAAAGTGATCTGCGTATCGACTCCAATGATACTATTGTTGCGTACCATTATGGACGAAGATCCGGGTAAGATATGAACTTCTTCAGGAATGAAAAAAAATCGATCGAATTTTATTTGGTATTTTGGTCGAAATTCTTTGACTCCTCGATACTCAATCAAATCCTCTTTTTTAACGATTGAATGCATTTCGATAGTCTCATATTTAGTAATTCCCGAACTCTTTCTTCGGTATCGAGGATCATCAAAATAAGCAAAAATACTATTTTTACGGAAACTACCATTTATGGGTATTTCAATCGAGATACCGGAAGGGGGCATTAAATCTTTTTTTCGTTCTTGACTCGCTTGAAATGGAATAATAAATCTATTTCTTCGTTTCTTTGCCAATAAATCCGCAATTTTTGTAGGATATATGAGATTACAATGACCTATTCGATGAAGTTCTGAATAATCCGGAATCCTCTCGTTTTTTTTACTAAAAGAGTCCAATAATTTCTCTTTTACTTGATCATTAGTGACTGAGGGGTTACAAATATATATTTGTTCGAAAGAAAGAGAATGAGTGCGCATTTGATCTTGATCCTTGGAGAGGGAAAAGGGGACTCCACTGGATCTGTATGGCTTTCCTGATAATATCCATAAATGACTTGTTTTTGGTAAGAGATGAACATTA
>CM048672.1:21567500-21572500 GCA_026401315.1 Dysphania ambrosioides
ATTCCCTCATTTCCATCCCGTAGCATTTGCACTCAATTCCCCGTTTATTGAAAAATCCCATTTTTGGCTCATTCTTCGTTGAATCATATAGATCGCTCTAGCTCTGATGGAATTTATATTCTGTTTACTAAATCACATAAAATTTGACACAAAAATTCCATATATGAATATATGAGCATATATGGAATGTATAAAATACGTACGAAGGGGGGAATAAAGAAAAGTTTTTACTCAAATTGAAAAATGCAACAGATACAAAAGGAAAGGAATTGATAAAACCTTATTAATAAAAAGAATTCTGCTACTTACATACTTAAATTCGATTTATAAATTTGAGTTTAGTATAGAATATCAGTTCCATTTCTACCATTATTATGATATTACGTATATTTTTACCTATTTAGTACTATTTTGGATAATTCCAAAAATATTATTGTATTGTAAAGCAAGTTATGTTTAGTATATTTAAATTAAATAGTAAATTTAAACACGTCCAGATATTTATATATCATATATAAGATACTTGACTGTCGTCTGTGTAATTTTTTTCTGGTTCCGGGGTTTACATATACTCATAATTCTTGGTATAATTGAAATTGAGAAAAAGAAAAATGGAAATAAATATTTTTCTATTTTGTATTGAAAAGATGCAATACTGATTAGTTATCCTTTGGATTTTCTTATGTCATTAGGTAAACATAATTTGAAATCAAAATATATGAATCGTTTATGAAACCGCAGTCAAGTCAATAGTTAATGGTTCCAATTGATCATGTTTATCATGAATTTAAATTTTGACCAAAAGTCTATATTTTTTGAGATGGATCGAATCAAAACAAAAAAGGAAAGATTTTCCTTTTAGTAAGTAGTGGAATGGCTATCAAGGAAAAGGGATTAAAAATGAACGTACAATAAATAAAAACAACAAGTTCAGTAATCCATCCCAAAAAGGTAATATTTTCGTCTAGTCTATTTTGTATCGTTTTGGCGGCATGGCCGAGTGGTAAGGCGGAGGACTGCAAATCCTTGTTCCCCAGTTCAAATCCGGGTGTCGCCTGATTCTAATTAACAAAAGACTCGAACCCCCTTATTGACTGCTATAACCGATAACTCCCCGAATTCCTCGGCGGCCGAAGGTAAGGAGAAGAAGAGATCTCTTAACGCATATTTTAGTCTAAGTATCTGTTGGTTCTCAAAAGTGAAAGTTCGGTAAATCTTTGTGTCTAGCATTCAAGGAAAGATTTTCCTTTTAGTAAGTAGTGGAAGGACTATCGAAACCTCTTCATCCCTATTGAAGTGATTACTTACTGGGCCTTCTCAAAAAATGAATAGTTCAAAAATTTTTGACTCTGTACCATGAATTTCACTATTATTAGTAAACAATAATGGAATAATTCCTTCATATTCCTAGAAATAGGGGACATAATTCACATGGATATTGTAAGTCTCGCTTGGGCTGCTTTAATGGTAGTCTTTACATTTTCTCTTTCACTTGTAGTATGGGGAAGAAGTGGACTATAGAAATACTACTTCATTTTTGTTGATGAATAAAACTCATTTGTTTTATCGATCGCTTCGCAAAGTTTTTTTTAATAGAATAATGTCAATAAAAAAGAAAAAGATATTTGAAGAATTCCCATGTTTATATTTCGAAAGGAGATATAGATGATAGGAAATTGATCGAATTTAATTTTAATAAGAGTCCCTTCCTTGAAATTGAAGAAAAATCCACTTAGATAAATCCTATAAAAGATAATGTGGAACAACAGACCCCTTTTGTTTTCCTATTTATCAAAATCTAAAAGAAAGGCGTTCTCATATTAGTATAATATTACACGACTACGTACTTTCTAGAGAAAAGAACAGAGACATAGTGCTTGTTCAACAAAATATACACATAATAAGATCTTGACTCATAAGAGTTGCATATTAGGCACTTACCACTTGTTTTATTCTTTTCGAAAATGGACTTTTGGGGTCTTTATCGATTCCTAGTTTTAATTTTAGTGTTAAGATCAGTTTTACTATTTAATTTCAAAACTCAAAGAAGTTTCTATACCATCGAACTCTTTCGAGCATCTATCCAGCAGTCAATCAATTCAATTACTTTACTTCTTGGGTTGGCAATGATAAAAAAAGATTACTAATTTGGTTTTTTCTTAATATATACCATTATTTCTTTCTTTGATTCTTTGGGCAGGTAGTGGTATTTATATTTGAAAGAATCCGAACTCGAAGAATTCGAGCTGTAAAATAAACGTAAGAGTTGCCTTTTGGTTATTTCGAGTTCGGATTAATCAGAATCAATCCAAATTGATCAAATAGATGTAGTAAAAAAAGAGAATTGGGGCTGTTATGTCCATAACATATACGAAGATACCTGTTGTAGATTGATCGATATTACATTAAGCTTGTATCTTTATTAAAGTTATTATGGTTTATAGTACAACTTACTAGACGAAAAAAAAAATACTAATCGAATCGATAGTATAGTATGGTAGAAAGATTCATATGAATCTTTCTACCATACTATACTATCTCATCGAATATTGCTGATTGTAACCTGCTCCTTTCAGTTAAGAAACTGAATTGGAATCGCTTTTTCTTTCCATTTTTCAATCAAAGAACTAAGAAATCAAATTTCATTTAAATTAATCATTTTGGCTAACCGTTTTTACATAGATAATAAGTAAAAACGCAGTAGGAACTAGAATGAATAGTGCAGTAGCAATAAATGCGAGAATATTTACTTCCATAATCTCATCGTTTTTTACTTCGCATTAACTCGGGATTTAATCCCATAGAGATGATCAAAATTTGACCTGTTGATGATATTGAATCAGATTAATATCATGAATAACAATATCTGAGCTATCATATCAATTCGCCGTCGCGAATTGAATAGTATAACATAGGAAGATCTTTTATCCATACTGAATCCAAAAAAAGCAAAATGGAATTTGTTATCTAATCAAGACTTCCCTTATTTATTATTCTGTTTTATTCTTTTTTTCCCTAACCTGACGTCTTCCTTCTACAATCAATCATTTAATGAAGTTTCCCTTTTCAAGTAATGCAAATTTTCATATTTGTTTGATGATAAATAAATTCAAAAAGAAAAGGGAAAGAAAAAAGCCCTAAGACTGATCAGAAGAATTTTTATTGAAAGTGAAATTCTATTGTTGTCCTTTTACAAAAAATGGAAAGATGCATTGATACATTTATTGATTATTGGATCCGTCGGGACTGACGGGGCTCGAACCCGCAGCTTCCGCCTTGACAGGGCGGTGCTCTAACCAATTGAACTACAATCCCCTATACAGTATCCTTTTTTTTATGAGTTGACTCAAAACATTTATAGTTAGAATTTTGTGTTGTAACAGAGACGCGAGTGATATATTCATCTCCACATGAATATGCACTTTATTTAGTGAGAACGGCACGAATTGCTAGTCAAATTTCCTTATTTTAAAATCGATTGAGAATAAATCTTTATTGAAAGATTTAAATTTTATTTTTTTCTTTAGACTTTTTAAACTTTAACGATTTAAACTTAAAGATCAGAATATGAATCGAGATCATTATTCTGATCAAAATTTCCCAAAACAAATAAATAGAGCAAACAAATCAAAAATACAGTATACAATAGAACAGAAAATTGGATTCTTTTATTACGTGTATTAGCCTTTTCGGGAGGACAAAAATATTCATCGCATAATGGATGAGCGAATTATTGGGCCGAGCTGGATTTGAACCAGCGTAGACATATTGCCAACGAATTTACAGTCCGTCCCCATTAACCGCTCGGGCATCGACCCAGGAAGAAGAAAGTCAATTTGAGGCTTATTGAGAATCTAGGATCAACTTCCTTTTGTAGTACCCTACCCCCAGGGGAAGTCGAATCCCCGTTGTCTCCTTGAAAGAGAGATGTCCTGAACCGCTAGACGATGGGGGCATACGTGCCCAACTGCCATCATACTATGATCATAGTATGAACAGTTTTTTGAAATTGTCAATATAATCGAATAATTAGATTCAAAAGATCTTCCCGTCTTACATGATTTCATAGAATTGTTTTGTCATTTCAATTGAATTTATGAATTCATTCATCCCCTATAAAATCGAAAATTATTCAATATTTATATATATTTAGATATCTAAATTTATATATACTAATTCATTAAAAATCAATCTAATATTAGCGAGATAATATGAAATTTAAAAAACTTTTCAGTTGTCTAATAGAAAGAAAAAAAAAATGAAGTTTAAGTTAAACAAACCCTATTAGCATAACGCATTTCGAAACGGGTCTCGAATTGCTATCCGGCTACTTAGATGTATTATTATAGTATATAATAACACTTATCTATTATTATATTATATAATAACTTAGTGTATGTGATCTATGTTCCTAGATATATTTTCTATGTATATACATAATGACTCAGCCACGCATTGACTAAAAGGGCCCTTTTAACTCAGTGGTAGAGTAACGCCATGGTAAGGCGTAAGTCATCGGTTCAAATCCGATAAGGGGCTTTTAAGATTTTTCATAAAACTACAGTCTATTTGAACGGGGAATCGAGAGATTGTTTGTTGATATTTTAAAAGTACAAAGTAAGCAACTTTCTAAGTATAATAAGTTAGACTAGTTAGAGTATAGTAGTTATAAAGTTGAACTCATATTCATTATATTATAATGATAAGATAAGTGGTTTCTCGACTCAGCAACTATTCCTATTTTCTATTATTTAAATCCAATTTATTGGAATGGAAAGATTCGAAATCAACAAATGAAAAAGTAAGTGGACCTGGCCTATTGAATCGTGAATATACCCGCTATTCTGATATTTAAATTTGATAGAGATTCAATTGGAATAGTTAACCTTTTTTTCTTTCAACTGGGCTTGAATTTGTCGATATTTCCAATTCAATTTTGATCTTCCTAGCTATTCCAAAGGAATAACTTGGCTAGTCTCTTCCTCCTAGAGTGGAGAAAT
>CM048672.1:21582500-22052500 GCA_026401315.1 Dysphania ambrosioides
CGCTCAACGGACCATTTTTAGATTCAAACCCCGTTTTGGTTTTTTTGAAGGTAAAAATGGTTTTTTTGTGCAACTTAGATTATTCTTAGCTCAATTATGAAGGTATTAGATGGAGCTAATTAATCTTTTACATAGAATTTCTTCTTCTAGATTCTATTCAAAAAGACTCTCTTGAAAATATGAAAAATCGCACAAACATTTCTTAGTAATTACTAAGAAACATCCTAGTATTTATTCAGTCGACGTTTTTCGAATAAATAGAAATAATGAATAATATTTCTATATATAGAAATATTATTCATTATTTCTATTTATTACTATTTTTTCTATTTGAATGATATTTGAATATAGTAATTTATTTGTATTATATAGTTAATAGACGAAAAGAAATAAATGTATTCTGTACTCGCTCTGTGTATTCTGTATCCCTACGCAATACCAGACAAACTAGAATGATCTGAAAAGAGATAGAATGAAATTCTTTAATTGGTTCTTCCTCGAAGAATCATTCTCTTTTATTTTAATGAGAAACCAAAAAGAATTCTAACAAATAACAAAAATTTTTATTCGAAACGCCCCGTGATCTTTAACCAATTGTGCGCTTCAATATAATTACCAGGAGTAAGCGTTATAGCCTGTTTCCAATACTCAGCGGCTTGGTCGAACCAAGCCTCAGCGATTTCAGAATCTCCCAGTCGAATGGCTTGTTCTCCCCGGTCGGGATAAGAATAGGCGGGTCAATTCCTTCCCTTAGAACCGTACTTGAGAGTTTCCTACCTCATACGGCTCCGCAGTCAATTCTTTTGGTGTCCTATTAAATGCTATTTTTTATAGATCTCTATTCCAATGTTCGGAGTAACCAAAATAGGTTAATCACATGAGTTTCAAACTTTCATTTTGATTTAATTAAGAATCAATTTAAGTTTTATCGTTTTTCCCACCTGCAGAAGAAGAAAGCGCGGATATTTACTCATATCCTTCGTATTTTCCGCAAGGTAACTATCTCGGTTTCATATCGAAATTTATAGAGAATCTTTGAAAAAGGCTTTCTTTCATAAACATAAGTACGAAAAAAAAAAGACTTACTATCTTTGGGATTTGATCCTACACCGCCGCTCAATACCTTAGTCTTAGTGGATCGACTCTATTACATAAGTTAATTCCTAACTTTTTTCTATCTTATATTTATATATAGGCATAAGTAAGCAGTTCATTTCTTAATGTATTGGTCCAAAACCTTATTAATTGATCTTTACGGTGCTTCCTCTCTATCAATTAGATCTTTTTTTATCCATAGACATAGAAAAAAGTATCTAGGCATATTTTTTGATCTTATTTCTTCATGTTTTGACTTCGATTAATATGAAGTTTATTTCTTTACTACAGCTGAAAGCAATCATCATTTTGGACGATGCATTTGTAGCGTTTTAGTATTTACTCGAAGATTTTTTCTTCCTTTTTCTTTCTATAGTGGAGATAGCCGCACGTAATGACAGATCACTGCCATATTATTAAACGCTTGTGGTAAGAATGGGTTTCGTTCTAGTGCCCTAAAATAATATTCTAAAGCTTTCGTATGTTCTCCATTACTTGTGTGAATAAGGCCTATATTATAGAGTATATAACTTCGATCGTAGGGATCGATTTCTAGTCGCATAGCTTCATAATAATTCTGTAAAGCTTCCGCATAATTTCCTTCGGATTGAGCTGACATCCGTTACGGTCGCTATTCGATTCAAAGAATCTCCGTTCCAGAACCGTACGTGAAATTTTCACCTCATACGGCTCCTCCCCTAAATAGGCATAATGAGAATTAAAAATACATGTAATAAAAAGGGGTTAAAACATTCTCATTATGAACTGAGCGGGGCTAGTGTTTTTACAAAAAATCTCTAGCCAACCTTCTTGCGCAAGAGATTTTACTAGAATCAAGTGTCTTGATACTAAATAGAAAGGATAACTCCAACAATTCCTTTGTCCTCAACGCCCCCTAATTTCCAGGAAATAGTCACTTCAACAGTCTTCGATGGTTATACGGGTATCCAAAGTACGAACGAGATGGATGTTTGTTGTCCCAACCACTCTTGGTAGTCCCAATCCAGATAAGACAAGAAAGGGAATAGGTAAGTAATTTTTAACAAAGCTTTCGTGTTGTCGATTCCTAAGTGTAGTGCTTCTTCCCCTATGCCGCCTATGGGTACTATATTCCATTATTACATTACTAGGAAGTAGGATTGACGCGTATGTATATGGAATACAAAACACAAAGGTGTAACCTTTCGTTCAATACTAAAATCGATAGCTGAAGGATAGTATCTGAGGTTGCATCAATCGGGGATACACGACAGAAGGAATTGTTGTAGTTCTAAACTTCACCTTCAACAAGCGTAGGTTTATTTCTATAATATGGAAGAAGAATATTTGTTCTTTCTATCCCGAAGCGTGTGCCTTTCTCATAAGACTCGGAACAGTAAAAGGAAACTAAATAATCAAGAAAATCAAATCACACCATCTCTGTAATAAGTAAATGCCTCTTTTTCTCCTGAAGTTGTCGGAATTATTTGTAATAAGATATTGGCCACAATTGAAAAGGTCTTATCAATAAAATTTCCATTTATCCGCGATCTAGACATAGGTATCAATCCATTCTAAAATTCTTCTCATCTCCCCTTGTGGGAAAACGATTATACAAACAAAGAATTTGTACAGTACGAAATAACATAAAAATAGATAAACAAAAAAATTCCAATAAAGATACAAATTTTTTACTACTACTTAGACTTCTATTTATTCCAATTGTTCCAAATACCCAACAAATTGCTTCTTTTTCACGAATCAATAAGAAATAGTTGAATCCCATTCGAATTCATACAAATCAAATGGAATAGTATAGGAACTCTTCCATTTTCATCGAAGCGGAAGAATCAAGGAATTTTTCGATCAGATCAAAAACAAGTTTTGATTTAATTATGATCGAAAGGTGAAAAGAAAGAGAATCGAATAAGCTTTCTATGATAGAAAAGGTTTTTGATAAAAAATTGTCTATTCTTTTTAGTTATTAGTTATAGTAGTGGTGCGTTAGTCCTAGTTGTACCTATACAAACAAAAATCGAATAGTAATATAAACATAGTAATGGCTCGCTATTTTTTCGGTTTCTGAGTCATAATCATTATGTAGGAGAGATGGCCGAGTGGTTGAAGGCGTAGCATTGGAACTGCTATGTAGGCTTTTGTTTACCGAGGGTGCATACGGTTCAAACAAAATTGTGAAAAAAAAATCAATGTGTAGATTCGATATCCTTTTTGATTTTTCATTGAGGTTTTGTCAACTGATAATGAATAATTAAGGGTCTCTTTTTCTATTTTTCAAGAAAGATTTCTTTTTGCTCCTTTCCCGAAATTACCTAATTACCCATATAATAATAGAAAAATATTTCGATAATTAAAATAGAATTTACTACTTACTTTTCATTGATGTATCATATCATCGAGATCCAATCCAAATTACGATGTCATTTTCTTGTTCTTCAATGGGTCTCTTTCTTTTTTTTAGGTTTATGCTCTACTCCGGGTAAAGATCTGTCCGATTTTGATTTGCACATATAGGGCAAATGTTTCCAATACCACTTGTGTTTTTTTTTTATTTCATATCTTTTCTTTCCTCAATTTCAATATTGAACATATTCTATTCATTCTATTGATTACTTTATTCGATTGCTTGAGATCACTCTTTTTCCATTTTGAATTTCAAATCGAAACGATTAAGGGTTAAAATAATATAGTTTTAAAGTAGTAATCTCCAATATATTCCCAATTGGGATTGGGGTTTTTATAAACGGAGCCTGAATACTTCATTTTATTGGTCCAACCGAGTCAACCATAAATTATTCTAATTGAGAATATTAATCTGAATCCCCCTAAAACTAAAAACTGGATCTAATTACATTTCACGCTCCAAATTTTGAATGATTCAATCAATCGTTCTTGGGCGAAAGGGAGGATATCTCAATCGGTCGAGAGAACGGGGAAATCCCATATGACCCAATATATCTGACAAGTCGCACTATACGTCAACCCAAGATGCATCTTCCTCTCCAGGACTTCGAAACGGAACTTTTGGAACACCAATAGGCATTAAATGAAAGAAAAAAGAATTAAGTACTCTATTTCACTTTGATGTGGAAACGTAATAATTCAAGTTTTCGAATTATTGTCTTTAGAATATCAATCTTCTAATTCTATTTTCTGCATAGATTAGAAAGGTTTAGTTTAAGAAGACAGAATAAATAAAGAAAAATTCTTACCAATATAGCCTTCCAATAATGAATAAGTATGAAAGCATTTACTCATATACGATGGTATCAACTCCCCATTGCGTATTGCTACTTATCGGGTATAGAATAGATTTGTTTCTCTTTGTTCCTACAAACATAATTGTTCCATTATTACCAACAGAATAGAACAAACATTACCCCTTGTTCCGAGATAATCCATTGAACAAAAGGGATCCATTGCATAGTCATAGTCTTTTCCAATGCAATAAAGTTACATAGTGTCATTTTTCTTTGATAAAGGGGTATTTCCATGGGTTTGCCTTGGTATCGTGTTCATACCGTCGTATTGAATGATCCCGGCCGGTTAATTTCTGTCCATATCATGCATACAGCTCTGGTTGCTGGTTGGGCCGGTTCGATGGCTCTATATGAATTAGCAGTTTTTGATCCCTCTGACCCCGTTCTTGATCCAATGTGGAGACAGGGTATGTTCGTTATCCCTTTCATGACTCGTTTAGGAATAACCAATTCGTGGGGCGGTTGGAGTATTACAGGGGGGACTATAACGGATCCTGGCATTTGGAGTTACGAAGGTGTGGCCGGAGCGCATATTATGTTTTCTGGCTTGTGCTTTTTGGCAGCTATTTGGCATTGGGTATATTGGGATCTAGAAATATTTTCTGATGAACGTACAGGAAAGCCTTCTTTAGATTTGCCTAAGATTTTTGGAATTCATTTGTTTCTTTCCGGGGTGGCTTGTTTTGGTTTTGGTGCATTTCATGTAACAGGCTTGTACGGGCCCGGAATATGGGTATCCGATCCTTATGCTTCAATCACATTCAAAACACTATATTCCACTTAATATTATTTTTAATATCAGTAGCTTTGTCAAAACATGCTTGGCTATTCTCATAGCAAAAAATTTCATTTTTATCTTGATTAACAAATAGTGATCAATAGTGATCAATATTTGTTAAGCTAACCATAAAACCTTCCTCACCTACTAGTGAGCCAAACAAGATTATTAGCATTCTTTACTATTATCAAAATGCCATAAAAGACATAATATTTCCTTTTGTAGTTCAATTTAAGACTAATGACATGAATGAACACAAACTTATTATTATTATTTGACATGAATTACTATTATGTAAATAACTCTTGCAACAAGCGTAAAACATGTACTAAACCACTATCATGCTAGCATATCAAATTCATACAAACATATCATGTTTCATCAAAACATGCCGACAAAGTAATTCAATATAGCTTATAAAATCAATAGTATACTTAAGCATGATACAACATAAGATATATACAACTTTGAGCATATTCAATACTTATAAACTTATTTTGATACATATAAAATATCCTAACATGTATATACCTTAAGTAACAATAAAAACCTCTACTTTTGCATAATTAATTAGCTAGATAGTAGTCTATTCTTCTTAAACAATAATAACTACATTTAATACTCATTAATTACAACTCCAAAATTATATTGATATTAGAAAAAATATAGATAATATATAATTATTTTTAAAACTTAAAACAAAGATAATTAAATAATGAAACTAACAAAAATCGAAAAAAGAGGAGGAAGATGGTGGTCCGACAAAGGAAAGAAGAGAAGGGAGTAATTAACATAAAATAATCAAAATAAACTAACTTAAAAGGTAGAGTTCATGAAAAAATTCCTTTGGTGGGGATTTTTTTATGAGTAATAGGATATTTATACTAAATTTATTAAAAATTTATAATATAGTAAGAAAAAGCTTTAATTTTGATGATCTTTCTTTTCCTAAAGTGGAAAAATATAAATCTTGTCAAAATAGCAATGTAGTAATTAGTATGTTAAAATAAGTACTTTATATAAAATATGACATGTTAATTTTTTTAACTGTAAATATGAGATAAATGAGACATGATAATTTAGTTCTTCTTTAAATAAATAAAAGTGATAAATTTTATTATATATTTCCTTATTTTACTCTTCCTATACTATATCATTGAATTAGATAGATTAAAATAAAATAAATAAATTGAGTGAATTTGATACTCATTCCGTTCCTTTTTCCCATTCCATTTGAAATCAAGAAAGAAATCAATATAATATTAAATATTATTAAAATTTTATAAAATAATTCAAATTAATCTAAAAATAAAAATAAATTCTATTAAAAAAATAATATAAATGAGTAAACATTAAATAAATAGTTAAATTTGTAAAGTTTATAATATTTAACATTTAAAAAATTAACTAATAAGTTATATATTCAAAAATAGGAATCCCAACCAAATTTTTTTACCCAATTGAAAACTTAAACTAAAATACGATGAGTAATAGTCGCACAAAGTTGTGGTTCCAAGATCGACAAAGACACAGTGTGTACTCGGCTACTCCAACTCCAAATCAAGTCTCCTACCCCATCATTATTCATAATATCTATGCCTTTCTTCTCTCTCCAGTGAGCTCTTTCTCTCTCTAAAAAAAACTTGAAGTAATCTTTGTGCCCTCACTATTGAATTTTCCCCAGATTTTATCATTTGTAATTATAAATATAATAGAAGTGATAAGTTCTGTATTTTCAATCAGATCTCTTGTATTCGCTGACTACTCCCTCCGATTAAACTGCGGCTTCACTCAGGTTTTGTTCCCTTCTCTATTTGACGCTTTATTCTATTAATCGCTATTAAAAAACTGAGTTCTATTTTAGAAATTCCATTGATGGAGATTGGAGATATCGTTAGCTTTCTTGTTTGCTTAGAATTGCATACTCCTTTTGTTTGATTCGATTCACATGAAAATTCCCAAAATTTATCCTTTTGGTATTTTATTTTTATTTTTATTTTATGGGCGTGGTAAATTGCTCAGTACTTGGGTGAAGATTGTTGAAGTAACTGTACATTTTAGCTAGCCATCAAGCTGGGCTTGGTTAATTCGGGTCCGGTAGGGTAATTTTATACTGATGGTATTTTAAAAAAAAATGATGGGAGAAGAATGAGGAATCAAATTTGTTTTTAGCTGTTAGAATTTTATTTTTATTTTATTTGGGCAAGAGCTGTCAGAATTGATGGTTCACTTAAAGCAAAATAAATTTAAAATATGGAACTCTATTGGAAATATGATAAAATTATTGACAAGCAGTCGTTAGATAATTGTATATCTGTTGATGCAGAACCCCAAAGTTTGACAGCAGTAAGATTGACTTCGTTGTTTTTATTTATGGAAGACTTTAGGAGTAAAATTCTGAATTCTAAGAGTGTAGGTCCTAAGGCCCTAAGGCCCCAAGGCCCAGTGCACGTACCCTGGTGATTTGGAACAATCTAGTGATGACTGATGAATATAAGGGTTGTACTCCTTTGTTTTTCAGGCTCCTTTCCCCACAGATTGTTGCCACATTACCTGGAAGCATACGCTGTTTTGTTCATCTTGAATACCTAAATTTGTAGCTGTTTCAGCTTTTCTTGCTATGCAAGCTCTAAGAGACTGATTTCCTTACACACCTCTTACTTATGTTAATTAATTGGATTAACGCATTCCTGTTTACTGCAAGAAGGTTTTGTACTTTTTATGCCTGGACTCAATGGGTGGCATATTCAGCCTGAACAGTTCCGGTGAGTGTAACAGTCAGCGCTACCAGGATACAACCAGTGGCTCTTGCAAGCGGCAAAGAGTAACAAGGCACTTTGATCTTAGCAAAAGACTGATTCCTTCTCTCCCTGATGAAATATCCCTCCAGATTCTTGCCAGAATACCTAAAGCTTACTATTTGCAATTGAAGTTGGTTTCACGGACTTGGAAACAAGTGTTATCTACTTCCGTAATATATGAAGTAAGAAGAGAGTTCAAGACTACTGAAGAGTGGCTTTTCATACTTTCTCGAGTTGAAGAAAACTTAATATGGTATGCATTGGATCCTGTTTCTCAGATATGGCAAAAGTTGCCCCCAATGCCTCATGACTCAACACAAGATGAATCTCGGAGAGGTTTGGCGATTCTTCAAATGTGGAACTCTTTTGGATCAAGAGTGAAAATAGCTGAAGCCATAAGAGGATGGCTTGGAGGGGGTGATTCACTCTATAAACTTTCTTGTACTGGCTGTTCAGTAGCAGCTATGAGTGGTTATCTCTATGTAGTCGGGGGACTGTCGAGGACCTCTGCTTTAAGGTGTGTCCGACGCTATGATCCAGTCTCAAATACCTGGAATGAAGTGAGCCCCATGTTAACTGCTAGAGCTTATAGTAAGACAGGAGTCATAGACAACAAACTTTATGTTGTTGGTGGGGTAAGCAGGCATAGAGGTGGATTAACCCCTTTGCAATGTGCTGAAGTGTTTGACCCTGAGACAGATCAGTGGTCTGAGGTTCCCAGCATGCCATTTTCCAAGGCTCAGGTTATGCCTACTGCTTTTCTAGCTGATCTTCTCAAGCCAATAGCAACAGGATTGACGACATACAAGGGGAAGCTATATGTGCCTCAAAGCTTATATTGCTGGCCTTTCTTTGTTGATGCTGGTGGAGAAATATATGATCCAGAAACAAATTCATGGAGTGAAATGCCTGTTGGAATGGGTGAGGGTTGGCCTGCTAAACAGGCAGGAACAAAATTGAGTGTTGTTGTCAATGATGAGTTATATGCTCTGGATCTGTCAAGTTCTTTAGAGTATGCTAGGATTAAAGTATATGATCACCGTGATGATTCATGGAAAGTTATTTCTGGAGAAGTTCCTAAGACACATGATCAATTTGATGCTGAATCACCATACCTTCTGGCTGGTGTCCTTGGAAAGCTTCATGTGATCATTAAGGATGCCAATTCTGATATCTCTGTTTTACAAGCTACTACAGGATCCTTGGTTCATCCTTCCCATTCGAATTCATTGTGTACCATATGCTCTTCAACTGCAAATTCTGTTGCATCTTCTTCATCAGAAATTACGTGGAAAGTCATCGCATCAAGGAGAGCTGGGCCTGCTGAGTTGATTAGCTGTCAAATTCTCAGAATTTGAATCTGAATATTGTTGCTTGAAGGTGATTCAGACTTGCATTTGATATTATTGCCCAGCTGCTTGTTTGTTTCTTGTTGCTTGCTCTAAATGTCCTGCCACAAGGGAAGACTGGAAATAGTTGGAGAGATTGCCATATGAGCTGTTTTTCTTTTCTTTTTTTGACAAATATAGAATTATATTACCAAAATAAGCATCAAGTACACAGGCAAAACTAGAACCACATGAACAAAAACATCAGAGGACATAAATCTCCACGCCATATGAACAATTGTACTCTTCGCAATTGTACATGGTTACTGGACCGTTTCTGTAATAAATGCAAGCTATAAATTACATAATTCCCTGTGTATCGTGGAAGTTCCCTATTTCACATCTACTGAATACTCCTTTACGACGTATTCATTCTTTGATGTGATGCTTGGATGTTTTGGAATTCTTTTTCTGTTTTAATTTTTGGTAAATGAACACAAATGCTTTAACACATTCAAAATATGACAAAACTTAAACATACTTAAAGCTCTGAAGTTCTTTGGACAACATAGACCCAAATCATAAACTGACAGATTAAATACCAAAACAACGAGCAATAGACGCCCCCAACCCCCAAACAACATACACACAAAAGAGGGTTAAAATATTAACATGTACAAAACTGATATAACCAAGAAAAAATCAACATTTCTGAAACATGGAAATATTACATATGATAGATTATGCAGGTAGCTGCACTAGGTCTGTTCAAACATAAAAATTAAAATACACAAATATTTAGGGCTTAATGGACAAGAATTATAATCCTTACTTTCTACAGTGGCTAGGATTTTATTGAGTTTAAGATCTAATAAAGGATTGGAGGATTATAACTACATAGCTTCACTCATTGCATTCAGCTGATTTCTGCCACAAATCACGAACAAGTTAGCTCATGCAGTCCAGCCAAATCCGAGCAAGGATCATTGGATCAAGGAGCTCCATAACAAGGGTGAGACCACACCTGATTACATATTAACATACACACGATTGCTTCACAGCTTGATCAAGCAGCCACTAGCATGTGAACCTTAATGCTTTGACGGTTAAAAGAACTAAGTATTTGTGGAGGGTCAATCATACCAGTTAGCAATTAGACAAACCAAAATCTTGACCTGTATTCAACTTTTTCATGAAATGGTCAAAAGCTGCAAGCAAGTTTTACACCAATAGCTGCACAAACTCTGGATTTATGGGCAGAGCTGATTTCGGTACTTACTGTCCGCAAGGCCCACCAGAAAATCAGTAAATATGTGTTCATACTCAGGCATTTTTCCATAACCTACAGTCAGAATTAATAGTACCCCAGATAAGATGATCAATAATGAGGACTTGAGCACACTTGGGAGAGGGAGTTGTTTGTGCAACTATTCAATTACAATTTAAGACAAGAAGAAACTTGCCAGGGAAGTAATTGATGTCAATTACATAGAACAGATCTCTTGTTCCATGCTCACGGATGATATCAATATTGAACAGCTGAAGTCCCTGAATAAACACAGCAAAGGGTCAGAAGCAAAAGTATGACTAGGAAACACATGCTAGCGGAGGGGCAAAAAAACGGAATTACCATTCGGCGGCGAAGCTCCCCAACAAGTCTCTCGAGCATTGGTCTAGGAGGAAGCTCTGCAACAGACCAAAAAAAAAAAAGCAATTCTCTTCAATAATCATAAGCTGGAGAGGTGCCTTTCCCACATTACCAAAAAATAAAAAAATTCTCCTTCCCTTTTTTTTTTTAAAGAAAAACTCTCCACCCCTTCTGATTCCTCAACAATGAGCTGGTCATATCAAAATGTACCTTTTCTCCCTCCAAATTCCAATCCACCACC
This sequence comes from Dysphania ambrosioides, assembly GCA_026401315.1. NCBI lineage: Eukaryota > Viridiplantae > Streptophyta > Magnoliopsida > Caryophyllales > Amaranthaceae > Dysphania > Dysphania ambrosioides. Next base: position 21,593,649 of record CM048672.1, read on the forward strand.
ACCATACCTCCACCCCCTTCTAAAATAGGAGTAATACAGCCCAAAAAGGGGCTACTTAGTAGATAAGTACTTTTTGATATAAGTGAGTCAAGTGACTAATTTTGCAGCAACGTCAATAAGACAACAAATATTTTTACCACAACAGCTTTTCTCATGGAAGACAAACTTTTAGATAAAAGTTTCCAAGAACCCCACAATATACCCCTCATCCACCATGTTGTAAGCATAGTGATTAATATTTCTTATTATTGTTGGTCAATTTTTTGTTCAAAAATGGGAAAACTAAACCAGCAAAGCACATCAAAACTCTCTATTTTTCTTTTTCTGGTGGATGATAATGAGGTCTTACCAGCAACACCAGGATCCAGATCAGCCTCATCAGCACTTGCTGCTGCACAGGAAACCCTTGGAAACTGAAAAACCCCACCATACTTGGAGAGTTCTCGCTTGCAGACATCTGGCAGAGAGAATCGCCTTACAACTTTTATAGCATTTCCAACAACGTAAACTTTAAACATGACACCACCTGCAATGCCAGGTGAAAACTAATTCAAGCTAAATTTACATATAAATTTGTCAGAAAGTATTATTCACCAGATTGGTATGCTCTGCTCTGGCTGGCTACCAGAAATACCTAAAATTGTCAGACAATTGATAATGATAATATATCAATGTTAATAACTTACCATGGTTAACAAACTCCTGAAGAATCAATGGAGGCTCAAGCTTCGACAGAGAGACATTGTCATATGCAAGGAAGAGTTCATGTGACTTTGCACTTCCATCCACAAACAATGGTTTTGACACTGCATTACAATCCCAATGCCCATGTTCAAATACACAATACAAACACCAACAAACTAAGACCACAAGAGCCTTGAAACCATTCCAAAGATGGTAGCATTTGATTATATCAATGCCTACAAATTCCTTGTCTTCCAACATGGAAAGTTTACCAACAAAAGAAACAAAACAAAATTAAATTGCTTATTAATGCCTAGACTCTTTTGCAACTGACAGAGAATCCTGTTTAAAACATGGACGACCATAGGGGCTAGTATCTACAATTTTCGATACATCTCATAAAGCTCAGAAACGGTAATACATACACTATCTATACCTCACTCAAGACTCACTTTCTCAGCTTTACAAGCCTGGCCCTGAATTATTTTCCTCTCAACAAGGCTACAAGCCTTTCAGTCAACCAGTGCTCAAGAGAGTTACCAAATGCCAACACTATACTATAAAATCCACACACAACTTACACAGATAAAAAAAGGAACACCACATTGTCAACAGGTCACACATCCATTGGGTATAACAAAATCTCTTATTTAACTGTTATAAGTACCCAGGCTCACTACCACAAGCAGGTAAATGAGACACAAGCAGCGATCAACTTATCCAGAAGTTGGGCACAGATAGCATACCTAATGGGAGCTTCAATCCAGCTTTAGCAACTTCATCAGGAATCAACGTAGGATCTTTCTGGATAACCAGCTGTTTGGGCACACATACTCTGCCTACAGGACATAAATAAAAAATAGGAATACCTCTGGTCAGCATGAGAATGAATATAGAAAGTAAAATTTCTGAAAAAATCAAATTTGAGAAAAGCACGAATACTTCCAAAACCAGTAAAGAAACACAGAAAGGGAGAGAGAATTGTGGAAAGCTTGGTATAAAATAAAGTAGAAAGATACAATAAAAATCAGATAAATGTCAGTCTAAGGCATACAATCTACAGCCATCTATATGTAACTGGGTTTACCATAAGAATCAACCAAGTCCAAAGCAGCAACATCTTCGAGCATGGACTGTCGATTTCTCACACATTGTATCGCATCAGGAGGATCGAGAACTGTTACATCTGGATGTTTGAGTCTGTAATCCTTCAAAATGAAATAGGACAAGGAACATGTTAAGATTGAAGTTCAAACCATTTCTGTGTGAGACTTCACCTGAAAGGCATACAATGATACAACTCAGAAAGCACCTTAGAACATGATTACCATGACCAAAATAGCAATCATGCATTAAAATGCCCAGATTTAGTTGTCCACTTATTTATATTCATTCCTCAACAATAGAACTTATCTTGATACTGAAAGTCAAAGTGATAAATAAAAACCAAAGTAAAGAAAGAGTTTCCAATGCAGTCACAATCTTCATCACTGCAGAACCACAGGGTTACAGAAATGACATTTCTCAGACGCTACCTCACAGACCACAGATGTCAAAACAGTTAAAATGTGAATCGATAGACATGGAAATTCTCCATTTCACCATCAATATAAATGGTTAATAAATACTTCCAAGATGTTATCAACAATTATAGTACTACTCACACTAGGTCAAGTTAAATAGTTCATAAAAGAGATTTAAACAATTGTTGTGATTTAGATAAGAATGGGAGAGTAGATGTGATTCCATCTTCCAGACTATCTTATCAAAGCTAAAAGCAACGGATAACATAAATACCAAATCGACACCCACATACAATCATGAACAACTTAACTTTACTTCCCTCACTGCATGCAAGCAGAGTTTCCTCTTAAGTGAGAATTGCAGAGACACATGTTTCCAAGGAAAGAACCAAGTTAAAGGATATCTCTGTGGAATCTGTAATCAGAGATAGACTAAAAAAAATACATCAAGATCAGTTATACTGCTCTAATTATACTGTATAGGAAACATGGCACATGGTACACACTCATTCCTAAAGCAACATCCAACATCAACATCACTGGAGACATTCTTCTAAATTGATAAATAAAAATTAGCTCAAAACATTATTCACAGGGACAAAAGATGGTGATTTACCCTAATAGCTATAAAAAGAGAACATGCTCAATCATTAAGCGTGAACCATAAGCATTAACCATTCATGTCTCAGCCCTCCTTCACTCATCCAAACCTGCCCCGCCACAACCAAACACAACAATAAAATCAGAGCTTTAATCACAAAAGATGGGGCAGCCTCCACAATACCAAAAGATGGAGAAAGATGATCTAACAGAGGATCCAAAGTCATGCTCAGAAGCTTAAAGTTTAGAAGTTACATCGCTATATCTTTGGTGACCATTATCAAAAAAGGACTCTTACAAGCCAATGGGGATGAATTACTAATGATAGCATTAAGATGACTTATGAACTTTATATCTTACTGAGCTGCTCAAGAAGCTCCATAATGGCAAAAGGGAGAGGAGGAGACCATGGAGATGGTAGGACAGAGAAAGTGGGGTTTGGTGGAAATTGGGGAGAGGAGAGGAGAGAGAACAGCAGGAGGGAAAAAAATAAGGCAAAGGAGGAAGGAAACAATGCTACTTACACCTCGAGCTCTTTCAAAGTATCAACTACTCAAAATGATCTATTATAAACCCATGGAGTTGATTTCTAACAATATTCCTTATTCCCAGAAGCATGCCAAACACGGCCTAAAAAGGTTTTTCTCCTCCCCTTCTACAACTATTCCACACATACCATCATCACCCGCCACCCCAAGCAGCAGCTGTCCTACCACAAGCATTGCTACTTCAATTTCCATAGCACCAATCAATCTGTCATCAACACTCCATCATACACCTACACCCCTTCCCCCCCAAATCCTGCTTTTGCTTCATAAGCAAACAATTCTTGTTCTCCTCACTTATCCATAAGGAGAAAAGAACATACCCTTTCTTTGATGGCAATGAAACCTTATTACTCAGAGGTACTTATCAAAAAAGAAATTAAAGCACCAAGATTTAGAACTGCCTCCTTCCAATTCCACCATGGATTTCCAGCTTTAATCCTTGGAAGCAACAGCTCCTACACTCCTCCATAGTCCAACCCTTCAAAGGCGTCTTTTATAGTATTTTAAGAAGCCATCAGTCACCAACTTCCTGCTCCAGATCTTGCTAGCCACGTATATCATTCTCTCTCTTCTCTGAGTTATTTGCAATCTTATTGTTGTCTTCAATCAACACCGTACACCTTCCATCCTTCCTCATACTCAACCTAAGTAGGCTCAATTAATCAACATCCCTCCCTACACACCAATAGGAGATGCACTTAAATTAAAATATGATGGATTTTGGCTGTGCTTGTGGTATTTCTATTTCTTCTTCTTGAAGCTATTAAAAGTACCTTCAACCCAAGGATCAGGTAGAAAAAGAAGACGGGAGAAGTTATGAAGTGATGAAGGAAGGCAGCCGCATGAAACAAATAAAATGGGTAAACAAAAGCATAGATGGGGATAGCCAATAAAGTTACAAATACACATGATACAGGTGCAATAATTGAGGAACTAGCACCTCTTTCTTTCCAGAAAAATATTACAAATGAGACAACGACAGGGTACATCAATCTGGATGACTCACTTCCTTAATTTGTAGCCCCTTAAAACCTAAATCAAAATTTAGTTACTAACCCAAAATAGTAACAGTTAGAAACTTGGATTTTGTCCTACATTAACACGTGAATAAAGAAGATGGAGTCCCCAAGTTACCAAAACCGGAGCCAACAGCAACCTAAGATAAAAACCAGTCATATCAGCATATACAGTTCAAGGCAGCGGTACCCTGACAATGGATTCAGCTATGCAGTAATATTGCAGCCAAAATAACTCCTGGTCTAGAATCCAGATTGACGCAGAAAGTCAACCCTCAGTTATCTGAAATCTTCAATGACCAAGCATAAATATCTTGTGATGGTTCATGATGTACAGAGCATGATTCTGCAAATTATGTCAGGCAACAATAAGTTTCAACTAGCATAAGGCTGTGTCGCTCAAATGTTCCACCATTTAATGTCATATGAGATCCAAACTATCCAAAAAAGCATTACTTTAATAAATCAAGCTATAAAGCACCATCGCATTATCAGAAATATCAAGAAGCACAGCATCTTAAAAATCTACACATGAGATGATTTAAGTATTACAAGAAAATTTTCTCATAGGATGACTTACTTCGAGAAGCTGGCTCCATTCACTCCCCAATATCTGTAATAAACACAAGAATGATCAGATTTAGTACTATGGTTGTGCCATAAGGCCAAAGCAACTATAAGGATAATACTCATCTTGAACACAAAAAGTCCATGGATGAATATGCGAAAGACAAGACCTTGGGAAAACCTCAATTTTATAATTCCACTATCAACATTGTTTTCAACCTTCCCTTAGCAATATTATACTGAAAACCTACAATTCACCCCCCCCCCCCCCCCCCCCCCCCCCCCATCCCACTAGAAAATGATATTTTATTACTCTATATTCCAAGCTAAACAAGAGAAAATGGTCGCCAAAGCATTTGTTTCTTACCCCTTTGAAATATGAAGAATATTGACAACTCAACCATGTCAACAAATAGAAGCACATTGTTGATGAATAGAGGCATTTCAAAAACAAATGGCCAAGTACAAAGCGCAGAGATGAAGAGGACAGTAGTGAAGGTCATTTCATTCGTAGTATTGTATAAGGGAAGAGCAAGTACTCCGTAAAAGATAAGACAGAAAGGATAGAGAAGCAACCATCCAAAGGTAAACACTGACCTTATGCAAAACAATGTCAAAAGGACCTTGTTCTGCCAGCGGCCGGTGTAGGTCTATGGGAACAAATATAATCCCATTATTTCTGCATCAAAACAAGCTCCATTTAAACCGTGCTAAGAAAACGCATATGACACTAAAAACTTGGCATTCTTGTTTGTTTTTTTTGCCTAACACCAATCGATACAGTCGTTGACTCGTCTATTTACAACGCCCATCAATAATAAGCAAATAAAAAAATTAAGCAGAAGCATACTTGGAATGTTGTAATATATAGCCTTGTTGGAATTGGTAGTAGAGAATGTTTAGACAAGGCAACAACATATATTCCACATTCCAAATATGATTCAAAATGGTAATTGGGCATTATCTATCTCACCAAAAACATCAACAATGGCGGTTATACCAATCACAAATTCAAAATTTATTACCGAGCAATGATTTCAAGCTTAGGCTGCAAGAAACTCTGCTTCTTCTTCGTCGTTAAGGCGTAGCCAACCACTACTTGTTGAGCAAACCCTAATTCCATCGAATTTGAGACTGTACTACAGATTCCAATATTTTCCTCATCCTCCAATTCTTTCATCTCTCCGTCCAAACTCGTACTGGCGAGTGATCGAGGACTGATGGAGCACACAGTCACCAGTCAACGACGACTGCTGGCTTTCTCTCTCTAAAACACGCAGTTTTCTCTCTCTGGTATGAGCGGAGTTTGTAAATGGCGTGTGGAGGTGATTGAAAAGCGAGGAATATTCTGATTTGGGCAGAGTTTATGGAAGAAATGATTGGAAAATTGGGGAAATGTATTTATGTATTATATGTATTAATGTATTAATGTATTAATGTATTGGAGGGGAATTTATGTATCAATCAAATTCAGAATAAGGGAAGAGCCACACTCCATAGAGGGCTTTGGATTTAGAATGTTCTATTGCTCTATTATTGGAGAACTAGTGGATTTTTTTTATGTTTTTCCCTTGGTTGTGCTTCATTGTTCTTATCTACTACTTGTACTAGTGTGTTCATCATATATTCAATCCTTCATTATTCTTATGGATGGATCATGGGATGGGAGTCTTATTTCTCCACCACTTGTTCAAATTAATATTAATGGGTATATTTTACTAAAATTGATAGAATATGAACCCTATTGTTAGTATATAACATGAAAAAGAATAATGTATTCCATTTCACAAGTGGAGTGATACTATCTTTAAAAAATATCCCCTCTACATTTCTAATTCACTGTGGTTGAAAATGGTCCTAAATTTTAAATATGTGTGTCTAAAATCTTTTTTTAACTGAATTTCATTCCTTTAACCATATAGAATCCTATCCTCTTTTTTAATTTTCAAGAAAGCAAACAAGAGAGACAATATGCCAAAACTAAGATAGTAAGATTTTATATTAAGTTTAATTCTATAATTTCCTCCACTTCATTTTATTAGAATGATGGTGCTATTTTCTCTCAATAATGAAATAAATTGAAGGCATTATTTCACCTTTCTTTAATTTATAAAACTTCATAATAGTATATTGCAAGATTTCTTCCAAATTCACAACTATTATATTTTAACATTGATAAACATTCACTCCATACATTTCTTAAGAAAATTGTTTCACATTTCTTAACTTTCGCATGATGTATTAGCTAATTTCGATACTTACACGTTAAAAAAAAAAAAAAAAAACTTAATATGTAGGGATATGAAACAATTATGTGTAACCGTGCACGCATAGTTTAGGTTTCTTAGTTTGTGCTATTTGTGAATAACATATTCCCATACATTGTTAATTTGTTACACAACTACCTTGGTTAAACGCCACCTACACGGCTACACGGGTGCAACGGTTCACGAACATGAGATGACAAAACGAAGTACAGCTACATACGCATCACATATTTTTTACCATTAAGTCATTAACCCCAAAGCCGTGGCCACAGATAAGCATAGCTTACGTAACGCAATATTCGTCGCGTAACACAAACTTTAACTACCACCTTCTGAGCGTTTTTCGCTCGCTAAACTGCGCCGCCTCTCTCGTCTGTCCTCTTCCCCTCACCTTCTGAAAACGGAATCATCACTCCGTACCCTTTACTTTTCTTCATTTCCCTTTTTTACGTTATGGAATTGCCTCCCCTTTCCCTGTGATTTTCTCTTATTTCTTTGTTTGTTTGATTATTTGTTAAAAAGATTGCCCAGAAATATAAAAGAGGAAGACAGAATTGACAACAGAAGAAATGGTGGCTATGGCTTCTTTGCAAATGATGAAACCAACTTATTCTTCTTCTTTCCCGAGTTCATCAATGGTTTACCGGGAATTGGATTCCGAACATCGCCAGAAACGGATTATCCGGTTCAGGCGAAAGGGTATTGCTTCCAGGATGTTGATGAACCCGGTTTTTTGCAAATTACAAGATGGTAATGATCGTCCTACCAACAGCAGAAGTAAGTTCTAATTTATTTTTGAAAATGAAAGTTTTGGTATGTATCATAACCCGGATGAACTGTGAACGTTGCTTCTTGCTAGTTCATATTACAATATTGAGGTTACAAAAGATGGAAACTTTTTCAGGGCCGTCGAGTAATGTGATGGTAGTGTATTTAGGTAAGAAAAGGGTTGTGAAAGAGGTCAAAGTGGATGAATCTTATTTGTAGAGCATTATGACATGTACGACATGTACAATTGTACAGTTTTCTATATGTCTATGATAATGGAGCTATGACTGCCATTACGAAAATATAATATATTGTATTACTATGTCGAACGACTTCTTTTTACATGGAATTGGAATTACTGCATGTTTTTATGATGAAGGGCTCAATATTATAGTACGAACAATGGAGGCTGAGATGGACTATGTCACAGAGGCAAGCTCAATAAGTCGATGTTGTTTTCTGGACTCATGCCTTACGAAATTGAAGCATGTGAAATGAATGGTATTTTGATCCATCTATTGTTCTGTTACTCTTGAATCATACCCCGAATATGCAGATTTTCGAGGATTCTGTTGACATCACCTCCTCTGTACTTGAATTATCGTAATGCATGCATACTATTTGCCCCATTTGTTTGCTATATTTTGATTTGGCAACTTTGCCCTTGAAGTTTTTCATTTTTGGAGTTTGGAATTGATGAGTAGAGTGCTCATATACTCTTTATTGTTCTGCATTTCACATATTTGTCTTGTTACTTTGGAGTTGTTACCACAAATAATGGTTTATTTTATGAGGATCACAATATTTAGGTTGTTTTTTTTTTATTTGGTATCACGACCTCCTTAGTCGTCCTTGGATGACTTTGAGCCTCCTTGAAATCCATAAATGTATGAAGCTTTTGCAATGTATATCTTTTTATAGTGTTTTCAGATCTCTCCCAGATAAAATTACAAATTTGCGTATTTGTTATTGCCTTCTGTTTACCTTTGTGTATAATTCCCTGTAGACAACGAACCTCCCGGATCTTTGTTCATGAAGGAGCTCCGTTGACGAGGTATTACTCCCACTTCACTGCTTGAGGAGAGCAAAAGGAGTACAATTGAGGAAGAGTTAATGGAAGACGAACTTGGTAGATTTTATTCTGAGAGAAATGCAGTTGCAACAGTTTCAGACAAAAGTTTGACTAACCAAAGAGAGCAATCAATGGCACTGAACAGTGAAGGCCTTGAGGTTCATCATTTAATTATTTTTTGGTGCATATTTATTCAAAATCCAAGCTTCACTTCAGATTCATTATCTTGGTTGCTCAATTGATCTTATCTGATATCTTTAGTTGACCTTATCTACTTTGCATTTTAGAAGGATATGCATGACAATGCTTTCAAACTCTTTTTAATATTCACTGGACAACAAGAGTGATAAATCCGATAATTATATGCATGAAGTTTGTATATCACCAATCTAGCCTCGTAAACTTTTGAAGGATGGAACTTTTTTTTTTAAATAAAACTGTTCACTTCCCATTTAGATATATTTTTGTAATTTCCAACTCTCTTTATGTGTTATGTTGTCCTCTACTCTGCAGTGTAATAAGTGATAAATATGTTTCTCTTCATTAAATAGTTCTGTACCTTCAAAACACATAGTCTGTCACCCCCTCCTCCCTCCAATCCTGTTGTTTGTGCTTGCAGCTCAATTAGAAAATTTAGATATTCTACTCTAATTTCCTTGTGTGCTTTCTCTGTGCTCTTCTGCTGATCAATATAAGTTGATCTCTAATCAGTATTTTCTATTATTATGTTATAATCGAGATATTTCCCTCAATGTTAGTTAATGATGAATTCTTTGATCCAGCATCCAGTCATACTATTCCATTCCCAGGCAACTATGAATAGTATAATAGATTTGTTTCGGTGTCAACTGTAGTGACTTAAAGATTGTAATTGCTCTCTTCTGTCGCTTCATCAATTTGATGCCCAGACCCTCATAAGTCGTAAGCATGATTTTGCCACAATTTTGTCTGCAAGTGACTTTGGAACTAGTTAAGCTACTTTTGAGGAGCAAAAATTACCATGGTAATACGAGTTAGTGTAGAAGTGATTTTCTGTTTTTACCAGTATCTGCTCTGTTTCTTCTGAAATTCTTATCACTTACCCCTCCTTTTCTGCTCATATTTTTCCATCTCTGAAAATGATCTATTTGTTAGATATCTCTCTTACTACGGTTTGCCATTACTACTCCTGTGCTTGCTTGTCTTTCTGGTCACATGTCAATTGCATGTGGTGTAATTTTTTTCCTTGTTTTCTTCAGGGCCTAATTCCACGTGCTAAAATTTTGTTGACGCTTGGTGGTACATTATTCTTGGCATTTTGGCCACTAATACTTGTAACAGTTGGTTCTTTTGCTGCTCTTTATCTGGTAAGCTTTTCTTTCTTCCAAAATATTTTCAAGCATTGTCAATTTTTTTCTGTCTTTTGGTACTGGAGAGTAGAAAACTGTTCTTTAGATTCTTACAAAGTCTGACCATGTCTACATATCCCTTATGCTGCGAGCATTGTAAACAGCATGTGTCTGGCAGCTAGTCATCATTCTCTTCTCATTGTTTAACTGGCAAGATGAAAAAGAATCAAATATCCATTTATCGAATCATTCACTTCCTATTATGATAAATCATTGGGAAAACATATTCAAGACCTTTACTGTGTTTAAACTTTTGTAATGGTGGTGTCACATAGCTGGTCATCGTTAGAATGCTTCAGTTGCTCATTAAAACAAGGAAAATTTGTCAAAAACTACCTTATAACAACATTATTTAGAAATGTTACCTTGTAAAAATAATGTTATGGAAAACTACCTTTCAAAACATTTTTTGTTGCCAAACGGTACCTTTTGTTCAATTCCTATGGATTTGACTTGAAATAACTTGAGAATTCTAGTAACATTGATACTTCCAGCTCGAAGGACTTAATTGCTTTCTCTGTGGAAGTGGTCTTAACATAGAACTCGGGAGGAAATGGTTTATTGATAGCTAGTCCATTCATGCAACAGTGTATTTGCTTGTGCTGACTGTGATGATCAGGGTCATTTTTTCAACTAAACTGAAGGTAGGTGACAGATATTGAAGTAAATGTACTGCTTGACTTATTGTAGGCTGCGTCCTGTAGGTGATGATTGAGAAATAAGATGAAAAGAAATTTGGAAAATTGTAAATGCTTCTGAATATTATGACCCTTGGTTCATGGCTTTTGCTGTATTCTCCTCCCTCTCCTGACCGTCCAATTCTCAATGCAGTACTTTGGGCCAACTTTTGTCCATGACGGGAGCAACACCACGGTTTCTCTCCCTCAATATATTGATCCATATGTTCTTCTGCAAGAAGAGAGAATTGTTCAATAAGCTCCCTTGTGGCCGGCGGCAATCATCTGCAAATATCAAAACTTTATGACAAATTTTTAATATAGGGCTCCCCCCATCTCTGGGTTCGTTTATTTTGCAAGCGTAGAAATGTACCTTGTGTACATCATTTCCTGCCTTGTACGTTGTATCCAACTGATTATGCATTACTGTGTCTGTAAACTGTATGATGCCAAAGTGTAAGAATATAGCAGTATGTACCCACTTTTGTGAAATTTCAAATCTTTCCAAACTCAGGTTTTCTACTAGTCATCAACTCGTGGATAAGTTCCAGACAAGCATAATCTGAATCACTACGGGTAATTCCATCTCCATAAAAAAAGAAAAATAAATGAAAGCTTGCTTCAGCAAGTCTCCTATAAGTTAAGTAGCCCATCTGCCTGATTTCCAGAGTCCAGTAATCGGAGAAAGGCTGCTCAAATCATAGCCCCAATTATTGGTGGCTATGATGAAATCACCTTGGGGGTCACCAGACCACGATTAGGTTTCTTGAAATTAAAGCAAACAAGCTCTCAAAAGAAAGTGTCATAGTATTCCATTCTCGTGAATTTGGGCAAATCTTCCCTTAATACTCCCAGCTAATATGTATTTTTCTATTAATTTTTTAGCATCTGCATGCATCATTATATCATGGGGTTATATCATTGATAAAGTTTTCTGGACACCGATCGATAGATGGTAGAATCTAATAATGCATATAAGTACTCTTTTAAGTATTCTTTTTGTTCCTAATTGTTTGTCTCATTTGACTTTTTACGGTTTTCAAGACACGATTTTAAACATTTTTACATCTAAATCCACAATACAAAAAATTATAAAAACTTGATATTCTAAAAATTTACATTGAGATTCATCTAAAAAGATTTCACTTGAATATATTATTTCTTATAACATCATGAGAACTTATGGTCAGTCTTTTCTAATTTTGACTTTATAAATAGAAATTGGACAAAAATTAAAGGATAGAATAGTACGTATTATATCCACTCTAGCAAATTTGAGAAGACTTGTATGCATATGCATGCATCTTACTCGAAGTACTGATGTCAAGATGCTAGTATTTGTTTTTTAAAACTAGATGTCTGATGGTTCATAGTACTCTTTTCTAATTATTGGAGTTGATTAGCATCTTAGCACTTTTCAAGCAGAATCAAATTTCAAAAATCGTTAAACACCGTAAGTCAACTCAACGCGCTCCAACTTAATATCTCTTCATAGTATCAAATAGTAATTGCAACTATTCTCATCAAAAATAGTTTTCATCTAAAATAATTCCATGTCAATTTCACTCCTTAGCAGAAAACAAACTAATTAACTCTATATTATCAACACTTGAAGTGAACACAAAGGACACAAATTTGAGTCACTTTTAGTTCGACATTTACATTTCAAGAAAACAAAACGCGTCCAAGTAACATAAGACCCGTCACTCACACAAGCAGCTTCCATCAAAACTAGGGTGTCAATTTGAGTTGTCGGTATAGGTTCGGTTCGGTCGTAACGAATTTGGTGTTGCCGAATCGGGTTGTTAATATTTTTGGATCGGTTCAATTCGATTTCGGGTTAATAATCGGATCGGGTTCAATCAATTATTTACTTAATCGATTTGATTCAGATTTGAACGGTTCGGGTTTTGATGGTTTGGATTTAAACGAGTTAAGACAGTTTATTTCGGGTTTGACTCGACTTTAGGTTGAATCCAATTTGGACGAGCTAAGACAAATTATTTTAGGTCATGTCGAGACAATTCGTTCGATTCATGATTATTTTACAATTATATTTAGCTTAAATTCATGATTTTTTAGTTTCTATTATGCACTTATTATTTCTTTGACAATAACTAGTATTGTTATGATCTTGGTTTTTTTATATATATATATGATGGGCTTAATATATTTTGATACACGTAATTGATGTTTATAAGTTAGAACTTTGCGAAATTATAGGTCATTTGTTAAGAATACTAATAATTTACAAGGAATGTAAATGGAGGATGATAACTTTACTATAAGTTTTAATCAAGTTAATTCTGAAAATATCGTCTTAAATTAGGTTAACAATCACTATTAATTAGGTCTTATCAATCTCTTATAGGGTTGAATCGAATTCAATTGTTACTAATCAATTTACTATCAAGTTAGGTTGTTAACGAGTTATATCATTTTCGAAATTTGGTTATATTCATGTTGAAGCAAGTCTAGTTTGGGTCGGATTTATTTAAGGTTAAATAGATTTTCAAGTTGGATTTAGGTCGGATTACAGGTTATACCTTTCGGGTTGAAAAATAGTTCGAGTTAAACCGAAATGAGTCATTACAATCAGATTCATGATCCGGGTTGAAAATTGACAACTCTATTCAAAACACCTCAAACTGCCAGTTACCACTTACCAGCATGCAAAACGGACACATTCGGAGCTAAATATTACTTAGGCTATATCAAGGAAATTCATACAAACAATTCAACGAAGCTACAAGATAAGTTAAATAGAGAATGGGCTAAAAAGGCACCTGCATAGCGAATTTATCCAAGTTTTTCCACCATGACAAAAACCAACTCTACGATAGCAAACAAAACTATAATCTTAGTACTGCAGTCTTCAAAATAGATACTCTAAACTTTAATTAACGAAATCAAAGACAACATCAAAAATAATGATAACATGCCTAAGTAACTTATGCCTTGTCACTCTTGGAAAGATTAGCAGCAGCTTGTCCACGAAGACGACCAGTTCTCCTGGCGGCAATAAGACCAACTTTCTGCCCAGGTGGAGCATCTCTGCGAACAGTACTGGCATGACCAATGTGCTGGTGGTTACCTCCTCCGTGAGGATGCTCAACTGGATTCATAGCAACACCACGAACCTTGGGCCAGCAGTTCCTCTTCACTCTGTACTTGTGGTATGCATTTCCGGCCTTGAGGAGAGGCTTTTCAGTACGACCTCCACCAGCAACCTGACCAATCATAGCACGGCAACCACTAGGCACAATCTTCTTGGAACCAGATGGGAGCTTGATCCTAAGTCACAAAACTGAATTCATTAATTAAAGCTCGTCGGCAGCTCTAAAGCTAAGCAGATATATGAATATATTAGTTCCACATCACTCTGTACATGTTGAATTCATTAGTATAATTACAAGTTAAATTGAATATCCCATCCCAATTGGCACAGTATGCAACCATCAAGCTAAAATATTATCCACACAGGATGCTCCATCAAGAACATTCCACCAACACTAGCTAAACCCTAAAACCCTTTACGTAAATGGCATAAACATCAAGTAGAAGGCAACATAATAATAATCCTAGATAACACACTACATTAAACTTCAAACATTTACAAGGCCAAGACTCAGACTGTTAAACAGCAACCCCTCCAAACTGAAATGAACATTTATGAAACAAAAGATTCATTTCTCAATCAAACATCAATCTATAGATAGAATATTGCACATGCATTATGATCAAAATCTTATCAGTGGCTGAGATCAATTATCAATTCTCAATTTAAAACCAGAATATCATCCACAATCCATCTCAAAGACAGTCCCAAATACTCCCCACTCAATCTCAAGATAAGGATCACCGTATATTTATAATAAACTGGCAAAAGAATCATTTCATCATCAAAACGCCAATTACAATAAGGACTAATCTATAAACCCTAATCAACCAAACAACCAATCGTTCAGCAACATCTCGTCTATCAATCCCATAATAAATAACAAATTACATATAATATCATACAAAACACATCACTCGATCAAAGATCAAATACTAAACATTTTTTTCACACGTAACCCATTCCAAAAATACAAATTCCAAATCCGACAAAACGTCACAAACAATCATTTCAAAGCCAATAAATAACACAAGTCAAACAACAAAGCCAACATTTATAAATCTCATACCTAAAAAGACTCAAAACCTACAAATCACTGATCAACAAAACAGTGATATCTCAATCATAAAAGAACAAACAAAAGATATACCGAGAGGTGTCGTTGTCAGGGTTGTGAGAGATGACAATAGCGTAATCTCCAGAAGCACGGGCAAGAACACCGCGATCACCAACATGATGCTCAACGTTACAGACAACAGCTCCCTCTGGAATAGATCTCAAGGGCAGGACATTCCCTACCATCAGATTCGCCTTCTTACCACAGTATATGAACTGACCGGTGTACATCCCCTCTGCGGCCACAAAAAGCTCCTTCTGATGCTTGTACCTAAAGGGATGACGAAATGTCACGCGGGCGAGTGGGGCCCCACGTCCAGGGTCGTGGATGACTTCATTGACGACACCCTTGAGGTAGCCGTTGCGCTCGCCGAAGTCGAGGGTTCTGAACTTTGCGGCACCCTTGCGGTGGTGGGTGTGGGCCTTGAACACTGACCCTGCTCCCTTACGCTGGGCTCTGATGACTCTTCCCATGACGGCGGATGGAGGAGAGAGGGAGGAGGGGTTTTGAGGGAGTGACGGTGCGGTGGGATTCAAACGGGAGAAATGTAGGTAGTTAGGGTTTTATGTGAGGTTGATGGGATCCACGGGTTAGGGTTTCGGCTGTGATTGCCCTTGCTTTTCTTTTGGGCTTTTATTTGTTGGGCTTGTTTTTTTGGGCTGGACTACAAATGTTAGCCATATACTTTCTTTCTTTTCACTGTTCTCGTAATCTCAGTGGCAAGTTCACTGAGACTCTGTTCTCGGCTTAAATTTGAACAAAAAGTAAAATAAAAATTAAAGATGAGTCTAAAAAAAGTAATAAGTTCAGCCAAGCAGCTAAATTGTGAGTTTGACATTCTAATTTGTAACAAAGTTCATTTTTGTTATAAAAAGGACAAAATTAGTAATTTGATTTTGCTACTGAAAAGGTGATGGGTTTTAATGTTTGATTGTTAGACCATTGCTAGCAAAGAAATTTTTCATCTAGAAATATTTTTAGAGCACTCCCACCAGTGAGGGAAAATCCCCTCACAAGTAAAAGTAAGGGTGTAAAATAAATGTCCGAGCTTCACATCAGTGAGAGAAAAAAAAACCACGGGTGAGAGAAAATAAAACCACACATCAGGTGAGGGGTTTTAAGGGTGAACAGTAAATGGTTGTGGATCCCATCATTGAGCTTCACATCTCCTATATTCACAAAATTCTCAACTTCTTATATTATTATTATTATTATTATTATTATTATTACTATTTACGATTATTATTATTATTAAATTAAAATATATTAAAATTAAAATTAAATTTTCAACTTCTTATATTATTATTATTATTATTAAAATTTAAGCGTAATATATTTTTTCAAATTATACAAAAATTATTAAATTAAAATATAAATCGTAATTAAAAAATAAAATATTATTAATTTTAAGCCATTTTAATTGTATTGAAAGTTAAATATGTAGCATAAACATTATTAAAAAAAAACTAAAGAGAAAATACATAAGATGATGTGTATTATGAGAAAATAGTGGAGGAAAGAGTGATGAAGAGTTTTTTTTTTTAAGCATTGGTGTGGTAAAAAAAACCTCTCATAAAAGGAATTAGATGGGAAGAGTGAGAAAGTGGATAGAAAGAGATTGAGAGGTTTTTTTTTCCCCACTAATATTAATGGTCTTAGAGAAAAAAGACTCTCATCAAATAACTTCCCCAAAAAAATTCTCAAAATTTTGAGAAAAAATTTCATTGTGAATTTATTTTTATTTTTCAGTCAATGATGTCAATTGGCCCTACCCATTAAGTCAGTTTCTCTTTTTTTTCCTATTTTCCATGGGCTCCACTAGTGATTGGATGCTTCAAACAACACGTGTCCTAGTTAATTATGTCAACTAATAAGATTTTTTTTGCTAAAAAATAATTGTTATATATTTACAACGACTATATTGATTATTTACAATTATTATAAAAAATAAAAATTACCAACGGTCATAAATTTTTTTTCCTTATAAGTAGAAATTTATTGTCATATTTTGACAAACTTTAAAAAAAATTCATTAAAATTTAAGTCATTTAAGTGATTATCAAAACTTGATGGCTTCCACAAGAGTACAACCTTAGTCTTGATAGTCAAAGTTTCATTCATCGGTATTATTTTTTTAATAGAATTGTAGGCATTTATCATTTTGTTGATCAAGTACCTTGCGATTTTTTTGCCACAATATAAGGTTTTATTATTGTTGCACCTTATTAATAATCATCCAATAAAAAAAAACAAAGAAAATTGAAAAAGCACACCTAAAAGAAACTTAACACATATAAAGTTTTGGGGGAGGATGATGTCAGCGAAGTTTTTTGTTGTGATAGTTAATAGTTATATAGATAAATTGATAATGTCATTAGGTTTAGGTGTTTGAGAGTTAATATAAGCATTCTACTAATTTATACTTCAAACAATCCAGTTATAGTATACCTATACCCACTGTTTATATGTATAAATGTATAAAATCCTCATTAGTTAAAAGTTGAATTTTTTTGGCCAAATCAAACTAATTGTTTTGTTATATTAACATAGACACATTGCACTAGTGCAAGTATGCAACCCGAAGGATAAATATTCGTTTAGATTGAAGGCGCTGAAAAGTCATATTTTGTGACAATTATTCCAATACACAATAAATCACACAATCGAAGAAGCAATGTAGAGGCAAACATTTTCTTTATACAATTACATATTGAACTACTCGTCTTTATACAATTGATCTTTACCTTCTAATGCACAATACAGAGTATCAACTTTAATTTTCCTATACACACTATGAAAATAGAGCATCGATTTCTACTCTCTAATGTAAAATAATAAAAATCTATATTATGCAATGTGCAATATAAGAACATATCAAAACATGATGGAGAATAATTCCTAAACGAAAGAGGGCACTAGAAAATATAACTGAATTAGAGGGCAAAACACGGTTCTAGAACGCAAAAAGGATCCTGCACCGGGTGCACGATGCGCATCATGCACCCTGTGTAAAACGCAGCCCAATATAACACAAAACACAAAGGGTAGCGTGCAGTGAGAGACACGTCAACATGAGAATTGAGTATTGAGTGAAAATATTATTTGGTAATTGGGAAATGCAAAAGTTGTACTTGGTAATTGGGAAAAAAAATAGTTTTTTTTGCAGAAGTCACTGTAGCGCATGATGTTCAATGTGACAGTCTGATTTTTTTGCATCGGAAATCGTGACAAAAGAGACCAGAATTAATGCATGGAAAATCACACAATACACGAATGACCATTATATAGTCATCCACTGAACATTTAGTGGTACATAAATGAACATGTCAGTATTATCCAATGAACATTTATATACTTGGGTGAATTAGTTCAAAAAGAATTCATTGAAGTTTTTACAATGAACATTTTATAACGAGACACTGAACATTTAGTTGAACAAAAATGCACATTTATTATTATCCAATGAACATTTATTTTACTTGAGAAAAAGAGTTAAAAAAGAATGCATTGAGATGGAGCATTAATTTGTAATGATTATGTATTGAGATTCCTTTAATTTAATATTTCAATTATTGTTACATACCAGTACCTATTGTAATATATTTAATGATTGTAAAAATATTTAACTATTGTGATATATTTTAATATTGTACACGTTAGGCTAATGAACGTACTAGTGTAAACGAATGAACATTAGATATTGTTTGAATGAACATTACATATTAGTACAAAAATTTAAAATATTGCATTGGAAATGAGCATTTTTTTGTAATGATAATGAGTGATTTTTTTTTTTTGCAGAGATCTTATATATTTTCGATTCACCATTCACATAATTCCACTAACCATTTTCAATGACCATTTAGTAAATCTCACAGACCATTTAGCTTATTCCACTGAATATTTGTCCATTTTCACTGACCATTCACATAATTCCACTGAACAATTCATTCATTTCACTGAACATTCGCATAATTCCACTGAACATCTCCCTCTTTTAAGTGAACATCTACTAAATCTCAATGACCATTTATTAAATCTCACTGAACATTTCTCCATTTCCAATGACCATTTACATAATTTTACTGAGCATTTCATTCATTTCCCTGATCATTTACTAAATCATTTATCAATCATTATGCCAATTCCACTGAATATTTTACTCCAATTTTACTGAACATTTTAGTCAATGGCAATGAACATCTAATTGCATTCAATGATCATGTCCTTCATTTTCAATGACCATTTTTTAGCTCTCACTAAACATTTAGTTATGTACACGGACCACGTATTTTATTTCACTGAACATTTGATAAATTTCACTGACCATCTAGATAATTCCACTGAACATCCATTCTGACTCCACTGAACATGTCTTCTACCTCACTGAACATTTTAGTAATCTCACTGAACATCAAATTAACTCCACTGAACAAGTCCTTAATCTCAATGACCAATTAGTTAATTGCACTGAAGGGAAGCACCGAGAGAGAGAGAGAGAGAGTGAGTGAAATGGAAGTGGAAGGGTTGGAAGTGAAAAAATTTGTCTTTTTTATTTGGGAAAATGGGGAGGAAATGATGACAGTTACATGGAGAATGCTCAACAGCCATATTCCTTGAAACGAGACACATCTAGTCATGCCCAGATATGACGGTTTATGGGGTATTTTGAAACTGCAAATGGTCACTGGGTTGGGGTAAATGGTCAGTGTATTATCCGACGTGTAAAAATTGAACTGGACAATTGCGTTTAGTGTTATTTTAGGCTGCGTTTTACATAGGATGCACGATGCGCACGGTGAGAAACACAACCGGAAAAGATTTCCGAGTTCGACAAAATCACAAAACAGAACCTTCGAAGTCCAAACTCAAAGCAGGTGTGTTTTGGGGGGTTTAATTTACAGACCACCTTCAAACTCCGCAGTCGGAAGTCCCCTCTCTTTCTCTCTTCGCTTTAAACTCGTGCTTTCCCTACCATTCTCAATTTCAATCAGGTTTTCTTCTTCTCTCTCTACCCTTTCTCTCTCTAAATTACAAGAAATTCTCGAATTGTTCTCTGATTTTTTCGCTTGTGACAAACTTTAATTCGTTGGTGTTTTTCTATGATTTTTTTTGTTGTTCTAAGATTTATGATTTGTTCTAAATTGACTGTTATGGATGGTTTTGTGAGGTCAAAAGTTTAGCATTCCCAATTTATTAGAGTTGCTGATGATGGGTTTTTCGTTAATTTTTTTTAATTAATGCAGTTTTATAGGATAATTTGTTTCTTTTTTTCTTTTTGGTGAATTAACAGTCCTTTTTATATTTCCACTTACTCAAGAAAACAAAAGAGACGTGTTCTTGCATTGTTAAATTGCATTTTTTTGGGGAGGGGATTCTGGAGCTTGTATGATTGATATCAATTAATGCAGGTGAAGTCTTCTGTTCTTTGGGAGAGTTTGTATTTGTGTAAAGTCTTCTGTTTAGGGTGTATTTTGGTTGTTTTTCTGCTTTTTATGGAACTGCCAATGTATATATGAAATATAGTGGCTTTGCACTGTTGCCCCTTCGATTTGAATGAGGACTTGATAGCTTAATTTTTTTTAATGGTTTGTTCTTTCAGTTTGCGATCAATCTTGAGCTTGATCTGATTGCTACGATGGCAAACAATCCTCAATATACTGGTGGACCTGGTCCGGTAGGCGTTCTGTTTGATGTTTGTTCCTCAGCTGTTTAGTACTTTAGTTTAACATGAATTGTTACAGAGAATATCTACTAGCCTATTACGGAGTAGATCCTTTTAGTTTAGAGGATCAGTGAATTATATTTTGCTTTCCCCTTACTGAATGAGTACTTTATGAAATTAACCTTTGTTTGGGACTCTCTCTCTCTCTCCCTCCTCCTTTTCCCTAATATCAACGTGGTGCCTTTGTTTCCTGGTTATTATACACCAAAACAGATGTATAACACCTGCTTTAGTTGATTATGACCAAAGTTTTGTCTAAAAATTCTGAGTACCTTATTAGTAATCTTAATGTACATAGCTAATAGATTGGAGTCAAGTTCATGTGCATCAATTGTGTGACCTTAATATTTTGGATGAGATCATACATGATTAGATTATGCAACTAATTAGTTCTATATGCACATGATGCGTGCATGATTTTTTCTTTTTTCTGCAGAAAGCTTGTTTAATAGGACGCCCTGTATAAATACCAATGATCATATCAATAAGTGAATACGTGACACAATTTACCAAATCATGAAATTAATATTGCATAATAAATATGTAAACCTAGGAATTTGGGGATTATTCCTGGTCTTTAACTCTACATAATTAGGTAGACATATTTCCTTGATTGTTTTGATTATCATTTCGTGGCTTACTCTTTTTTTTTATTCAAATAAAGGATGAAAAAGGGACTCCCAATTTGATGCTACCTCAATATTTTCCTTGTAGCTTACTGATGTAAGCAAATAGATTTGATGTTAGTATCGCTGGCAACTACTCACTATGTTTCCTTTTGTGTAATGGAGATAACTTGCTATTACTGTGCCTCATATGGTGCTGTGTTTCCTAGTCTCATTTTCTCTTCTCATTGGTCTGTAAGGTTTTTTGTAGTTTCATGAGGATGTTATAGAGATATAGTGTAACATCTAGTGTGTCTGCTAACTCATTTCCCTATTCTCCATTTTTCCTTCTACTGCTCCAACCCCCTTGTCATGCTATACTTATTCTATATGATTGTACAATTGAGTTTTCTCCCTTACATATGAGTGATCACGAATTGTATGTTTTTCTGACATTTTCATGTCTTTTTCCCTGCATTAATTGCTTCTGATCTGGAAGCCTCTTCGTCCACCTATGGTTGGTTCCATAGCTCCCCAGCAGAATATTCCTCCACCAATGCCTACTCAGGTAAGTATATATTATACAAATAGTATAAACTTTGTTAGGAAATCTTATCCGTTTGTAGTAATTGTGCGCTTTTTCTACAGTTTCGATCTGCTGCTCCAATGCGTCCATCCCAGCAATATGCTCCAGCATCTCAACAGTACCAGTCAGTTGGCCCTGGTATACCTACGATGAATATAGGAATGCCTCCATCTCAGAATCAGCAAATGCAGTTTGCTCAACCATTACAACAAGTGTCTGCAAGACTTATCCCTCAAGGTCATCTTCCTCCAATGTCACAGCCTGTGCCCTTGTCTAACATTCAGTTGAATAGGCCAATGTCATCTGGATTGCCCCAACTTGCGCCAAATCTGCAGGCTTCAAGTAGCTTTCCACCTTGCTCGGGTGGTCAAGGAATGCCTCTTCCTCCTTATGCTGTAAGATTTGGAGAATGCATGCACCTAATTATATCTTTGGGCTCTTAGGGACTCTTGTTTCTTTATTTGTGGTAGCTATACTGTTTTCCTTACGATTCCTTTTGTCATTTGTAGCCAAATACATACCCTACATCTCAATATCAGCCGGTATCTCAAATGAATCTTCAAAGTAATCATGTTTCTGGGCAACCTATGCTAGCTTCTGGAAGCCAGGATGCTGCTTCATTCAAACCACTGCAGCAAAGTGGGCAGCCTCCAGCATCAGTAGGTTTCTTGTCTTGTTGTCTTTTACATATAACCCAACAAGTTTAAAATTAATTGCTAATTGTGGACTTTATGATTATATCTTTTCAGGTGGTTGATTATCAATCTAAGCCCACAGAAAAATCTTCTTCTGACTGGTTGGAACACACCAATAACGGAAGGAGGTATGGTGTTGGTTTGATTTATATTTTTGTTTGGGAGAAAAATGTTATCCCGTTTTTTTATCTTGGTTGTAGGTTCGAACTAGATTTTTATCTGGAATTTGTAAGGCTCTTTAGCCATTCTCAAACGGAGTTGGGTGGGTTGTTGTAGCCATAGTGGCTAGCGATAATCTTTCTCCTAGGGATCTTGTGCAACTAGCTTCCTAATGGATAACATTTTTTTTCTTATTTATGCGTAGATAGTTGTTATTGGAGTTTGATTATCCTATATAAGCCCTTTGAAAATCTTTCTGTGTTTTTTGGTTTCGAACTCCTTTCCTTCAGTATGATGCATTCTAAGTATTAACTGCTGGGAGGACTTCTTTTAGAGAGAGACATCACGAAAGGAGTTGCTTAACATCTTGCTTCTCACTCAGATTTTTATTCAAACTTTTGGCTCGAAATAGTTGTAATGAAATGAATGAGACACTCACTATCGTCATGCTTTGCACTGTGCCTTCCCTCTTTGGCTACTTCTGAAATTGTGATTGTTACTAAGTTTTCTCAAATGTGGGTTGTTGTTTCTGTTGTTCTCTCTTGCTTCAAAACACTTATTATTTTAGTACAGGAATGGTTAGAGAAAATTCTCGATAAGGATTATTGTTTGATTATTCTAGTGATTAGGCTCTTTTTGAAATGGAGTAGGGGCTCTGAAAGAACATTTCTTGGCTAAGGTTTTGCATCGTTTCAGGTCAAGTATGTTGGTTTTGCAAGAATCGAAGGTAGGAAGTGGCTTTGGCAAGAGTCATTTCTTCGCTGGTTTGGTGTGGTTGGATTGAGCAGAGTGCCAATATTGTCCTTAAGGCAAAGCTTTTGCAATTCATTTACTGCTGGAATCTTTTGAATTTGGCTTTTGCTATGAACTACAATTTTTGCCCTCTCTCTCTTTCTCTGAGATGAGGGAGGGCTTGAGCTTACTTTGCTAATAAGAAAAGGACAGCAGGCTTTCCTGCATTGATCTAATTTTTAGATTCTCTTTGGCCCTTTTAAATGGATATTTTAGTCCTATTGCTTCGTCTAGAAACAGTTAGAAAAAATGAAAGTAACAATGTTAAATACTGGAAAAAGTGTATTTTATAGTGGCTGAATAAGTTTGAGTACAACTTTGTTGTTTTGTTTACATTATTCACCTTGTATCTTTGTCTGTAATACTATTTTGATGTTATCTTCTTGGTTCTTGTATATTCTGAGCATACATGTGAATTTGCTACTTCACATTGAATCAATTGTTTTGGTAGACCACCTTGGGCTTAAGAGAAAACAATGCAAGTATGATTAATTGTTTTCCTTCATAGCTAAAAAGGTTGCAGTTATAGTCCTTAGTCATTGCTCATCACATTTTACTTTGAATGCTCTATCTTATGTTGTCCACATGGTTTTTTGGTATGTTTTGATAACTGTAGGTGTATCATCATGATTACAATATTGCCATTTTAGAAATTTAACTTTTTCGTATTCTAGTTTAGCAATACGTGTTCTTTGCTCCTAAAAAGTACTGTTAGGTGACTGTTACTCCATTTACTGATTCAGATTTTACTACAACAAGAAGACAAGGCAGTCTACATGGGAAAAACCTTTCGAGCTGATGACTCCTATTGAGGTAGGTTAAATAATGTAATTTAGGTAGTTTATCACTGTTGCAAGTTATTTTCTATGGTTTGTGTTCTTTTGAGTCGTTACCTCTTTTTTTTTTTTTGGATCTTTGCTGATTTATTTAGCATACTTTTATGCCTTTGCTTTCTCTTACTTAGTGAGTTTTTGTCTGACCATTACACACCTTATGATTAGTCTTCAGGTCAAGCTGGCAGTTCCCCCATTAGTTTTATTTTGTTCTTCATAGCATTGGATCATTGGTGTATTGTCGTCAAACATTCTTCATATCTCTTTTCAATTTCAATTTGAACATACTGCTTTATGCTTTTGGCTTGGATCATTTTTGATAGTCCATAAATAAGCTCATCCATTTCTCCTCATTAAAGTATCCATTATTCCTTGAATGTTGGATACATTGGAGGAGTTATTTGACATTTTATATTTGTTAGCCTCTTTTGGCACCTGTCTATTTGGGGTTTCAATGATTTTGTGTATACTATGTGACAGAGGGCTGATGCGACTACTGATTGGAAGGAGTATATAGGCCCTGATAGAAGAAAGTGAGTTTTCTATTCTATTCATGAGATTTGTTCGCGACATATTCTGCAATCAGTCGTGTTTAAGTTTTTTATACTGAGTGTTCAAAAACTATTTCAGGTATTATTATAACAAAGTTACCAAACAGTCCAAGTGGGTGATTCCTGAAGAGCTTAAGGTTCTTTCTTGACTGATCTTTCAGTTTTCAATTATTAGTTGTATAATTGTCTCAATTCTTTTCTACACGAGTCATAAAAGAGATTCTATGTTCTATCGGTTTCTTGTAGTTGGCAAGGGAGCAAGTAGAAAAGGCATCCTGCATAGTTGAAGTTCCCGGAAGCTTGTCTGTATCCGCTTCTCAATCTGGTGTTCAAACACCTTCTACTGCGGATACAAAATCTGTTATTCCTATTATACATTCAAGTCCAGCTAAAGTGACACCTGTGGCTATTGTTGGTGTTGCTACTTCACCATCTGTATCATCTCCTGGTTTAGCCTCCTTGCCTCTTAAGGATCCTGAGGTACTAAAAGATGCTTTGTCTACTCTCAATGTTGAAGCAACAGTCCTTGGACCTGGTGATGAACATTCGGCTTCTGCTGACTCCGCGCCATTGCCAATGTAAAAAGACTTTGATGCTTACTATGGCATGTTTTAGGAATGCAGGCCTCATAGAATCTTATGGACCTATTGCTTTTGTAGGAACCAATCCAATTTGATCTTGACTGAGGAAGTTGTAGAGCCTTTGCAGAATGTTCCTGCATCAGAAGCAGTGGTGATCTCATTTGTTTATATACATACTGGCTCATGTCAAGTTGTGGATATATTTTATGATAAATCAGTTTTTCTAAGAAGTTATTGCTTTTCTGCTGTAGGAAGACAATAAAAGCACAGGCATTGCTGGAAAGACAAGTGCTATTGCCTCAGAAGAGAAAGTGACTGAGCCTGAAACACTAACTTATGCTAACAAACAGGTCTGTCTTTGTAATAGCTCTTCTCACTTGATGACTGCTTTTTCTTTGAGATAATAAATTTATGAGTTTCACATAGCAGGAGGCAAAAGATGCATTTAAAGCTCTTCTTGAATCTGCAAATGTTGAATCTGACTGGACTTGGGACCAGGTAGTACTTTTGTTGAACGCAGACCATATATTTATTTGACAAGTATTGGAAAGCACATGGCCAATAGCTACTAAATTCGATTTGATATTGGAACTTGGTCTTTTCAGGCTATGAGGTTAATTATTAATGACAAAAGATATGCAGCTCTTAGATCCCTTGGAGAAAGGAAGCAAGCTTTCAATGAGGTTTCTTCTGGTTTTTTGAAGTTCATTATTTAGTAATCCATTTGATGTCATCTGGCTGTCTATTGTTTCACAAATTTGCCTTTTGAAATTCCACGTGGAACATTTGTGTACTGACATGCTCCCATAAATTTGTCCTTTACCCTTAGTTCTTGACTCAAAAAAGGAAACAGGAAGCTGAGGAAAGGCGTGTTAAGAATAGAAAAGCAAGAGAGGACTTCAAGAAAATGTTAGAAGTAAGCTGCCTGATTTTTCTTTCCATTTCTAGATCAAGCATGCCTTGTCCCCCTCTTATACCATCCTATTTTTTGCAGGAATGTAGTGAGTTGACGTCAACAACAAGATGGGGGTAATACATCTGCACTTATTCTTCATTTGTATGTTGGGTCCTTTGTGTTTGATTGCAGCTTGAGCTTTGTTTTCCTATGGAATCAGGAAAGCTTTAAATATGTTTGGTAGTGATGAGCGATTCAAAGCCATTGAGCGAGCAAGAGATCGTGAGGATATGTTTGAAGAATATTTGGCCGAATTGGATAAAAAGGTGAGCTTTGTTCTGATTAAAAGTGTTTGATGCCTCTGCTCAATAGGTTAGATAGTCTTCCTAATGTAGACTACTCATCAGTTTCTGTATAACATTCCTTTATCTGTTAGTCTGCAGATCTTTCAATTGTGAATTACCAACTACGTTATGCATCACCTTTTCCCATTTTATCAGTTGGAGAAAAAAAAGTTATATTTTTATTTTTGTTACTAAAATGCAAAGATGGCTCCCTTTTGGATTTTCTGTGCTAGGAACGCGCAAAGGAAGAAGAAGAACGCCAGCACAATATAATGGAATACAGGAAATTCCTGGAATCATGTGACTTCATCAAGGTATTCATCAGTACAGCTTTATATTTCAACTTCGTATCCAACACTTCTAGCATGTTTGTTTCCATCATGTGATTAATGATATTATTGGACTCCTTGGGATACTCTTGGTACAACTCTTTGCATTCTTAAGGCAACTAGTCAATGGCGGAAAGTCAAAGATCGTTTGGAGGGTGATCGAAGATGTTCCCGGCTTGACACAATGGATCAATTGAAAATTTTTCAGGTATTTTTTTACCGGAAATCTGGTGTTTGATATTAACTTTATGTTGTTTGTGGAGTTGGAGCTAATCTTGATACATGGTTGCAGGAATATGTTGGTGATTTGGAAAAGGAAGAGGAAGAGCGGAGAAGAATACAGAAGGTACTTCAATTGCTTCTTCCTCTGTGTTCTATCTTTAAAGTTTTTTATAAATTTTTTTTTTTGTCTTGCGCAAAAGCGTAAAAGGTTCTTTTGTTACACGCATAAGTGCTGAAGCATGATGATTAATGCTTTCTAATGTTTGTGAAATGTATTTCCAAAACATCATTTTATTTTCAATCTTGCAAAACATCATTTTAATATGATCAAAATTTTTGGTCCTTTATAATTTAATATATGTGTTTAGAGGTCAATGAAGGAAGCAAGTTGAGTGTCCTAGGTTCCAAGCCCTCTACAAAGTCCCAACCTGTGATGAATTAGCATTACGCTTAGCAGCTCGCCAGCTGTATGTTAGTGTTGGTAACTGTTTTTTGTGTGTCAATCATTAATGATATCGAGTCCAATGAATACTTGTGATCTGATGGGTTCCATGTGTCAGATCTTAGAATTAGGTACTGTTGCTTATTTCTTTTCAATTACGGTTTCTTTATGTCTATTATGGGGGGGGGGGGGGGGGGGTATGTTCAATCCTTTAGAAAGCCATAAGACCCTGTCACGTTCTAAACAAAGTCCGAATTGCGCATTTGCAAACATACACACAACATATAAAAAAACGATATTATACTGGAAGTTGACTTTTTTCCTCTGCAATTTTCTCTTATATGCTTTTGTGTATTTGATATTGATAGGAAGAAACAAGAAAAGCTGAACGGAGAAACCGTGATGAGTTTCGGAAATTGATGGAAGGACATGTGTCTGATGGTACTCTGGGTGTCAAGACACTTTGGCGAGAGTACCATTCAAAGGTAAGATTTAATTTGAGATAGGCCCTATGATTATTTCTCCCATTTTGTGAGATTGTGAAGAGAAAGATTTAATTTGAGATAAACCCCTCTCTCCTTGTCCGGATAGGATTTTCATGTCTTATAGCTAATTGTTTATTGCCTGCTTTCTGTTGCATTTTCAGGTTAAAGATTCATCCGTATATGTTGCAGTCTCGTCAAATAGTTCAGGATCCACTCCCAAAGAGTTGTTTGAAGATGTTGTTGAAGAGCTAAAGAAACAGGTGTGTCGATGAAAACATTTCTTTCACATAGCTATGTCACTCTATGCTTTGATATGCTTACTACATTTAATCTTAGTTTCTGATTTTAAATTTTGGGAAGTTTGCTGCTGTATCTTTGAGGTCTTGCCGGTTTAAAAAGGCACGAGGCGCCCTAAGGCGATAGGGATCCTCGGAGCCTAGGCGCTAGGCGCCAAGCAAAGGTGCTAGCCTTTGGGCATGAGGCGCTCCGATTATGCCAAAAATCAAATTTAATGCTTGTAAATTGTATTTTGTACTCAAAACCTTTTAAAGAGAAACCTAATATTCTTCCTGGATTCAAGTTATCTTTTGATCCCGAGGATGATCACTCATTTGAATACATCCTGGAAACAAATCAAGAAAGATAGAGTTGGATTTTATTAGAATGAAAATTAAAAGTAAATTTTGGCAACATCAGCAAATGTAATTAAACATCAAAACAATTACTCTACAATTTGAAGCAACATTCTTTTATTATAACCGGAAGTATTTGCTCATTTGCTGATTACAAAACTCAATGTGGAACAAGCAGCAAACAAAACTCTCTGCCATATCTCAACGTACACATCTACACATCGAAACTTCCCTATAAATTGCTAATTCACCGACTAAACGACTAACCATTCTTTCCCTATAAATCAATTATCATCTAGTATCTAACAAAAATAGGATTTAACAAATTATGTACAGAAAAATAAAATTAAAAAAAACCCTTTAGCCCTGAATTGAAAACCAGAAAAAATAGAGAAAAAAGGAAGTGGGTACTTGGGGAGAAAGAAGAAAACTAGGAGGAGGAAGAAAGCAATTTAGTGAAGGAGAAAGAAGATAAAAAAAATTAAAACATGAGGGAGGTGGCTAGTGGCTAGGTGGCTTGTAGTGGTGAGTCGACTTGTATTTGCTACTTAGGGTTGAAACTCTGAACATATACTGTGAAGAAACCTTGCCTCGGGCTTTTGAACACTGAAGATATCCCCAAATATTAAAGCCAGTTGTCCCTAATTATATACACCATGAAGCGCACGCCTTAGAGCTTCAGAGCCTTCGACTTAGGCGCTCCAAGGTGATAAAAAGCTCTCGCCTCTTGGTTTCGCCACGCCTTACCCTTCCAAGGCGCTCCACCCACCGCCTTAGGCGCCCTTTTTAAAACTAAGCCATCTTGGCCTTATATCTTATTCCTCATATAATCTTGAAATTTTTTAGTTTGTAATTTCATGACATCTCTTGTACTTAGTTTCCTCACCTTATTTCTGTTTTGACAAAATAAGTTTAGATCAGTCAAAAATCAAAATAAGCACAGGTACGGGCTAATAGCCTAATAGGTGTTAAGTTTAGGGCCAATAAGGGATACCTAAGTCCAAATTTCATCTACAATTATAGCCCATAAGTTCGTATACGTTTAGATAAGTTAAAATTTAGTGAAGAGAACACACCCTTACTGATAGTTTTAGAATTAGTAATGTACATATAGGTAAGGATGTAAAGCCACCATAATGTCCTTACGTTGTCTCCTTGTAAAATAAGAAAAATTTTGATATCTTATGAATTAGAACATTGAAAAATGTTTCAATGATTGTATGATGGTAAATGTTTCAAAGAGCAATAAGAATACTAGTGATAAATTTTCAGGGTTATAAAGTATTAGGATAACTGTCAGAAAATTCAGGAATCTCAGAGGTGCGATGGGAAATTCCCTGTAATTTTTGCTACTTGAATGATTTTATATTATTTATTCACTGGAAACATTTGTGCTCTGCAGTATGAAGAAGACAGGTTACAGATCAAGGACGCTGTGAAGTCTGTAAAGGTTAGCATCTATTAACAGTTATCTCCATATCTATTTGTTCCTCCGTAGCTAAAGTTGAACTTCACTGTAGGTTACCCTATCTTCTTCTTGGAGTCTTGATGATTTCAAGGCTGCTATTGAAAATGAGATCAGCCTCCCGTTAGTGTCAGAGAACAACTTAAAGGTTGGTGTTTGTTCTGCCTGTCTTCGAAGCCTTACACTTATGTGTGTAGTTGTATATGAAAGTCTATTGATGATGATCACCTTATGATGATCACAGAGTGCAGTTGGAGAAGCTTAATATACTGTCCTGTGATTATGTGTGTGTGTGTAATAGTTTTATGTGTGTGTCATGTACTATAGGCTTGTATGATATCAAGTCTGAAGTGGCAATATGTTATTTTTATTCAGTAATAAGAGAATTTTGTTGCAATCATGTCAGTTATACCTAATACAAATCATCTAAGAAGAGGGCCTACCTCGTAAGGAAGGCTTCCCCAAACAAAGAGATGACAACTAGAAACAACAAAACCGCAAACATTTCAAAAAAATAACTTATAAATTCTCCACCCAAAATGTATCTTGTGTGCTGACTTTCTGAGGCATGACAGCAAGAACTCTTGTTATTGCATCCTTTTTTTCTAATCAAATTCACCATAATATGAGTTCTTAGAATCACCTCTTTCCATACTATGTTGTTCCTCTGCTGCCAAATATGGCATATTAAAGCAGAAAATACACATTGAATCACTTTCTTATGAATCCAGCACACTGTATTCTCCATGGTCCACTTGCTACTAATCTGCAAGTCTCTGAATGGATAATAGAGTTTTCAGGCAGTGACAATATATATTAATCAAATTGTAGCATATGGTATTGATGTATCCTTTTGGAAGCTACTCCATTTAGACATAAGTGTGTTATAAAATGGTTATACTTCATAAATTTTATTACATTGAATTTCAAAATTGACAAATGATTGCATTAAGTTTTAAGATAACAGGGTAATGGACTTATTGTATGAGTGGAGTATGTAGTTTTGGGCTCCTTTACGAACCTACTGACTAGACAAGTTGTTTCTCTAATTGTTTGGTACATGAAGTTATTCCTGATCACAAATATATGTTGTTTGAGCTTGCTTTTAAGTGAGTGAATCTGCAATTATCTAATGAGTACTCAGTTTCTGAAATATCTACGGTAAACAAGTTTTCTGGATTTCATGGACATACCTGAGGGTGTGCTCTCTGGCATGCTCCTCTAGTACTCAACCTTTGTTCGATGCACTTATCCTCTTTTATACTCCCAACTTCTTTCAACTTGTCCCAAGCAGATAATGAGGCATCTTGAAAGTTATGTCAAACTTTGCTTGAAATGATGCTCTGGAATGCTTATGCTTCTTTGTGCTTTGCAGCTAATTTTTGAGGAGTTACTTGAGAGAGTTAGAGAAAAAGAAGAGAAAGAAGCAAAAAGGCAAAAACGTCTTGGAGACGAATTCTTTAACATGCTATGTTCACTCAAGGTAGTACAAATTTTGTCTTTATTGTCTTTCTTAAATGTGGTTAAGGTCCTCCTAACGTGTTTCGGAATATATTGCAGGATATAAAGGTCGATTCAAAGTGGGAGGACTGTCTACCACTATTTGAAGCTCGGGAAGAGTTCAGGTATTACTTGTTCATAGTCTCATTGTAATTTTTACATGCTGAAAATTGATTATGGATGTAATTTTATTAAATGCAATGCATCTGTGCTTCCTTATGCGTTATGGATTTAGTTAATGAGTGAATATCCTATAATATTTTTGATGTCTTTAAGCTAGTCCATTGCTCCTCCAAGTTCTAGTTTATGATAAAATCATCTTCCAGGACAAGCCTGCACATTTGAGCCCTACCTCTCATTGGAGGTAACGGCATGGATTGTTGGTCTGCTTGTCGTTGCCTATGGATTCATTGTCTAAACTTCCAAGTGTTTTGTATATTTTTCTTGTAACAGGCTACTTTACACCAGTTGATTGTTTGAAGTTGTATCTTTTTTCTTATGCTTGAGAGATGGTATTCTGGCACAGAAACTGAACATGAGTTTGTGAACTTGGACATCTCAATTTGTGCTAAAAAATTCACAATATATCATTATAGCCTAGTTCAAGCTCTATGTGGAGAGAACTAGAGCCAAGTTGGTGCTGCTATAGCCAAAGTTTAAGCTCTATGTGGTTGAAAAATATTGTTCTGGCTTATTTGAAAATTGACTACATGTCAGTTATCTCTGTTTTTCAAGTATTGTGCTTTTCGTGCTTTCAAATCTTGTTGGGATGGACAGAGAATTTGGTTTAGAGCCTTGTGCTCTCATACTGTTGTTTGGATGCCTTAAACAAAGTTTCAGAGATCATATTATGTCGTATGAGTTTCATTTGGTTGATAGCGTACTTTCATTTCTTAGAAAAATTCATAAAAAAGCTGCATTAGAAAGAGTTCATTGCTCGTATTTTTTTCTAGGTTTAATGGAACCCATGTTAATTTTGCTCTCTAATTGAGTGCAGCCTTTTCTTTATTTCTTTGTTTTAATCTTCATTTTATCCTAGGTTCATTTATGGTTATCAATGTTTTCAACTGCTCAAAATAGGCTTATGGGCTTATGTGCTTATGATGTAGGTCTATGGGGGAAGAAGCTGTCTCTAGGCCAATCTTTGAGGAGTACCTTGAGCAGTTGAAGGAAAAGGAGGAGAAGAGTCGGAAAAGAAGAGAAGAGAAGGTATTTTGTCTTACGATATTAAAATCTAGTTTGTGATTGTAAGAGCATGCACATGCATGAGGCACACATTTTTCTCTCTCATGCTTCTTACGAAGTATTAAACATCAATTTCTCTCTCCTCCATTGCATTTTCAACCTTATTCGGTTTTCATAGTGGCAACAGAAGGTCAGCTATCTTTCTCCTTTTTATCACTACTACTTGTTAGTCTCTCCTACCCAATTACGAGTATAAGTTTTAAGGATAGTTGTCAAATGCTACATAATATATTCAACTTTGTAAACAATTATATTTATTTTTATGAAAAACTATCTAATAAGAAAACTTTCCCTTGGTAGCGCTAACTATTGACAGATTCCGTCCATCTTTTGTCAACTTGAATAGTATAAATAGGCCGATCAGTAATGCTACCTAGTGATATGCATGTTATTTTGGCAGCAGATATTGTTGTTCTTATTAGGTAGTTGGTTACAAAACTTGACATATTAATTAGTTTTCAACAAATTTTCCTATATTTACTATAATTGTGAAAGTAAAGGGAAGATTATGTATATTATGTTCCTGTTTATAGTATCAATGCTACCATTACTTGATGCTCCATCTGTCCTTTATAGAAGTAAACATTGTTTTTTTTTCACAGAGAATAAGGAGGTTTTAAAAAAGTATACAGAGAAGGTGGGTATACTGTCTAGGCCTTACTTTAGAGTAAGAAGTGAGAGGAAAAGCTTATAAAAAGTTATATTTTCATTGCGTGACATCCAAATATGGTAGTTTTACTATTCTATAAGGGATGGAGGGAGTGAATCAAGTGATAAGCTTCCTGCTTGGTGAGAATTGAGGTTAGGCAAGTGTGAGGAAATAGCGGGTACAACAAATAAATTATGTGAAACTACATGACTGTTGATTTTAAATCAAAGTGCAAACTTTTTGTTTGTTTTCTATTAAAGCTATAGTAGTTGTGTGTACTTAGATCTGCAGCTTTGTAAAGATGGGGTCATTCATTGGCTGATTGGCCATATCCTACAATTGCACTCCCACATTCTTCTGGAGCAAGAAGGAAAGAGAAACTCAGTGACCAATGGCTTGGGACCATTTTAAAAGCTCTAAAATGGAGCAATCTACAGTTTTGCCATTTGTTCTTCAGGCATTATAGTACAGACTCCATATGTTCCATGTCTCCTTGCCCCATATTTGTGGCTTTCTGGAGGAAGTACAAGATAGGAAGAGGGAGGGGCTGTAATTAATTAAATTACAGATGAAAAGCTGGTTCGTCCTTTGTTATTTTATCAGGATAAAAGCTGGTTGTGCCAATTTTTCTGAAAAGCTTGTTTGATCTATGCTATTTTATCAGGCGAAAAGAGAGAAGGAAAGAGAAAAAGATAAAAGGTCTAGGGACAAAAGGGAAAAAGATAGGAGGCGTGACAGGGATAG
Organism: Dysphania ambrosioides; assembly: GCA_026401315.1. Classification (NCBI taxonomy): domain Eukaryota; kingdom Viridiplantae; phylum Streptophyta; class Magnoliopsida; order Caryophyllales; family Amaranthaceae; genus Dysphania; species Dysphania ambrosioides. The sequence goes on from CM048672.1 coordinate 21,628,473, forward strand.
AGATAGAGGGAAGGAAAGAAGTGGAAGGGATGAGGAAGATGCTGAACCTGATATTGATGAAGCTTCAGTATCAAATCAGAGCAGAAAATCAGGAAAAGACAAGGATAAGAAGCATCGTAAGCGTCATCAAGATGATGAAAATGATTCTAGTGTGGAAAAAAATGGAAAAGATAATTTGAGAAGCTCTCATGGGCATAGCAGTGAGCGTAAGAAGTCAAGACAAGTATGCATTCTCTTCCTATTTATGTTGTAAACTCACCCTCCTCTTGTCAACGGCCAGCTCTGGGTTGCCATTTAACTCCTGTTTTTTTGTTAATTTCGTATTTGTATTAATTTATCTCTTATGTCTTGTTTAAGACGGAGCAAAGCACAGAATCTGATAGTGAAAGCAAGCATAAGAAACCCAAGAGAGAGCATCGTAATGGTTCTCGTAGAAAGGGAGACAATGAGGAGCTTGAAGATGGTGAGCTGGGTAAGTACACTTTAGTTGGCTATGTTTCTTTTTAATTGCATAACCCATCTTGTTATCAAGATCAGTAATATCGGCTTGTGAAATTCTGCACTCTTGATAACAGTTGAAGATGAACAGCTGAAGTCAATCCCATTCACATTGAGCATTTGTCTTCCATTGTAATTGTTTATTCATAGCAGTTGCTATAACTTTTGAAAGCTAATTCATTGATAAAGTTTTCAGTTTATGCGTAAAGTAGAATTAGTTTCTTATGCCAATAAAGAGGTTTGAGCAAATTAACGCAGAGAATAGTAGTTTTTTGTTGAACATAAGCCTCATGTGCTTCGGAGCAAGTTTGTTCTGAGTTAATTTTTATCTTCTGGTTATACGACTGAATAGAATAAGCTTCATTGGTTTGATAAAAACATTGTTCTTGCATGCTCCTATTATTTATATTTGTGGAAATACTTGAGATGTAATTTTCTCTTGACCCCCTTTCCCTAAGTAACAGGTCAATGGACTGGGGGTCATTAATTTAGAAATTAATTTTTAATACAGTAACTATCTCTTTCTGTATATAATTTTTTTTTACTACAATCATTTTCTATGTAAGGTCTTTCATCTCTATCACACCATAAGTTAGTCATTGTTCTCGTTAAATCGAGATAGTGGTCTGCTATCCTGGAACCCCCCAAAATTGTTGCTTACTATTTACGTCTTATCAAGGGATGATGGGAGCATTCTTCACCAATATATTTCATGATGTTCATCTGATGCTTTAGGTGTATCGAAAATTCCTTGACCACTTGTTTTCAAATAATATCAGGTGATCTGTGAGAAATCTATGCTGTAGCAGTATACAAGGGGGTCAAACATTATATTGGTGTTTTGAATATGTTCACTCAGCATAACATGATCAGCAATCAACTTTAGCTTCCTGTATGAAATGAAAGGGCACAAGCTCAGAGAGCCAAGTCCATGATATCTATCACAGAAGAAGTTTGGTTGCACATCTGCGGGGGGAATACCTGCAGGAACCTCACATGTAACAGGAAGGTATCTATCTTGAGACGAGATTTAGGCTGTTATCTGAATTGTTTCCATCAATAGATAAGTTATGATTATTAATCTTGGATTGTAAGATATATGAGCGGTATTGATTCAGAAAGTTTGTATGTTGGCGAATTGGTATTTAACTTCAGGGTCAAATTTTGTTAGCACATAGGGTTAATTCCAGAGTTTTCTTGGTCCTGCGATAGCTCGGCAGCTCCTTGTGTATGGAATATTAGATTATTGAATGAATCCCAAGGCATAATGGAATGAGAAGGTTTGGAATTATACTGATTTGACAGTAATGCTAAAAAGATACCCGTAAAAATAGAATTTTATTCCGGTTCGGAGAGACTGAAATTACTGAAAGGTAGTCCCGAAAGCCTAGCCAAGAATCTATGCCCTGAGATGGAAAATAAAGCTACTTGAAGGACTCGAACAAATTACAAGGTCATTAAATATTTGAAGCAGGGAACGCGAAACTGAAGGACTACAAAACATTGTGCCTAGTTGCTTACTGCACTATTGCACCTACCCTTGAAAATATATCTTTAGTTAAAACTTACGTTAGAAAACACTTTTGACCATAATTACTTTATAACTTTGACCATTATGACTATTGTTGTGTCATTGTGCATATTTAATCTGCCCTGTCCACTCCTTTGCTTCCTCTTTTTTATTCAAGTGAAATAAATACGTCCTACTATATATTCCATGAAAGAACAGCCTAAGATAGTGTACAGAGAATCAAGAAAATAGTGTACACTGTACAGAGAATCAAGAATTCAGTAGGTGTATATAATAGAAATAATCAGTGTTTGTAATCAACCAATTAGAGCTATGTTACCAGATTTTATGGTGTCGATAGTTATTCCTTGGATGGTAGTTTCTATTGTTACTTGTTAGTTCTCCTCGTACTTCCCAATGTTTATGGTCTGTGTTGTGTCAATTATGGTCACTGACGGGAAAATTCTGGTAATGGTTCATGTTAAGAAAAGGCTGATATACTAGGGTATAAGTTGAGTGAACATTTTTCTTATTTTAAGCATTATTTTTTATATGAACAACCTCTATACATTACAAGTTATTCTCAATCATCCATTTTAAATTAATAAATACCTGACTCTTCAACCTGTATATATATATATAAAATAAATAACTTATGTTAGTTCATGTATACATAGTGACCAAGTTATTTATTTTACTTATAGTGACTATTTTCTTCATTTTTATTCTTTTTACGTGAAATTTAGATCTTATCACTTGAAAGGCTGATATTTTATCTTCCTTCTCATTTTAATATCTTTCTTATTACATTCCTTTCCTATATATATATGTGTGTGAGAGAGAAAAACTTGACAAAACTTGAATTTTTTAAACCTTATTTATTTATTTTTTTAATTTAAAAATAACCTGTCTTGGTAGCTTGTGAAAGTCAATATATATGGTGGTTGTAATGGGATCGTGTGGTTGTGAAGGAAAGAATTGAAATGCAGGTCCTGATCGAGTAATTAGAAGTAGCATTATTCAATTTTCACTTTCCATGATTCTTAAAAAGGTGTTTGCTGAGCTACTTCCTTCTGCTATAACTCAGAACTCGAAGGATCGTACTTTTTGGTAGCATCTCAGGGTTATTTTTTATGGTATTTAGGTGTATGTTGGAGAATTTTGAGATTGTTCTTTGAGATAAAAAAGATGGATTATTTGTTAAGCACTGAAAATTAAACTTTTGATCCAATTCCAATTACAAAGTTAAGAGCTCCTCGTCAAAATGATGATTTTGAGTACTTTAGATCTAACATCAAAGGCTTCTTTGCCCTTTAATGGAACTTTGGTAGATGATCTGAGATGATTGTCAATGCACTATTATAATTTTTAACAATTAGAAAGAAAAGAATACATTTTCTCGCACAAGTCCATAATGCAAGGAGGTGACACAAAAAATGCCACAATTCTATGATAGTCCAGATTAAGTGGAATTACATAAATATAAACTTAGAATACCGAATCAAGGTCTGCATCATAGAGGATAGACTGAGACCCATCTTTTGAACATTTCATAGCATTCTCTGCGGTAGTATTCTGCTGCTGTATGACCTCCACCCTGAACATTCATCCAAATTTAATATATGCGAGTCATTATCCTCCTTACAGAAGTAGGAAAATTTATAGACAATTTAACACTTCCAAAAAAATAATTTGGTTGCATTGGGTTTGGTGGGTAAGCATTTTGAACTAAATTTTGTTTCCTAAGAAAGAACAACTTCAAGTTTTCAACCGTATAATTAGTTCAAACTTCATGTTCCTTTGTTTGGATCCTTGAAACAAAAACTCAGGAAAGAACAGAATAATGAAGGTGGATGGGAGGGGGTAGGATTGTGGGAAAGAGGAAAATGGGGCAATCCTTTAAGAAAGGAACTTCATTCCACCCATTGGCGAACCTAGCATATATCCTGATGAGTCAAATGACTCACCAGTCGGCCCAAAAAAAATTTTGATGTATATTTTAATATTATTTGGTTGTTTTGTAAAAAAAAAATTATTATATATTTGATTATCGATTATGACTAGAGGTGGCAAACGGATCAGGAACCTACTTTTGGGTCAGCTATCCCCAACCCAAACCTGATCCATTTAAGTTTTCGAGTTAAAAACCCCAACCTAAACCATTTAATTTTGGGTCGAGTTTGTGTCGACCTGTTTAAGTTTTTGTGTCAAAAATCTCAACCCTAACTCGCTATTTTTGGGTCGAGATCAGGTCGGGTTTTCGGGTTGGGTCAGTTTTTTCTACTCCTGAGATGTGGTTATGCAATAGAGTGGCAGAAGAAAAAGAAGACTTTGGGATTGGGTTTTGGGCTGAGTGGGTGACTAGCCAAGTAAATTTTTTTAATATACTTAATATAGTTTGGTTATAAGGTCGGGTTCAGGTTGACCCGACCTGATTTTGACCAAAAAATAATTCCGAGTTATATGGGTTATTTTCGGGTTGGAATTTTCAATCTTAACCAAACCCATTTAGTATCGGGTCAGGTTCGTGTCAACCCATTTAAGTTTTCGTACCGAAAATCTCAACCCTAACCTCCTATTTTCGGGTCAGGTTCAAGTCGGATTTCGTGTCAGGTCGATTTTTGCCACCCCTATTTGTGACTCACCAGGCGGAAAATCCTGAATCCATCACTAATTCCATCACTTGGGAAAACTCTTCTTAGTCCTAGAAAAAACTATCTCAACAAAGTTGGGGACTGGAAGAAGTTTTTCTTCAACTCAGCATAATACTTATGAAATTAGTATGTATTTTATACGTTCAGATGTCAAATGAGTGTAATTTACCTTCACAGTTGCATAGGTCAGAAAATAAGCCGAAGTTTTCTCATATTTCCTTGTATACCTATCACAATACATTGTTGATAGAAAAAGTACTTAGTGGAATCAATGAAGCAGTGTTAAAGGTAGGAAAACTTAAGCTCAGAAACTTTACCCTCCAACTTGAGCATCAACAAACCATGGACGCCATTTGTCTGAAAGAGTAAGATTGGCAGAATTCTTGATGGACTTTATCCACTGCACGACTCCGACAAATGTAACAACCATGTCTCGGTCACCACTAGTTAAGACATAATACAGACATTATGCAAGCAATGTTCATTCATTCTAAAGGAAACTCGAGTTTATGAAAGAAAATGAGAAATCCCAAGAAAGATTACCTGTATACTAATAACCTCAGGTTATAGTTGGTGAGGTTTTGATGAACTTGAACAACACTCGGTTGATCTTTTGTGTATGATATAGACTGGTTGCACTTACTCCATAGGTTTACAGTTCCCTACTTGCAAAATTATCACATGTAAGATGCATGATCATATATCTAATTTGTTCCTGAGATATATTCCTGAGCAGAACAAAACCTTGAATCTAGACATAAATAAACCAAACATTGCAGACTCTTGTATTTTCTTTCATGCCAAAAATCACAGAAACATGATACCTGACGGATGTGTAAAGCATCTTGGACTGCTGCATCATTTGCCCAGGTGTCAGACAGAACATAATTGAAATTCTGTAAGAAGAATAAAGAGCCAGATATCAGCAAGAGCTGTTGAATAGTTGAAAAGAACGGAAAAGCATAACAGGAGAGGGAGATACAAAGAATATACCTGACACCAAAGATTTGAATCTTGTGGGACTGAAAGAATGAATTCATCGGGATCTTCTTGAAGAGATCTTCTAGTCCATCTATCATCTTGTGGTCTACCAAGTGTACATTTTGGCTCCAGAATATGGTTAGGCCATATGCTCCTGACACACTATGAAAGAAATAATTTTATAACCTAGAACTTAATAACATCTCAGTTCATTACAAAGCTTGTGTAATCAAAATTATTCCTAGCAAATGAAATTTTACAAACCCTCTCATAATCATCAAGTGCAAGGACACATTGTGTGTTATCTGGATCCACATTCACATAGTTCTTTTTGCAGTACTTCTTGGCCTTCTGCATGGTGAAGGACAAAGAACTTAGTTTCAAATTGTGACATTATATGTAAATGAATTTTCACCAATATATCTCCCACTATTCCTTATATAAGAACATTCTGGATTTAGCCTTTTCACCTTAGAAAAAATAAACTGGTTAAGGTCAAATAAGTTTAATTTAAAACTAATATGAAGTCCAGAGAAGGGCCAAAATTTCAGATAAGGAAATAAAAGTTCCACTAAGGCATATTAAATTCAGATTGGGGCTTTACAGGTGAAAGAATGAAGCCTGTTTCTCACAAATGGGGAGCGCAACAAGTTAAGAATTTTATAGAATGAGTCCTAGATTCTTTATATGAAGGAAAAAGGACTTGTAATGTTCATAACTAAATAACCATTTAATGTTAATGGCAATTACATTATAAGTTATATCTGATATGAGTGCCATCCTGTGAGCAAACTCTACTTTCGAATTTGAGTCGATGAAGTCATCTGTATTTGGGCTTCCCACTAGATATCCCTGCAATATCAAAACAAATCAGAAATCTACTTATAAATGTGATGGTATAGTTCTTTTCACAAAAAGAAAGTACTGAGATTTTTTACCTTTAGGTTTAAGTGTGGATGCACTCCAGCTTCATTACCTGTCAAAGAAGTATATCAGAGAGCTCTACTGCCCCAGCACCTTTCAGATGGAACATGACAAGAACAATTGGACCATTTAAGCAATAACAAATAATAAGGAACTAGGAGGAAATAAGTACCTTCTATAACCAATTTTGTGATAAGTGGAACAATAATTCCAGAGTATCCATCACCACCCACATAGAATGGAACATCAAGGTATTCAGGATTTTCTGCCACCCACTGCAATAGGATTTCAGAAAATTGTAACTTTTTGCCATCTTTACCATAAAAATTTGAGTTAACTACTACAGAGGCATTATCTCAATGAAAATACCCATATTTTATTTAACAGAAATTTTGTCAAGTATTTTCTTGCTGCGACAATGTAGAGTTGTAGGGTCATAATATAAGGGTATTCAAACAAGAAAATCACATTTAGAAGTCCACCTGCATCAAAAATAGATAAGCTTCCTTTGCAGCTTTTGTGTCTGAGCTTTGCCATCCTTCTTGGGTAGTTGAGTATGAGAAGCCTGTTCCAACTGGAGAGTCTAAAAATATTATGCTTGCACTCTGAATACAAAATACACATCCCCACTTCAGTATACTTTTGGAAAAGTATTAGGTTGGACAGAACTTGGCAGCTCATCCTTTACTATCTAACTTTAGATTTTACGATTCCCTCCTCAGTCCTTACCTTGGTCCAAGAATATTCATAAGATCTCAACTGAGGACGACCACCATCCAATGATGCATCAAGGTCAAATTCTAATGGCCCTGCCGAATTGCATATATGCAAATCTAGTTTAGTCATGGACTTTTATAACAACTAAAATATGTCAAACTGGAAATTCTTTCAGTAATTGTCAAAGGATGGAAAATGTGGCAATCCTCAATCATGAATCTCAAACATCATTACATAACCAAATCATACATTCATACCTATGCATGGCTGACTACATGCCTTATATCACATTGAACAACTCAATCTACAGAAAGAATAATTTAACACACTGCTGTAATCTATTCTTTGCTTATTCTTAGTGTCGTGAACTTCTGTCATACATTCCAGTACAAGGAAATCCTAGTTGATCCCTGGAAGTGGATTGATAAGTGCAAAACTTTCATTTGATTAAGTCAGAAAGTTTCATATTGGCCATACATATACCCTAGTAGCAAGAAATTTCCCTAGGATTGAAGTAAAAATCTGATCCCTGGAATTTTGAAAGTTAATCATTGTTGCTCTATAAGTAATTTACATTTTTGCTTATCTTAGTTTGTAGAACTTCAATGAGTGGTATATTCCTACTATGCTGATAGTCATTCAGTAACAAGAGTTGTGAACCATAAAGCACAAGGTGCTTCACGACAAATAAGAGACCTCATTATCAAAAATTTGAAGGAAGAGAAGTCACAACTGTGGTAACCTAACAGAAATAAATTACGGCTGGGGAAAGTAGAAAGTCAGTGTATTGATCCCGTGCCTGTGTAAATGACACAGTAGGCAAGTGTTACAGAAGTACATAATTCAAATGCGAGAAACTTTCTAGCATATAACAACCAGATAAAGATATAGCAGATAAGTCCCAGGTCCATACTCCATAGTAAGAATCAGAATGCTACCCTTCCACATCCCTGACCATACATGTCAGGGACTGTAACATCATATTTTTCCTAACTAAAAGCCAAACGAACCTGAGATTCCAGGAAAAAAGTCAAAGATAAGGCCAATAAGTTGGTTAATTAGTTTAAATAATTTTAGATTATGGCTGTCAATTTTATTATGTAACTGAAAAGTTATGGTTAGTATTCTTGGTAATGAAAGTGCAAATAAGTTAAAAGAAGAATACATGTGGAGAGAATAAACCTTAATTCAAATCAAAGCAGGCTCGATTGACTCACTAAGCTTTATTATTGAGAAGTATACAACAAAAAGTACCTCTTCGCAAAATAATTCCCTCGTCAAAAATTAGCTATGGTAAATTTTCAGATTGCAAACTATGGGCTTTGAAACAGGACAAGTTTGCCCCTCAAGGTGATGCAATATTGAATCTAATTGTTCAAGGTGATGCAATATTGAATCTAATTGTTCTAGTCTTCTAGAGTTGTTGTAGTTCTTTGCGAGAACATTATGCATTTTCAGGTCTTATAACTATAGAAGAAGATGACATAGAGCGCAATTGTATACCCAACAAAGAGTTGGAGTTTGACTTTGAAGATAACACTTCATTGGCATTTTGAGGAGAATTCTACATGCAGACTTTGTCCCTCCTCCTCCTGGACAAGAACAAAGGGGAAATCTATTCTATACAAAGTGGGTGAAAAAAGTTGTTTTTTGATCATAGAGTGGCTCATGTACTAATGTGATTTCTTCAAAGGAAGTTGACATCTTGAAGCTTGATACAAGAGCGCATCATCAACCATACAAGCTGAATTGGGTCAATAATGGAAAAGGCGTAAGAGCAAAGAATCAAGCTTTGGTGAACTACTCTTTGGGATATTATTTAGATAGCCTATGCTTGCTCCATACTCTTGGGTCGTCCATGGCAATTTGATGGTAAGGTGTTGCACAATAGAGAAACCAATATCTATTCCTAGAAGAAGGGAGACACACATTTTGCCTTTACCTCCTAAGTTGCCTCCTAAAGATGCACATGGGTTAATGATTATGCTTACAGAAACAAAAGAAGAGAGGTTAGATCATCTACTTAATGCTTGGCATAAACCTCCATTCGAGGTTGGTGACTTTGTTTTCTTACCCATGAATGCTCAGAAACTGCATAATAAATTTTTAAGGTTGTACACCAAGAGAACTATGGTACTTTCCAAGTACTTCTTTCTTATGACTATCTTTACCGCTTTATTTAGGAACTCTCACTTGGTTTTACCTTACTACTCTTAAAGTAGGGGTTTTACAAGTGGGCTTTTGTTATTGTCTTTATTTTCGGGTTTGCTTTATCTTAATTGGCTATTTAGTTTCCTCTTAATGTTGGTAGAGATTTATTTTCAAGTGGTATCGAGGGAGTATCCATCTTTTGCTCGGGCCTATCCTTAAAACGTGTGCAAATAAATACAAAACAAACAAAAAAAAAAACATAATTTTAATTTTATTCGATTGGATATAGTGTCACAGAGGAAAATAATGCAGGGTAGATGAAAGGTCCAGAGCTGCCGACAAAATATACGTGGACCTTCCGTTTCCACAAGAGTAAAGCTACATCAGTTACTACAAATGATGAATCAAGCAACAAAACTCACTAAAAATGGCACATAATCCCAAAATAACTCAAGTGACGATACAAGTAAAAACAATAATCGGGAAGGAGTAATCACATTAGTAGTTGAGCTGAACTTGAAATTACATGAACAATCCGACAAATAAGATCCTCCTGAGGGAGCTTAAAAAGAAAGGGATGAAAAGATTACCAATTTCATAAACAAGACTGTTCCAAGAAGAGCAGCCAGGACCTCCGGAGAGCCAAAGAAGTAAAGGGTCTTGCATTGGATTGCCTTGTGATTCAACCAAATAGTAGAACATCTCTGAATCCTCCACTTTTATGTACCTATTTTCATATTACAGTCTTTTTAAGTCACCACATGCTCATTTTCAGAATCCAAGTCTAGAAATAATGTGTTACCCAGTTTGGAGCTTGAACGGGAGCTTGCCGGGAAATCCAGGGAGATAATCGACGGCATTTCCGGAGTATGCCGGCGTCGGTGAGAAGATGATATTGATGGCTAGGAAGAGAATGATGGAGAGCATGAGTTGATTGGGTGTTGACATGGTTTATCCGTCAAAACTCACAAGTCAATGCCGATAACTTTTTATAGTGGATAGCAAATTAGTAACGGATCACGTTTCTAGTATTTCATGAAATTAGTTAATTTGAAATAAATGTGTAATGCACCTCTCAGTCTCACCCCTCGGTTTCTAAATTCTAACTGACCACTGCAACACAAAGGCCTGTTTTGGACTATAATAAAAGACCACTTAAGAGATAAGACTCTTGGAGGGTTTATTCACGCCAAAGTTTTTTTTGCGTATGATTAACCAATATAATAATTATTGTTAATCTAGAAATCTTTAAAAGCACTAAACGTATTATATTTTAGATTTTGTCTGATTACAGCCATAAAATATTAATAATTTTGATAATTAACTTGTAGAATGTATTGGTCATGCCGTCATAATATGTTGTATTAACGTCGAAATCTATAATTGTATCTTCAACACTCTAATATTAAAGTATTTTCAAATATATTCAACTCAATTCATTCACCTTTGATATTTTGCTTTAAGAATATCCTAGTCTCTCTTTTTTTTTATCTTTTTCTTAAAGAGAGCATTGAGTGTCAAATGATATGAAATAATAATAGATTGCCGTTATCTAATACTCCCTCCGTTCGGTTTTTTTTTTTGCTTCATTGACATAAAGTTACTTTTTTAATATACAATCAAAATCAAAATATGGTAGCTTTATCATTATTTTTTTTAATGATATCTTAAATAGAGAGAAAGTGTGGGGACTATGGAAATGTGTTGTCATATTTCGCTCTAAAATTAAGGCATATTCACGTGGACTTGCTGTCCAAGAGTATGTGCTCCAAATTCATTCACCATTTACATGCTTTGAAATCAAATTTCCCACCAAAATTTTAAGGAAAATTTGAATACAAAAAATTGAAACAGGATTTTGTTACTTCTATTGCCCCTTAGAAGAGCTTATAAAAGCAATCAATGTGGTGGACCAGATGAACAGAGCTGCCATTTATCAAGCACAAGACCACCACCTACTGTACATTGTAGACCCCAGTTATCTCAGAACAATATCATCATCGAGAAATGCGAGAGCTGTCATTTATAATATTCTTTCCTAGCATAAATAGCTTCCAAGCAGTACAACCACAAGAATACAATGACCTTTTTGGTCATGAGCTGTCCCTCAGAGGTTTCTATCAAGAAAATACCATTGACAGAGCCTCTCATCCAATGAATATAGAGGTAACAGAGGCAACAGGTAGCATAAGCCTCACAGAGGTAGATGCACCAGAGGTACAAGCACCATAAACAACAAGCAGGCAGGAACAGAGAGCAGAAGCACAAGCACCAATAACAGAGAGCACATGTTTACAGGCAGCAATGGCACAAGAACGAGAAACAGAGAGGGTAGAGGAACAGACAGCACATGCATAACTAGAAACAAAAAGCACAAAGGAAGTGAGCACAGAGGAATCAACAGACCCAATGACCAACATGACAGAGGATGTGATACAAGGTGAGGCAACATACCCAATACTCAACATGACAGAGGAACAAAGAATAGAGGCAACAAGTCAACCATGCGTAACTAGGACAAACATGAATGATGTTCAAAGATATGAATGCATTACCAAGCTCTTAAATAAGAGCAGAAATTTGAAGTTACCAAGGGGTTACATAACAAATTTAGCCAATACATTCACATGCTCAAGATGGACCATTCAAAGGATATGGAGAGAAGTCAAGAATAATATTAGGACGCAACAAAGCTTGATGATATCAAAGAAATACAAAGGAAGAGTAGGCAGAAAGGGTAGACAGCTAGTGATGGAAGATCTAATGGCTATCCACTAAAAAATAGAACAAACATCCGATCATTGGCAAGGGCACTCGATGTAAATAAGAGCACAGTTCATATGTGGATCAAGAGAGGCATGATAAAGAGACACAGTAATCAGAGACGGACCCAGGATTTTTTGTCTGGTGAGTCACAATCGATAATCAAATATGTTCAAAGAGTACAAAATACAACCAAATGTTAGCAGCACTTTTGATATCACTTTAGCACTTTTGTGGAATTTTTAAAACTTTATAAGGTTTAATTTGTGCTATTTTAAAGCACATTTTAGCTTTGCAAATGTGTTTATTTATAAAAATTCACCCTCAATCATATTTTTCGTCGAAATTCATTTTATGATCCAAGATCAATATACTAATAAAACCTAAAACAAAACACATTAGAAAAAACTTTTAAAAAAATATTCAGCATTAAACAACAATTTTTGAAGAGATTGTGGTAAATATACATCCTACAATAAGAACGCCAAGTACTATACGGAGTACTAAATTTTCTTCAAATAATGTTTAGTACGAAAAACTGTGATACCATAAGGATTACCGATTACAGTACAAAAAAAAAAAACAAATTAGAAAATAAAACCCCAAAAAAACGCCAAGTACAGAATGCCACAAGCATTCTCTGCTTACTTCATAGTTCATAGACTTCATACTCACCCCACTATCACCGTCCCCTAGGCACCTACTCACCTTCAATCACCACCATCTTCACCATAAGACTTTCCCTCTCCTTCGTCACGCGAAAGCCGTTAAGCTTTGATTTGAGGTTAGCCCACTTCTATTCCTGCATCGTTTTCTTTCATCTTATCAATTTTTTCTATCTTTCTATTAATTTTCTAAATTTTCTGTAATTAAAGAAGTGGGTATTTTAATTTGGATGATATTATGAAGTGGGTGTATCTCAGTTTCTTGGTTTCAATTGAATCAATAAACTATAATATATGAAATTTTACTTGTAATTTTTTCAAATTTCCTGTCTTTTGATTGCCATTTCTTTCTAGGTTGTGATGAAGTTGGCTTTGTAATTATAGTATATAGAAATCATGCCTTGTAGTTTTCGGAACTCGAATTCGAAGTGGGAACGAATATTTAGAACTCATGCCTATTTCTATAACAATAAAAATAAGTGAAGAACTGGATGATGTATGCATTTGCAGTCTTGCAGGAATTGGAGCAAGGGAAGGAACTCTCGGCCTCTTGGGTAGGGAATTTCTGAATTTTTTTTTTAAAATACTTCAAAATTTTTTTTGCCCCTGGTGAGTCACGTGACTCACCAAGAACAAGGCCAGTCCGCCCCTGACAGTAATGCAATAAAACCAAGTTTGACACCCAAGAACAAGCTACAGAGATTAAACGGGTGCATGTCTCACCTTATTGATGTCAACACGTTGCCCAAATTTCATGACATGTATAACTACGTAAATGTTGATGAGAAATGATTCTTTATGTCAAAAACAAGCCAATCATACTACTTGGCACCTACTGAATCAGAGCCATATAGGCATGCAAAGTCCAAAAGGTTTATTACCAAAGTCATGTTCCTGACAGTAGTGGCAAGGCCAATATTTTCAGAAGATGGGAGCTGTCTTTTCAATGGGAAAATAGGGTGTTGACCTTTCACTCAAGAGTTGCCAGCACAAAGAAGTTCTATTCACAGATAGGCTGGGACATTGGAAATTAAGCCAATCAAGAATATTACGAAAGAAGTCGTAAAGGAGATGTTCATCAACAAAGTAATTCCAGCAATTAAATGCAAATGGCCAATTGATGCAAGTGGTAGCATCAAAATCCAACAAGATAATGCCACACCCCCATATATTACAATCTGATCTAGATTTCCAAGAAGCAGGAAACACAGAAGGTTTTCATATAGAGTTGGTGTCCCAGCCACCAAATAGCCCAAACACCAATGTCCTAGACTTAGGTTTCTTTAGAGCAATTCAAGCTATACAACATGAGCAAGCATCAAGGACAATTGAAGAGCTAATTGGAGCGATCAATCATGCATATGAAGTGTTTGAACCAAGAATCCTCAACCATGTTTTCCTTACTTTACAATACGTGATGCTAGAGATAATGAAACAATATAGGGGAAACAACTACAAGATACCATACATAGGAAAGCAAAGCCTTGAAAGAGAGGGAGTTCTACCAGCAACAATTGAAGTACCAACACCATTAATAGAGGAGTGTCTATCATCATCAATCCAACAATACTTGAGCATTAATGGACTAGTTGTAACTGAAGCAACAAATGCAAATGAGGAGAACACAAACAGAATTGAAGAATATGAAATCAATGCACATGAGCCAGATGATTTCATGCTTGACCTCAACTTAAACTAGTATGTAGTCATAGTTCTTGACCCTTTTATAAGTCAATTCTTCAAACATGAATTTGTCAAAATTTCAAATGGTTTTAGGTTTAGTAAACTTTTTGGAAATCATTTGAAATGCTTGACAATTTTGTAATATGGATAGAAAGTAAATCAATGAAGAATGATATATGTTGAAAACATCTTAATCCCTCAAGTGAATGCTTTTTTTAGACATATAACATGAACATGTTTTTTAGACAAATAACCTAGCTTAACTGCAAGTGCATGATACCGTTGGTAACATATGACATAAATAACAACATAGGCTAACAACACACATGCATATACTCATAGACAACTCTATCATCATTGACACTACCTCTCTCAGATTTAAATTTTATTTCATAGCTTTAGTGTGTGTTAACCTATGTGATTGCTACCCTATATGCCTCATCAATCAGATATGCACTTGTAGAAATGGGTTTTATATCCCAAGAAAATAGTGTACATGTTATTCAATCCACACTCCTTCATCATTGGGGATCTACATGCAACCTAGAACAATAAATGATGACCTAAACAGAATCATGATGTAAGAAACAAGAACAAGATGCAAAAAAATTAAGAAATACAAAGCACATACTCAAACAAGGCACATGAAGTAACAAAGAAAGTAATGACTCAAACAACACTAAAACAGAAAACAATATGCAAAACATATGAGTACAACCCAAGACACATGAAGGCAAAGAATAAAATGTCATAAAGATATTAATTAGCAAAAACAGATGAGTACAACTAAAATGTTGAACGAAACCACCCAAGACACAGCAACAAACCACCCAAGATTCATATAATAAAAGAAATCGGAAGCCTAATCAAAATAATAACCAAAACACAATAAACACATTCCCAAAACCAAATAGATATACCAAAAAACAGGATGAAGCTCATAGCAAACATGAAGACCATTAACAGAAACAGGAAGTATGTTGGCATAAACATGAAGCCCAATCTTAATAAAGTAGCTTTATCTGAATGGAGCAAAAAAAACAGATGAAGGGATTATACTAGGAAACAAATAACTAAATAGAAAACAATATGCAAAACATATGAGTACAACCCAAGACACATGAAGGCAAAGAATCAAATGTCATAAACATATTAATTAGCAAAAAGCAGGAAACAAATGAGTACAACCAGATTGTTGAACAAAACCACCCAAGACACAACAACAAACCACCCAAGATTCATATAATAAAACAAACTGGAAGCCTAATCAAAATAATAACCAAAACACAATAAACACATTCCCAAAACCATGAAACAGATGAAATATAACATCATAAAAAACAAGAAACATATACTCCAACAACCATGAAACAAATGAAATCGAACATCATAAAAAACAAGAAACATATACTTCAACAATTAAACAAGAAACCTATCCAACATGCACTCGTACGTATAATATAGATGGACAAACAAGAAACAAATACTCCAGCAACTGAACAAGAAGCATATACTAAAACAAGAATCATGAATAACCAATAGAATCATGAATCACACTCGAACATCATCAGATATACCAGATCCACATGAATCACAACAAAAAAAAATGCTCATTTCGAGATTAAATTATGAAATAATAGAGAATGAGTCTAAGAGAACTTCACTCGGGCTTCACAAAATACAAAGGGACAAGCAATTTCAGCATATCATGACTGTGACCAGGAGTGTAGCCAGGAGGAAGCCACTCAATGTCATTAGCTTTGAGTCCCTCAACGGCCGCCGGAACTCCCTCTCTCAAGCCCTTGCTCCAGTCGACGCACCCCCATTCAAGCCTCCTCTCCGCCCTTCGTTGCTGTCGTTTTCTGTACTCCGGGGTGGACCAGACTTCCTCTAGTGTCTCCGGCACCACCAAGTGGGGAGGTGGTCCAAAAGGAGGAGTATGAGGAAACGAAGGAGGACAATGGGGAGGCGTACAAGGGAGCGAAGAGAAAGGATTGCGAGGAAGCGAAGAAGGACCAAGGTGTGGAGAAGGGGGAGTATCAGGCACGAACTCAGAGAATGCTCCACAAGAATCGCTCCAAACAACATCACCCATGGTGATTTTACCAACAATCAACAAGAAACGAAGGGTCACCGGAAGAAATGCTTGCAACAGTGGAGTGAGATGTGTAGAATGACCAACAAAACGCACCTCAAAATGTAGATCAAGAGGAGATGCGAATTATGGTGTTATTTTTGGCAGCAACTGGTAGCAAATGAGGTTAAGATCTAGGATTTACATATGTTCAAAGTGAGAAGCCAGTGGGAAGATCGAGAGGGAGTCTGAAGAGATTAGGTTAGTGTTAGAGAAAGAGAGAGAAAGGTTAGTAAAGGGGAAGTAACGAGAGCCGTCCAACACAACAAAGCAAAACCCTATTAATGACTAACACTGGGCTTAAATCATTCCAACTCTTACCTAAAGAGGGAATGTAGCAAACATTTCAAGACAACCCAAAAAGGCAAATGGAACAAAAAAACCGGACGGAGGGGGTATAAACTTATTCTACTATAAGGCACCACGCTACTCGAGTATACATAGAAATTGTAACCGTTATTAGTGCATTATGAATTAACCGTGAATGGTAAGACATTGTTAAACATTGTCGGTTAATCTTTAGTCATTATGTGAATTTTATACATATTCTAGCGAATTTGCTCTGACGCTAATCATGTAAGGCAGCAAGCCACCAACTTTCCCTGGTGACTGGCTACTCCCAATTTCCACAACCAAGAGAGAGAAAATGAGGCCCGATGATGAGCCCGAGATGGCCCGTCCAGGGATAGTGTCGGGCCTGATCAGTGGACACCGGAAGAAGGGAACCGGGGTCCGAGCTTGGCTAGTGATAGATTCGACGGGGCATGCACAAGTGGTGGAAGCAGGAAAGCACTCGATCATGCGGCGGACGGGCCTCCCAGCCCGAGACCTGAGGATACTGGACCCACTTCTATCTTACCCATCAACAGTTCTGGGAAGAGAGAGAGCGATTGTGATTAATTTGGAGCATATTAAGGCAATCATAACTGCACAAGAAGTTCTGTTGCTCAATTCTAAAGATCCTTCTGTTACCCCTTTTGTCGAGGAGCTTCAAAGGCGTTTGCTGCGTCTTCATCAAGCTACCAAAATTCAGGTACCCATCTTTTCTTTCTTCTTCTTTGGATATAGGATTTTTTTAGGTATGATTGATTGTGTGTTTTATTTGATTCTGGAATTGAAGTTTTTTTTTTTTAATCTGAAACCCAAACATGGAAAATGGGTCTTTGATTGATGTAGTATACAATAAACAAGTGTCTTCGTCAATTCAGGCACACAATTATTGTTCAACCAGAGTTAGGATGGAACAAATTGTATTTGCACCAATGTTTCGTTTGTAGATTAAGCAGAGATTGAGAGTGAAACTGATGGATTCATTATTGATTCCCCGACATATGCATTATGGTATTGAAGATGTATACCAAGGTTAACTAGTGACATCTTGTATAATTTGATTATGATTAACTTTAAAGCATGGGGTATGCCTATGACTCTAACCCATTCCCTGAAGGCTAACCAAGTACCAAAATGTTAGCTAAGGCGTGATTCTTTTATGAGTTACAGTCTTATATCTTGTTGCTAATGCTGCCTAATGGGCTTGGTGGAGGTCGGACATTGCAGTAGATTTCAAATTTGTTACTTCAGTTTTGAATTGTAATCCTTTTTTGTGATGTGACGTATGGAGAAAAATTAAGGTGGTTATGGTGGTAGGCAAGTAGATAGTTGTGGTGGTGGAGTTTTAAGAGCAATGTGAGGATGCAGTTTTTGGTAGGTCAGTGCTGTTGATTCAATTATACTCACTTAATGATATAAATGCACTTTCCCCGATCCAACCAAATAAATTGGGGAATTCGAGTTTTGCCTCTACCTTTCTTAATTGCCTGGTTGATTTCCATGAAGTTATAAATCAATGCTATACAGTTGGAATTTGTTTCCTTTTAGAAGTGTTTTTTTTTTGTTACACCTTCTACTTTAACTTTGATTAATGTTTATGAAGGATGCTAGAGGTGGGCCTGATAATGCTGAGTGGCGAAATCTATATGACCTCGAGGAGCCACCAAGCACTGATGTCAGCCCTCCAGGTGATTCTGGGGGCTTCCCTCCACGTCAAGGGATGAATGATGAGAATGGTAACTTGGAGGAAAAGGAAGATTTAAAGAACAGAGATGGAGTGAAGGTCCTTCCGTTCGAGTTTATTGCACTGGAGGCGTGCCTTGAGGCTGCTTGTAGTTCCTTAGAAAATGAGGTAAACCTAAGTTTTACTTTTTTTTAAGAACGAAAATTTTCTGTTTATACCACTTCCTCATTCGTTTTTTCTTCTATTGTCCTTATTTTGGTTTTGTGGTTTCGGTTGCTTTTCAATTAGGCGAGGACTTTGGAACAAGAAGCTCATCCTGCCTTGGATAAGCTAACTTCAAAAATCAGCACCCTGAACTTGGAACGTGTACGGCAAATTAAAAGTCGATTGGTGGCACTAACTGGACGTGTCCAAAAGGTTCAGTTATGTTGTGTCTAATACTGACTCAGTTCCCCTGTACATGCTTGTGACTGCAGAAAAGTGATACACCTGGTTCCCTGTGGAACAAGTGTTTTACTCCACTAAGTCCATTTTGTCTGTTATGAAATTTAGTTTTCATATATCATTGGACATAAGACAGTAAAAAAGCTTTTCCCATACTTATTTCAAATTTGATCCCTTTTCTGTTTTCTACTCATACTTGATGCTGTTGAGGATTTGGCTTTGTAGATACTGGCTTTATTCTGCTTGATGTTTCTCAGATTATATTACTGCAATCTTTAATCTTTTTCTTTTTTCGCCTTAATCTTCATAAAAGGGAAAGCTGGGGTTGATGATCAGATTTTCTTTATTGTTCTGGTTTTGCTGTTCTGGATCACACCTTTTAATAAAGTGTGTTATTTTTAAAAATTTATCAATTTGGGCTTCAGAGGGCAAGAAAATCAAATTGTGGGCGATCTCTATCATGATTTATTTTTACTGTCATGTTCTTGGACTGAGTTGGACATTTACACTTTTATGAGTGCTGGTCTTGGCAATTCTCTGAGGGACTTCTATTACATATGTTGTGATATGTTATTCTTATTTTTTTAGTGTAATTATAAGCTTTCAGGGTTTGAACTGATGTTTGAAATCTGGCTTCCAACAGATTAACCTCAAGATCCAATCATTATAATTTCTATCCTTGTGGGTCATTGGTGATAAGTACACCTCATTGCTATTATATATGTGCTGGTGACTTGATGAATCCTGACTGATGCAAAGATATGTAGGATAGTGGTGGTCCTTTAATGTTTGGCTGAGTGCTATAACCTGAAAATATTTCTAATGGTGCAGAAAGAAAACATAGAAGAAAGACTTAGGCTTCAAGCCTTGGGTAAATGCTAGGTGGGAAAAGCAGTAGACAGTTGGTTTGCAAGGATGTTTCTGTTTCTAGTAAAGATTTTGTGTGTTGGGTGGGGTTGGGGGTGTTTGCACTACTCATCAAGTTTGTCATAATTTTGGCCATTGGTTGATTGAATGAAACACTTACATATCCTTATGAAGTAAATTCTCATTTTTAAGAAAAGCCCTTTCGTTTCCATTTATTTTACCATCATTCCTTTAGATTTTTTTTCTTTCTTCTTCTTTGTCCAGGAGGGGAAAGGGGTTGAGGAGAGGACACTGGATGTTTCTATTACCTAAAACCATAGAATAAAAAGACTGATAAACCGGCTGATTTCTGGCAGCGTCTGCCTGATTTTCTGTCCTTTGTGGGAGATTTTTTTCTTCATATTGCTTCACGTGCCGGTGTTAAAGATGATTTTTTTCCTCATCATAGAGGACTATTCTAGGCTAGTACCTCTGTTTAGTTTTTGTCTGTTTCTTCTGTATATGAGCTTATGTTTGTGATGAAGTCTAAGCTGAATCAGATAAAAGGTAACTGCTATGGGGAGGCACAGATGATAAATGTTTTCTTGTTTCCTTATCTAAATGTTGGTAGTCAGTTTTGAGCCTTCATGCCTGTCTAATTTTCTAGGCTTTGTTTTTTGGGGTTTGTGATATTGTTTTGGTTCAATGGTTAGTTGTTGACGTCAAAAAATACTTATTACAGAAGTATATCTGTGGGTTTTTTTTGAAGAAATATATTTTCATAAATGTGTTACACCCAGGTGAGGGATGAACTTGAACATTTGCTAGATGATGATGATGATATGGCTGAAATGTATCTGACTGAGAAGCTAGCTGAACAAAACCTTGACGATTCTTCTGTTTCTGTTCATGAACACGATTATGGTGTTGATGGAGTCCAAGCTGATGTGGATGAAAGGTAGCTGGCTAGAGGGAGACACGAATGATAAATGTTTTACTGTCTTCTTGTCTAAAGCATAGATTTTTCTCCTTCTGATCGTTTTAATTTGTGTCTAAATTTTGAATTTCATGATATTGTAGGATTCCTGTTGAAATTTCGGAAGTTCACAGGGGTTCAGGTATTTATGAAAGTGATGCTGCTAATGCGCAAGAACAATATTTTGGCATGCCTGCTCGACTAGCCAGAAGCGGGACACGTACAAGCACTACACACAGTGCCATAAGCAAGCACCTTGATGTGGAGGAGCTTGAAATGCTTTTGGAGGCATATTTTGTTCAGATTGATGGAACACTCAATAATCTCACCACGGTAATTGGTTTTGGCTCTTGTTTTTCAGTGCATTCTATTTTGATTTTATGCTAGTGTGCAGTGCCAATTATTTGTTTCATCATCATCTTGTACTTGGCCAAAACCCTTGGAAAGGTGACATATTCTGTATATTCTAACTACTCCCCATTTATAAGATCATGGTTACATTTAGAGTTGATTTCCCATCCTGGGGAGTTGTACGTGTGAGTTCTCACTTACTCTTTTATCAAAGGTAAACTAGATTCCTCTGATTGTCAGGGGCTAGTGTTTATGGAATAGAGTATTCAGAGACGATGGGGGGTTGAGAAGGAAATCAATTCCTTTTAGGTTAAGAATATGGACCTTAAGTTGTGATTTCCTTGGGATAGATATATTTGAAGTCCTAGGCTACTTTTCCGAAGCCATTAGGCAGATTGGGCATTTACCTTTCATTGACAACTAGCTTCAATGTAAATACTGATATACATTTGGCATGTATCCTTCACTTCTCTCTAATTTATATTATCACCACTGTTCCTTTACTGAATTCACTCTCTCCTTTTTTTTGTTTCCCTTTAAAAAAAAAAAGGGAAGAGGGAGAAGGGAGGTAGGAGGAAGGGGTGATGTTAAGAGTTCACTTGTAACTAAATCTGTTTATGGTTATGGTTTCACCAAAAAAGATTTCTGTTTAAAACTTTGAAGAAAAGCTGGGGTAACTTTCGTTAAAATTTATGTATGGAAATTTAGATATAAAGTTGTGTAGATTTGGATTCTTTGGAACTTTAACATAAAGCAGAAGTCCTTGTTCCCATGTAATTTTAAAACTCAGTTTTGATAAAAGTTTCTGGTGAATTTTGACCATGCTTGAAAACCAGTTCTTAACCTCAGTCATGTCTCTAATATTCTTTGTGTGTTTATTATAGTTACGGGAGTACGTGGATGACACTGAGGATTACATCAACATAATGCTGGATGACAAACAGAACCACCTGCTCCAAATGGGGGTCATGCTAACAACGGCAACTTTAGTAGTGAGTGCGTTTATTGTTGTTGCTGGTATTTTTGGGATGAATATTCAAATTGAGCTCTTTGATGATTCGAAAGCTGGAGATCCAGAATTTCTCTGGACTGTGGGTGGTGGGGCCACGGGTTGCTTAGTCCTCTACGTGATTGCTGTTGCCTGGTGCAAGCACAAGCGTCTGCTGGAGTGATTATGACAGTGGTTAATGCAAAAATGCTGTGGTGTTATTGGGCTATGTATATGTGTTTAATACGATGTAAATTTGCAGAATGAGCTGGTGTAAGCTTGTCAATGGAATTCAACAAACATTGAGGCTGGATTTTGATAGTAATTATGAAATTCAATGTGAGATTGTTGGTAGCTTTGCTACATTGGCTTGGGTTTAAGTTATGGAATGCTAGTGGCTATACGATATGGATCCCGGAAAGTGATGCCAATAATGTGTAGTATGAGGCCATGGGTTTTGCTCCAATCTTCATCATCTACGATTTTATGGTGAAAGGGGATTCAACTTAATAAAGCTCCTCTATTTTAGAAGAAGAATATCCATCCATTGTACCTCACAATTATTTGATTCATTAGCTTCAGTTTAAGGGTATCCTGTGAATTTTCGAAAACGGGAGGGATAGGGATAGGGATAGGGATAGGGATAGGGATAGGGTTGTCAATGAATTTCCCTTCTTTACCCAAAACATCAGTCATTAATAAACAAAAAGGTTACATAAACACGGGCTTCTTACAAAAATACGGAGTAACCACGTAGAATAATATTACTCCAAGGTAGCAGCAACGGGGGTAAGACGTGGGACCACATAATCCACGGCTATAATATCATCATCAGAAAGCTTTGACTTGTGAATCAACGACCTCATCTGATCTTCATACTCTTCACCAGCATCCAACTCGTTCAAATCAGGGAACACCACAAGCGACGCCACGCAGAATCCTTTCCCTCTGTCTGATATATTCTCACCAAAACTTATTTGCTCAAAGGGGCCCAAACTCTCCTGAATTTTCCTCATACCCCCCAAAACCTTTTCTTTTTCCTCCATACCCTCAACTTTCAAGAACGTGAACCGCATAGCAGAACCGGGTCGTGGGACAGTGGGGCCCACCAGACTGACGGGCCAGTCCACGGCCATGATGTCGTCGCAGATGGGTTTGACGAGGGAGTTGACAACGGAGACGTGTTCCTCGGAGAGAGAGTAGTGGAAGAGGTCGTCACGTGTGAGGTAACGGGAGTGAAGCATGTGAGTGAATTTGAGGGAGGGAGGGAGGGATCGGGTGCGGAGGATGGGACCAGCAGTAAGGTAGACCACAGATTGAAGCGAGTTTAAGGCGTTGAGGCCGTTGACCATAGCATTGACCTTGGATGGGTCCTGATCATCGTCGTCTTTGATGTTGAAGAGGACCACGTGTTCGATGATCTCGATTTCTGACTGTGATGATGGATTTGCCATGGTTTTGTTTGAGGGGGAGAGGGAGAGGAAGAGGGAGAGGGGGGAGAGAGAGAGACAGAGAGGAAGATGTGTGAATGTTTGAGTGGCGTAACGTGTAAGCCCAGTGTCCTTAATAGTATTGGCTGCTTTTTCATAGTACTATCTATTTTTCGATAATAGAGATTATGATATTATTTTATGTTGATTTTGATTAATTAATGGATGACAGCGGAGATGATAAGAATATAAGACGATGTAACTAGTTTAATGTGGGGACAGGGGAGTAATTGTAAAAGAGTAATGAAATGGATGCAGATTCTTCACAATGACATTTAGAATTGCAAATACTCCGCGAGGCCATGTTTAGAATTAGGGTAATGTATTACTATTGTAATAAAAATCAAACTTAAAAACATGAATGTAAGTCTAAGAAAAAATAAGAAAGTGATAATATATTTGCAAGTTGATTAAATATTAATGGTGTGGTGGGAGGTAGAAGAAGGAGAACTATTACCCTCATTTTGCGTTATAGTCACCCACCTTCCCACTAGTGTAACTATTTTCCCCAAAATAAGGATAATAGTTTCTATTTATTTACTTTCCAACACACTATCACTACATAATTTTCTTTCAATCACACCACAACTCTCTCATTTTTCCTTTCATTCACATTCATGTTCTTATGTTTGACTTTGATTACCCTAGTAAGATATTACTCTCATTCCAAACATGCCATAAATTGTAATAATTTATTAGGGATGTTTTAAGCATTGAACTTGTAAATTATCATTATATATTTATAAAATAATATGGGAAATGTGGGACAGGGTAGGAAGGAGTAATATACTTTCTAAATCCTCTCTTTTCTCTTGATAATTGGGCACATAATATACTTCCAAATTTACCTATTTCAACCAACTACGGATAAGCATCATCAATAGTTGTTCTAGTTTATAGATTTACCAGCTTAGGTATCAAGCTAGAGTTTCTTATTTCAACCTTGTTGACTTGGTTTTATTAATACTCTGTATAAGACATATATTTTTCTTAGCATGACCTTACGTATGTATGGTTTTTAACTTTATTTGAGGCCCAAAAACTTTGATAAGCCTTAAATTTATTTTAAAATACTTTTAAACTAGCTGTTGCTCTAAAAAAGATGCACTACTCCGAATAAAATACTTTGATTTTAATAGATTTGGACCATCAATTTAGCTTTTAAATATAATTGGCATTGTTCGAATTTAGAGCATCACAATGCCGAGCCTTCTTTTGAAAATTAGAAACTGTTCTTGAGTATATTTTTTGTCCAATGTTGAGACCTTTTCTACATAATTTTTGAAACCCATATTTCCAATGATCAGTCTTTTCAAAAAGCCACATTATAATGTATCACGAATTCACAATTCATTATATATTCTCAGCTTCTATTAGTAAATGGATAATTACATGATCTTAACAATTAATGTAAAGGCGGTTATCTTACAAAATATCACAGGCCAGTCCTCTATAATACTAGTTAGGAAAATAGAAATAAAATCCTAAGATTATAAAATGTACTGAGAGATAAAGCAACTAGGCAAAGAATCAAAGTCTGATGGAAGGGGAAGCAAATTAAGCACCTGAAGATTTAGTTAAAGACTGAGGGAAAGAAGACAGGTGCCCAATTACCTATTGGTTTCAACCTGTTCAATGACTGTGTTAGCCTGATCCTGTTTGGAAGTAGACACAACAACACTAATTGACTCTTCAGCAGGATCAAGTATAATAGGTATGGAAGTTGGCCCGTGCAGGTGCAGGCATTAAAGCTGGCTTGCCAAGGGACCTGATGGAGTAGGCTCAGTGTTAACGGATAAAAACCCACATGTGAGTTGAGATTATTTGTCCCACATTGATTAAATGAGTGAATTCTATGATTATTCTGGCCATCCTATTATGTTCAATAGGCTCTCAGAGCAGCGAGTAATAGTTTTCCACTTTTCCCAATACCCCTTCTTCTTCTTTTCCTAAAGAGCAGCATTGTAGGCAGCCCCTATTTCAGCAACGAGCTCTTAGATTTTCAATCTCATCGATTAATATTTTTTATTCCAACATATATCATCCCTCTCCTTATGGACCTGGTTGACAACGGTTGAAGATCATGCTGTCATGTAGCCTTAGTTTAGAGCTTAGATTTCTCAGCCCTAAGCTTGGCTTCAAACTCCAACACTTAGTCTTTAGAGCCTTAGCTGCCTCTTCCGCCCTCTGGAGCTTGGAACTCATTACTCATGTCCTCAACCTACTTGTAATGGCCTTATGTCTCCTTAGCCAAGCTAGCTGTAGACCATATGGATCTAATCAAGAGTCCATGGTCTGTAGTTTAGTTAAGAAGCTTGTTGTAATCCCATAAATTTACGAGATTTTAATTGCATTATTGCAAATATAATTTTAATATAAACTAAACAAAATTTATTTTTATAAAAAAAATAAATATTTAATAGTCTATTTAAAATAATTGTTGGATATAAACGATTATATTTCATAAACCCTAAAGCCGACCAAATTATCCTACCCATTAACCCCCCTCTCTCTCTATATATAGGGGTGAGTTCATGTGTAAATCCCTCTTATATAGGAACCCTTTAGCAAATAAAAAACCATCTTACACCATTCAATCCCAAAATTCAACTGATGAGGTTTGAGTAAAAAGAATGACAAAAGAGTAAATAATGTCAAAACTAACACACTTCTTTAATTTATAAAAAAAAACTGACATATATTTTCCCATTATCTGAAATACACTAAGACAAAACCCACTTTTTGCAAAACCCCAAAAAAAGCTACCTAGTTTCTCGTACACTTTATATCTTCTGACATCATTTCCGCTGTACTTTGTTCAAAACATTTGTTCTAAACTTTTGTTTGATTGTTCTAAATGTCTCTTGTATTGTTTTAAACTTCTGTTCAAATGTTCTACACTTTTGTTATAATGTTTTAAACTTTTATTTTATTATTCTAAAGATCAGTTTCATTGATCTAAACTTCTTTTCTATTATTCTAAACTTATATTCTATTATTCTAATATTTTAAACTTCTGTTTTAATATTCTAAACTTATTTTCTAATGTTCAAAACTTTTGTTTTAATGTTCTAAACTTCTGTTCTATTATTCTAAACTTCTATTCTATTATTCTAAAGATTGACACGTATGTTTTAAATATTTATTCTATTAATCTAAGGTCTAATACAGATGTTTTGAAGTTTAATACTAGTGTTCTAAGGTCTAATATTGATATTTTGAACATTAGAACTGAAGTTTAGAATAATTAGGAAGTTTAGAATATTAGAAAAATAGTTTAGAATAATATAATAGAAGTTTAGAACATTAGAACAATAGTTTAGAATAATATAATTGAGGTTTAGAATATTAAAATAATAGTTTAAAATAATAGAATAGAAGTTTAGAACAATAGAACAAAATTTAGAACATTAGAACAAAAGTTTAGAATATTAAAATAGAAGTTTAGAATATTAAACAGAAGTTTAGAATATTAGAACTATAGATAGAACAAAAGTTTTAGAACATCAGTACTAAATTTTAGAACAATAGAATAAATATGTGAAACAATCTATACTAATTTTTAGAACAATAGAATAAATATTCAGAAGATGAAAAGTTTTCAATATCACGAAAAACGAGATATTGTATGTACATCTTAAGTTTTGAGATATAGATGAAAGGTGTTGTATATTGACAGTTAGAGTACAAAAAAGTTCTAATAAATTAAACTTTTTTCATAAAAAACTGAAACATCTTGGGCCATTAGATCTTTAAATCAAAGGTGGGAGATGGGTTTTTATATACACAAGAGTTCTCATATAAGCATGATGTTCTCTCTCTCTCTCTCATACACACACACAATATATATATATATATATATATATATATATATATATATATAGGGTCGGGTTCTGGTGAGAACCCTTCAATATATAAGAACTCCATGTTATATAAGAACCCATCTTCAGCCTTTAAAATAAGAAAATCTAACGGTTTGAATGATTTGTCTTTAAAATGGCTTAATTTAATTTTTGGCCAGTTACCGTATTTTATGCAACCTCAATCTAATTTTTAAACTTCCCTTCCTTTTCGCAAGACTGGTCAAATACCATATATGTTGAATATTTTAATTCCAAACATAGATAATATTATAAAAAAATTAATGGTAATTATTTTAAATCATACATGGGATAAATGAAACATGCTTATTAATATATATCTAATGTTCTAAACTCGTATGTAGTTGTTCTATTTGTTAATTGGTATATATCTAATGAAACATGCTTATTAATATGTATCTAACGTTCTATTTGTTGTTCGATATACAGTTGTTCTAAATTCATATGTAAGTGTTTCATATACATATGCTGTTGTTCTAAACTCGTATGTAGTTATTATATGAACGTATATAGTTGTTCTTAAACTCCATTTTATTCTAAACCCATTAACTACACTTCGAAATACATGTGCAGTTGTTCGGCATGAAAAGATTAATGCAGCTCCGTGTTAGAATCAGTGATCATGGAGTATAAAGGTGATGTCGTGCCATGTTTGGAGATTTTTATGGTTTTGGGGTTGAGGATGGAATAAATGGAAATCTAAGAATAAATTGGATGTATTATTGATATGTGTTTAGTTAGAAAATACAATTCAAATCGGTATGGTTGTATTGATATGATGGTTGGTAATGCTGGTTGGTTATATGTATATAGTTGTTCGAAACTTATATGTAATTGTTCTATACACGTATCAAGTTGTTCCAATTTCACTTATAGTTGTTCTATATTCATATGTAATTGTTCTAAAATCATATTTAATTGTTCTAAACCCATTAAACGCAATTTGACATACGTGTTCAGTTGTTCGATATGAAAGATTAATGCTTCCCCGTGTTAGAAACGGTGTTCATGGAGTATAAGACTGATGTTGTGCCATGTTTGGAGATGTTTATGGTTTTGGGGTTGAGGATGGAATAAATGGAAATACAATACAAATCGATATGGTTATATGGTTATGCTGATTAGATAAATACGAGTTGTTCTAAAATCATATATAGTTGTTTTATTCATGTATCCAGTTGTTATATATATCACATGTAGTTGTTCTATATATCATATGCAGGTGTTCAAATCAATTACCTATACTTCGACATACGTGTTCGATATGGATCATTAAACACGCTGATGGGGTAATTAAATATAACCATTATTTAATTGAATTATATATATAAATCACGCTGATGGTAATTAAACTCATATTTAATTAACCTCATATTTGAACTCTATACACGATGATTGTAATTATACTCATATTTATTTGTTATAAATCATGAGCTCAAGTACACATGTGCATTATTGAATCAAAAAAATATCCATTAAATAACAATTTAGAACAATATATAAATATTTAAGAATATTAAGACTTGAAATCATAACAATCGTTGTCATGCACATCGATGTTCTAAGAACAACGTAAAATGTAGTGTTAAAATAATATTAGAACATTGGTACTAATATTTAAAACATTAAGTGTTTACAGTTTGAAACACTCTATATATTATACCGAACATCAACGTTTATGAATAGGTCATTTGTTTTTAAAAACAATACGATAAGGCACAAAGTACTACGTTTTTAAAAAAATAACAAAAAAAATAAAGAAACTTTCCCTCTAAGTCTTGAGTGTGCCTAAAAATACGCAACACTCTGAAGAAACTGATGCACCCTTTTAGCTTCCTATTTCAGAGTTGCAGTCTTTTCAATTTTTTCCAATCTTGTCAAAACCTCCAAACCGTCACTTTTCTCCATTAGAGCAACTGAAAAAAAAACCTAATACCTCTATTTAAAATATTTCGCCAAATTTTCGTTATTTCTAGCGACATTACAAAATGGAGAAGACAACGAAAGGCATTAAGAAATTGAAAACTGTAAAAAAATCGATCGAATCAAAGAAGAAGAGCATTGAAAACCTGTTATAAGTTTATTTATTCAGTTTTCTCGGAACATTACATCATGGTGACTTAATTCTTACTCCTCTGTAATTGTTGTCAGGCAAAGGATCAACGAAGATACCTCTCCTATTTTATCACTTCCACCAGTCGATGTATTAGTTGACGAACACGAAGAGTATGGTTTATTTTTCGAAATATACTTCGTAATTTTAACTGTAAAATTATTATTATTATAATTTCTTATAGTGTTCTTGGATTTTACCGTGATGTTCAAACTTTTTTATTGGATTTTTTATTATGTGTACATGTATATAGAAATGTGCATAGACTTTTGAGTGAATTATTGTTTTATTTAAGTGACTTACTGTTTTATTTAAGTGGCTTATTGTTCTAAATTTGAAATAATGTTCTTCAAGAAACACCATATTTATAAACAACATTCGGATTTACGAATATAATGTTTTAAACCATTTCCAAGGGTTTTAGTTTTTAATTGGGTTATATAAACCTATTGTTCTGTTTACATAACCTAATGTTTTATTTATTTAAACCTATTGTTCTGTTTATATAACCTAATGTTCTTTTTATGTAACCTAATGTTCTGTTTATATTGGGTTATATACACCTATTGTTCAATAATAGAGCATTAGGTTATATAAACCTATTGTTCTGTTTATATAACCTAATGTTCTATTAATTTAAACATATTGTTCTGTTTATATAACCTAATGCTCTTTTTATATAACCTAATGTTCTGTTTATATTGGGTTATATAACCCTATTGTTCTAAAATAGAACAATAGGTTATATAAACCTATTGTTCTGTTTATATAACCTAATGTTCTATTAATTTAACCAACTGTTCTGTTATTATTATAACATACTAAAACATAATGTTCTGTTATTGTATGATATACTGTTGTACTTTTTTATGTATATATTGTACTTTATTTCTTCCAATTGTTCTTATGATAATATCTTGTAATATTTATAGTGTACCCTTGAAGAAAAAGAGTAAGAAAAACAGAAAGGAACATGCTATAGTTGTCCATCAAAGTCAGGGAAAACCCAAAAAAATTGAAAAAGCAATTGTGAAAAAAAGGAAACAACTGGAGATTGTTGAAATACAGTCCAAAGAGAAGAAAAGAAAAGAAGCTCATGATGCAACTGTATTGAATCAGAGAGTACCCCCAAAGTAATTTATGTCTGTTGTCTTGAAGGACATTCCTGAACAACACAAGGAAGCAATCAGAAGAATTGGATTTGGAGGATTCTTAACCCTGGACTTAGACTCTCACAAATCTGGATTCTGTGCTGAGTTGATCAATAGCTTTGACCCTGATAGGTCAACACTAGTACTATCACAAGGGAGAGAAATACCATTGATTACTGATGATGTGCACATGGTATATGGATTACCCATTGGAGGTATGCTCATTAATGAGCAAATAGATGAGGATGAAGAAGCCCAAGCTTTTTTACAGAGATGGAGGACCATGTTTGGACTGAAGAATGGAAGTCCTAACAACTCAGCTCTGATTTCTGTATTTGAAGAGCAGAAGAGAGTTGATGTGTGTGATGAGTTCCTGATCAACTTTGTTGCTGCAGCAATAAATTGTTGTGTTAGGTCAACTGCAAATCAAGCTATTAACTTCAAATTTTTACATTGCTGCAAAGATGTCAGCAAAATAAACAATTTTGATTGGTGTGCTTTCACTTACAAGCACATGCTTCGTTCAGTTTCTGAATGGCAAGAAGGTTCATCATTTTTTACAGGACCTCTACCATTTTTGATGGTAATAAATCATAAGATGTTATTGTTCTAAATTTATGATATGTTGTTCTAAATCATAATATTCTTTTTCTAAATCAGTGTGCTAAATTTTAATGTTCTAAAAATGCAGATTTCATATTTTGATAGACCGCAAAGAGGAGATGTTCACCCCCCAAGAATGTTTCCTCTTATTTCTGTCTGGAATAAGGATCTAATCCAGTCCAGGATGAAGATTGAATTGAAGAGGGGCTTTGGTAAGGGAATTGTGCTTAACAGAATGAGCACAGAGGAAAATGTAACTGAACCTACAACATCAAAGGCCTCTGCAAACATGCTGGTATTCAACTTGTTGCACATCGTATTATTATAATTATTATAAATTAAATTTATAACCTATTGTTCCAAAAATATAGCCTAATATTCTAAGATGATAATGAACTCTAATGCTCTGATTTAGACTTCTACTTTTAGTATATATAACTCTAATGTTCTAATATATCAATCTAGTGTTCAGATATACACTTCTATTGTTCTAAATTATTACTTTATAATAATATACATAACTGTTCTAAAAACCCTAGTGATAAAAGTTATATAACCTAGTGTTCTAAGCTATTGTTCTTAATAATTAATTTTTTGTTATGAGTTAAAGAATTTCATGGGGAACTTTGCTCTTTTTATTGTAAAGTACACCTTAGTGTTTCTAGAATAATAAAAGCATTATAGATAAATGACATTGTTTTAAGAGGTTGACTTATTGTTCTAAATTAGAACCTAAATGTTTTAAGAGGTTGACTTATTGTTTTAAGAGGTTGACTTATTGTTCTAAATTATAACCTATTTTTTCTAATACTTACTTTGCAAACTATTGTTCTGTAGGAGTATTTGGAAACTTTTGGTAAATTGGCTAAGACTATTGCTGTAAATGTCAACGAGATGTACACTTTGATTGACAAAGCTAGCACAATTTTTGAAAAAACATCATTACAGGAAGAGATGAATGTTTTAATTGATAATATTTGGAACAAATATTTATCAAAGAAGCCATCTATGACCCAGGAAGGAGACAAGGGTCCAACTATTCTTAGCCAAGACCAGCACTTGTTTGATGAGCCATCATTTATGGCAGAGCTCAATGAGGTTATGGGGAAAGCATGGTCTAATCTTAAACAGAAGGACAAAGTAGAAAATACAATAGTTCCAGTGTCTTTCACTCCCCCTACTTTCAACATCTTCAATGATACACAACCACCCCAACCTAACCCCTCATCTCCCAAATTGCCACAATCCACCCCACAGCCACCATCCCCCCCATTACCACCATCCGAACCATTGCCCCTTTCTAAACCATTACAACACCCTCCTTCAAACCAATCCCCCCTCTTGGCCACCCCAACAACACATGCATTGCACAAAAATCCAACACCACCCCCATTTGCTGAGCCACACAAGAAGGATGGCTCCCATTTGCAAGAACAGGAATTAGAAGAGTATATACATCAATTGACTCAGTCAATTGTAAAAGGAATTGCAAAGGATAGGTTAGTTATTATAAATATGGTAAAGGTTTATAATGTATAATTGTTCTAAATAATTACCATTTATTCTTGAGCAGTTTTGATGAGGAGGAGCCTCAACAAATGCGTGAGAAAAGATCTAAGCATAGCCTTCCTTTGTACCTGCGATCCCCTTTCATGGTGAACCATGAGAGAGTGTCCAAGAAATTGGACATTGCTCAAAGGAGGGCTGCAGAATATGCCTTCTCTGGTGGTCCAATAGAGTATGTTCCTTATGTTCTGATATATTATTCTAGTGTTCATATATACACTTCTATTGTTCTAAATTATTACTTTATAATAATATACATAACTGTTCTATAAATATATTATTGTTCTAAATGTTATAATGTATTGTTCTGAATGTTATAATGTATTGTTATATGTTTATGATTTAATGTTCTTTGTGGACAAATATACTACGTATATATACACTATGTAGTATGACATTCAGAACAATGATGTGAGGATGTATAATATAACTATATAGTATCTATAATGTTCTAATGATTATAACTCATTATTATAATTTCCTGTTTAATTGTGGTGATCTAAATTCTCTCATTTTTGCATGGATGAAGTGAGGATTTATACAATGATGAATTAAATTTCATCAATAGGGACGACATAATGTCCCTTACAGAAAACAACTATATTACGAACAATATAGTTGATTCATGGGCACGTATTCTAAATGCTATGAATAGAAGAAGAAGCCCAGAAGCAAAGAACAGATTCTTTTGCACAAGTGAATTATGGGTACATTCCTAATTTATTCTATACTAATTTATTTCTTTCAAAAGTATATCCTAACTAATATATTATATATATATATATATATATATATATATATATATAAACAGATAATTCTTTGCAGTAATACATACTTCAAAGAGAACAATCCATTTGAAGACATATACCTTGCCTTTAGATCTAGACTAGAGGATGAAATGAGGCACTCTCAAATCAGTTCTTTTGAAAAGGTTCAATTGGTATGTAATCCTATTGTTATGATTCACAGTACTATTGTTCTAAATGTTATTTTTTCTCATTTTGTGGTATATACTTATTCTAATGTTCTATTTTTTATTTCAGGTGTTCTTTCCAGTGTGTGCCTATGAGCACTATTACCTATTCTGTATTAATTTTTTAAATAAATCAGTTGAGGTGATTGACAATAGATTTCTTGAGAAGGGTGTGATGTTTATATCAAAATACAAACACTTTCCCAAGACAATGGTAATTTTCTTTATTATACAGTTAATGTTCTTCGTTAATGTTATAATTAGATTGCTCTAAATTATAATTATACATTAACTTAACATTAAATATCTCTATTGTTCTAAAGAGTAACTTTATTGTTCTAAAGAACAACTATAATGTACTAAAGAATAGCTATTTTTATTATTTATGACTCCATTGTTCTGATTTATTATTTTAGTGTTCTGATATATATTATTAATGTTCTAATTCATTACTCTATAATTATATACCATAGTATTATTATTGTTTTATCCATAATGTGTCATATTACACTTATAATAACCAATCTCTAATATTTTAATTGGCAGATGAAGGCCTTCGCTAGATTTTTGAAGGAAAAAAAGATAGGTGATGGTGCTTTGGTATCCACATTTAAGGGTGCGTTGAAGAGGATGAAATGGAGGGACAACACCAACGTAAATGATTGCGGGGTGTTCATCATGAAGCACATGGAATCATACCAGGGCCAGAGTGATGAGCAATGGGATATTGGATTCCAACCAAATGATGTAAGATAAAAATTCATATATAATTTCATTTTTGATGTCATACTTTATAATATATCAATTAATAATACTAGTTATTATTATTATAGGGCGAAGCACTGAAGAAATTACGAATTCAGTATTGTGCTAGAATATTATGCAGCAACGAAAACAAGCTTAAGGATGAATTACTATCAAAGGCTAAGGAATGGGCGAAGGAGCAGCTAAAGAAAAATTAGCCACATGTTTTGATTCTAATATTAGATTTAAGTGTTCGATGTTTGAAATGTTTACTATATTGTTCTAAATATGAATATACATTGTTAGATCAACTATTAACTGTTTGTTTGGAATTTAAGTATATATTGTTCGAAAGTATTAACTAATGTTTGAAACTACTAATTTATTGTTCTTAATTGTATGAATATATTTGTATTCATTCTAAAGCTATTTATACTAATGTTCCAATCATATACTAATGTTCTAAAGCTATTTCTACTGTCCTATAGTGTGAATATACTAATGTTCTAATTTGTGTGAAACTTTCCACCAATTGTTTAAATATATTTCTATTGTTTGAAATATTTAAAATATTTAAAATATATATCGAATGTATTGTACTTAGTGTTCAAAAATTAAAAGTATAGTATAAATAGTATATCTATTTATACGAATGTTCTAATCATATTAACGAGCTCTAATGTTCTAAAAACGATAGTGTTCTAACTATAGTACTATTGTTCTGATTCGTAGTCTAAATGTTCTAAACAATGAATATATTGTTCTGATTCATAATACTATTGTGGTGTTTCATTTTATATTGTTCTATGTAGTAACTTTATTGCTTTGATTCCAAATGTTAATGCTCTAAACCAAAACTCTAATGTTCTAACCCATGAATTACACTGTCCTATATAGTTACTCTATTGCTTTTATTTCGTATGTTATTGTTCGAAGCCATAACAACTATGTTCTAAACTACGACTACATTATTTTGATTAAAATACTATGTTCTGATTAATAAACTAAATGTTCTAAACCATGAATGTATTGTTCTGATTCATAATACTAGTGTGCTTATACATTTTTATACTGTTCTATATAGTAACTCTATTGCTTTGATTCTGACTGTTAATGTTCTAAACCATAACCCTAATGTTCTAACCCATGAATGTATTGTTCACATATAATACCATTAAAGAAAAAACCAATTGAACTACAAATTTATTTATTCTTCGATAAAAGTAACTATTGTTCAAAACTTTAATTTAAATGTGTAACATTATTAACTTGTTGTACTAATCTTGTCCGGACAGTTTCGAACATCATGAAATCCAAGTGCACCACATCCTCTACATAACCTTTTCTTCCTTTTTGATTGCTCCACTGCTTTCTCCTTTTCACCTTTAAACCTCTTCGATGATCCAATGCATTGCTCATTACCACTATGAATTCCAGTGCCCTTATTTTTGGAAATCTTAGGAGGTTTAATAAGAATTTGTGAGGGAGTGCATGATCCAATCAATTTCTCGATAACTTGCTCATTCGTATGAGCATTATAACTTGCATTCACATTATGCTCTTCACATCTTGACCTAAAGAACTGAAGATGTCTAACAAGATCAATTAAGCTATCTTCATTACCTTCAGCCAAACTTACGCAACTGTAAATCTCGGACCATAATTCATTCAACAAACCCTTCCTTTCAACACCAATTGAACAACTGCCCATCTCTTTCCCATCAAGATCAAACATTGGCTTCTGCATTGCCATGGTAGTCCACCTATTAACAACATATTGTTCAGGTATTCTTACAATGTTCTTGGCCTTCCATAACCATATCATATGCCTACATGGAATTCCTTGTCGATTAAACAACTTGCACGAGCAATTTGTTTCACAATTGTTAAGATTCATAAGAACTTCATAACTTCTTCTCCTATTACCTTCACTCACTTTTGCAACCTCCAATCCCTCTTCTTTCCTCAACTCTTCCACCCCACACTCATAACAAGCACTATACACTTCATCCTGAAAAGCATAGAAAACATTAACAGTATACACCTCGTATCCATGTCTTTCAATCTCCATTTGTGTCTTGCATTCAGGATGCTTGTGTTGAGAATCATTGTCATTCTGTGCTTGAGTGTGCCTCTGAGCATCCATAGCACTTTCAAACCTCATCAAGAACTCTACAAGGGAAACATGGGGATTGACAAAAGATGTGAAGAAATTGTTTTCACTTTCTGATCTTGATGTAGTTCTCATGATCCCACCCATAAATATATCTCTAAAATAAGCTGGAATCCACATCTTTCTCATTTCAAACATCACACGAAGCCATTCATGGTCTTCTAAATGGAACTCAACAAGCACCTTGTTCCATTTTTCCTCAAATTCTTTCGGTTCACTCTCCAAATTCCAAACACAATCACTTATTCTCTTTAAAAAATCAGTGTCTTGGATAATACTTCTTCCTATTTTATCAGGGATTTTCTTCATTATATGCCACATACAAAATCGATGTTCACACTTCTTAAATACATTATTCACAGCAATTTTCATTGCTGGATCTTGATCTGTAATTAAACAAGTTGGCTCCTTTTGATCCATTGCTCTAAGGAAGGTTCTAAATAGCCATTCAAAAGAATTTACATCTTCCTTAGCTATAAACCCAGCAGCAAAAGTGATACATTTTTTATGATGGTCAACTCCTGTGAAAGGTCCAAACACCATGTTATACCTGTTATAGAACAATCACAGTTATTTATAATAAATTTCAGAACAGTCGAATATATATTTAAAATAGTCGCATATTGTGCCATATAAAGACTATATAGTTATTGTTATGATTTATAATTATAATGTACTGATTTATAAATCTATTGTTCTAAATCATAAATACAATAACTTACTCTACTACGTAGTTAGTTTTCTTTAGCACAGTAAGTTATATTAATGTTCTAAACCCATTTCCAATTGTACTAAATTACTTGTACTAACGTTTAAAATGGGAACTGGATTGTTCTAATGTCATTCAATGAGAATTACATACCAATATATCATAACTACCCTAATGTTCTAATAGTAAACCTATTGTTACTGACTTATAATTCAGTGATTCATTTTGTTATATTAATGTTCTTAATTATTATTCTATTGTTATGAATAATGACTATATTGTGCTAAAGTGATGATGTGCCATAACTTTATTGTTTATTAGCATTAGCTACATACCTGTTCGTCTGATACGTAGTGTCGAAAGATACCATATCCCCAAATAGTCCATAATTCTTCCTACAAATCGGGTCAGCCCATAATGCTCTACATAAACAATCATCATCATCAATTTGATAATAAAAAAAAAAAAGCAGACCACATCAACTTCTTCTGTTTGAAATTATCTACAAACATTTGGGCATCTGACCCTTCAATATATGCCTTCAAATCCCTATGGAAATTTTTGAAATCACACTTCGAGGCACCAACATTCTCATACCCCCCAACATACTCTTTCATCATTCTAAATGTTTTTACAGGCCCCACATTTATCTGAAAAAACACAAAGAAAAATACAATGATTCAAACACTTAAAAAAATTTCAGAACAATCAAACACTTATTTAGAACAAAGAACCAATTGAGTAAGAACATTAGACTATATACCTTGGAATTATCAACGATCATCTTTTTGTGCAAGATGCTCAAGCTTCTTCTTGATTTTTGGAAATGTTGATATATAGTAGAAATGAGTGCATGAGAGTGACCCTCTTGGAAATTCGATATAACATAAGAACCATCATCACAAATCTTCAATACAATTTGTGCCTTGCATCCAACACGAGTCACCAATCTCCTCCTAATGATCGAAACATCATCCATACCTTCTTTTAGTTTTCCCTTGTCTTGCACATCAAACTTCCGTTTACACCTATATCCGGCTTTATTACACACAAGATATTGGAAACTGATTACACCATTCTTCCTTCTTTTCGTAGTTGATTTTCTAGTATTAAACCCAGCTTCATTTGCATATGACTTATAAAATGAAATACCTTCTTCAACACTTGAGAATTTCATTCCAACATATGGTTTCACATCATTGGAACAACATGGTATCCAGGATTTGGTTCCACCTGGAGTGCATACAGGTATTACTCCAGGAGAAACGCTGTCATTTGAATTAGAAACACTACACTCCTCGTTGATGCTCATGGCTACAAAGAATATAATTAAGGACCGTTAAAATCATGTATTATTCTAAACTATAGTATACTGTGTTCTTTATTCATTAAACTGATGTTCTATAAATATTCAAACATGTTCGAAAGACTTATTTTATTGTATTATATTGTTATTAAAATTGTACTGACATATCTATCATAATGTTCTAAAATAAATATGTTCTTCTAATATATGATTATATAATACTCATACATATAACTATTGTACTCATATATATATACTATTGTACTAAATCAGACAACGCTGAGTCACAATGA
This sequence comes from Dysphania ambrosioides, assembly GCA_026401315.1. NCBI lineage: Eukaryota > Viridiplantae > Streptophyta > Magnoliopsida > Caryophyllales > Amaranthaceae > Dysphania > Dysphania ambrosioides. The sequence goes on from CM048672.1 coordinate 21,667,774, forward strand.
CAATATAATTCTAATGCAGAACAATTGAGTTATGATTTAGAACATTAATATTATTAAGTTGAATGTCGATACAGAGTGTGATCTGATACATGTTCTTACTATATAATACTAAATCAGAACAATATAGTTCTGATTTAAAACATTAGTTTAAATGGCCTATGGGTGAAGAACATTAGAATACTATATAATACTATTGTTCTATATTTTTTTATAATGATTGATATTTATATACTATTGTTTTGCAATAATATTGAAATATGTTCTAAAATTCTGAACTGATGTACTACACCTTTTACGTTTTGAGTATCATTGTTCTATATTACTGTTATGCATTAACATTGTATGATGTTCTAAATTCTTAACTTGATGTTCAAAATATTATTATACACTGTTCTATTATTATTATTATCTTATGTACTCCACTAACTTTTTATTTTTGTAGTGATGATGTTCTAAAGCTTAAACCTAATGTTCTATTTTTTTGACTTGTTGTTCTGATTTAAAACAACAAGGTACATACTGATTTAAAACATTGGAATAATTTATATAATGAAATAATACGAAAAAAATTATTGAAACCACTCGTAATTTGCAGTATTAGATCGAACATTGTATACTATTTCGAAACATAAAACATACGCACTCACAATCATGCACTTTATAAATAATCAAATACAACAATCTCTATACAGTGTAATATATGACATAGAATATTAAATCAAATACGAGAAAAAAAAATGAATCAATTACCTTTATTTTCAATGCCAAAACAGCAAACTAAGCTTTGTGTATGAAATATAGCGAAACTACTGTTTCAAATAACTTCTTGAATAATTCGAATATTGACATGTGATTATAGAGTAAAATAAGAAAACTACTGTCCTTGAATTATGCGAATTTTAATGAAAACTACTCATAAATCACGGAAACAAATAAACTTCCATAACTAACAAATCCGAATTTATTTTAATTACCAATTTGCCATTAAAGATTATTGAATCATAACCATTTATCTCACTTATATCAATGGTACTAGATTGGTTCTTATATAACAAAGGTTCTTATATAACTAAGGGGTTCTCACATGATCCCATTTCTATATATATATATATATATATATATATATATATATATATATATATATATATATATATATATATATATATATATATATATATATATATATATATATGTTTTTGTCAATAAGGCAAGAACATTCTTCTGAGAAATAAATATACCCCTTTTTGACCTGAGCACTTCAATTCCCAAGAAGTACTTCAATCTTCCTAAGTCTTTCATTTCAAATTCTTGAAATAATTTTTTCTTCAGTAACCTGATTTCCTCCCTATCATCTCTAGTGATGATCATATCATCAACATATATGATAAGACATGTTGTCAACCCATCTCTCTTTTTCAAGAACAATGAATGATCAGAGTTACTTTGAGAATATCCAAAAATTTTCATAGCTAGTGTAAATCTTTCAAATCAGGCTCTCGGAGACTAGTTTAGACCACAAAGAGCCCATTTCAACTTACACCCTTCTCTTGGACTGAAATTTTGTGAGAAACCATGAGGTGCTTCTATATAAACTTCCTCAGATATCTCCCAATGAAGAAAGGAATTTTTAACATCAAATTGATATAATGGCCATTCTCTGTTGCTACCCACCTGCATCCTACTGCCTTTTTATCTCTAGGGATGATACATCATTCCCAAGTCTCATTTTAGGACAAGGCATTAATTTTGTGATTTTTTGTGATATTAGTTTAATCGTTAGTCATTGTGTCTATCGTTCCACAGTCAAATATCCATTGATTTTTTTTGCTGACCTGACATGTAATCCCGGTTTGAGACAGATTTGGCTTACATTCTTGTTTTTGGGTTTTGTGGGGTGTATCATTTGTTTGGGCACACTTTATATGGGAATTGGGCTCGTGTTTTAACTAGGCTATGGATTTGGTGAGAAGGCTGAAGGCTTTGGAAAAAAACATAAAGGGTTCTGGCATGGGAAGTTATGGAGGCATTTGGGAAGTCTCACCACATGGCTTTTGAGCTTTGTGTTTTTTGGCTGCATTAAGGGCACTAGGGTTAGGTTTATTTTCCCTCCCCTCTTTACCTTCTCCATCCGTCGTTTTCTCTCTACCTTCCTCCTGCTTGCCTTCTTTTTCGGCCACCATTGTTGCTCTTCCTTGTCTTCGTGATTCCTCTCCTCAGTTTGCTCCCTTCTTCTTAGTCTATGTCCACCATTCGGGATATCCGATCAACTTAAAACATCCCTCTCATGTATGGCGGGTCCCTCCATAATGGGAGCATCGAAGCTTGGATTTGTCTTCCTCTCCTCTCCGGGATAAAGTCTTGTCTGATCGGTTCTTTGTGGTGGTGGTCAACACGCTTTCGACGCCTTCTCTGACTGGTAAGTGAGGTATGTCTCTCTTCATCACCTCTCTTTTGGCCAATTCCCTCCTGATTATGTTGTATGCAATATCTACGGTGGGGTAGTGGCTCAAGATTGACGAGATCCTTTCGATCTTTGTCAAATTAGTCATCTAACCGAGCAAGAAACTGATACAATCGAGTTTGTTGTTGGATCTTGTTGTACGTGGTAATATCGGTTGGACAAGTCATTTGATTTGGCATCAGTCGATCTATTTCCTTCCAAATTGTGATTAATCTACTATAATATGTCTCGATTGGCTCTTGTCCTTGTCTGATTGTATTTGTTGGTGGCTAAATCGAAGATCTAAAGCCCATCTTTACTGATACTATAGACGGCTTTGATCCCTTGTCACAATTCTCTTGCTGTTGAAAAATCCAAGAATTGGTTTACCAAATCCGGATTTATGTTCTCCACGATCCAAGTTCAAACCACCGCGTCTTTCTGGCTCCACTGCTGTAGTCATAGGTGTCAGTGGAGGGTGAGGTAGATGTGATATGCATGAGCCTCCCTCTCTCTTCAATCGCCATGAGCATCAGCCTAGACCATCTAGTATAGTTTTGGTGATTTAGCTTCTCTGAGATCGTCAGTGAGGACTCGTGGCTATCATGACCCTTGCTATTGTTTAATTTTTCCAGAATTTGGAATAATTGGGCCATAGTAACCGTAGTCTCATCTTTGTTTTTCGGTGGTTCACCCATAGGTAAGCCCTTGATAAATGATGAACCCTAATGCCAGATCAACAACCACCATCGAACTCCTCCGTGATCGACGGCTCTGATACCAAGAAGAATAGTATATATACTCTGACTATATTTGAGAAAATAATTGTATTTTGAATATACTGAATTGAATTATGTGTACAAGTTCTCAGGTATTTATACTCATATCCTAGATATTCTAACTCATCTTTAACTCTTACTCTTTTACCTAATTACAAACTCTATCTATGTTTATCATGTTATTTATCTAATCTTATTATGATTCTATTTAATCATAATTTTATCCTTTTTTCTACATTCTTATCCAGCTATATTGATATATGGTCTGCAATGAACCACACTAATTTCCAGTATTCGTTCTTCTGATTCATTCAATTATCTCTACTTGTATGTTCATGACTTCTTATGTAAGGAAGTACTCCTACTAGTATTTGTTCAATTGTTCTTGTGGGCGAGCCACTCAAAGACTGAGGTGCTTTCATTTGGTTTGTATGAGTCAGTTCTTAGGCACTTGAACTCCTACCTTTCAATCTTTAACTAAATAAGGCTGGCAATATAATTTTTTCGGAGTACGTATTATTTCTCATATTTTCAAAGATTACAAGTCATCGTACGTACTTGAACATTTATATACAGAGGTACAAGCTAAGTGTCCGATCATCATCGAACTCGAGACCCAATATGTACTGTAGACTACTCGAAATGTTGATCAAACCGATTCTCAACTTCCCAAATCCCAATCTTATCTTAATAAGAGAATTTTTTGATGATATAGATTCTTCTTAGTTCAACGACATAGTCCTTGATCACATGGAAGACTCCAATATATATATATACAGCGTTCGAGACTTAAATTAAGGTACACGTGGGTGGTTCTTTGGATGCTAAAAGCATTCTAAATTCAGAAATCCCATGTCTAATATTTTATCATAGGACTTAGTTTTTCCAAGTAGTAGTGTCTTTTACCAGCTCCAAATGGAAATGTGCGTGCTTTTTCTCAAGAACATTTCGCCAAGAATTCTATGGACTATTCAAAGTGCACATTATTGTGCCTAGTCATAGCATTTATCCCTGTGCCAGTTGCAAACCGACAATGCTTAGAGAAGGGCTAAGCTTTTCATTATGAAATCTCTTACTTCTCTCAATCTTATATGTATAAAAATATTGTAGAGTTGGACAGATCAGAACCATCAGACTTCAATAGGTAAGTATATTTTCAGATCTATATTACAACTAAACAGAACCATTTAATTAAGGGAAAACTAATGTAAATACTACTCCGTACGTACGTAGTTAGAGGAACTTCTACTAAAATACAAGGACTCAGTGTATAACATAATAGTTTTTTTGTTGTCGTTGTAAAACTTTGTGACTTACACTTGGGATGATTACTATACTGTTTAAAGGTGAGTGAGTTTTACTTCATATATGGGATGACTCGATACTGCTTTAGTACTTTCTATGAAACCTGGCCTTTTTCATTTAGCATGCATAATTATACAATACAACTTGGCAATATAGAAAATTAATTAGTCATACATCACTCATACGGGGTAACTATTATATATGCAGCAGCAAAACATAAATATATGAATACTGATTTAGAGTATGATAGATATCATTTTAGAAAGACCCTCAAAATTGTGAATACAATTCAGCATGTTGATTGTGGGGTTTGCATTAGAGAAATCTTTGGTAGGACGTGGTTGGCTTTGATGTTTAAGAAAAAGGGGTCATACAGCTTCTTATGAATTCAAGCATCCTTGTAAATCAATCAGCCGAAAATAGAAAAAAATAATAATTGCCCATACATAATGTGACCTTCTTTTTTAGGGATGTCCGGACAGTTGGAGACATGGGGCATTGTTTTCCAGTACTCACTTCACCTGCTAGTCAAATTATGCTGCTTGTAATTTAGTAACAAATCATCATTTTTGTCAAATTTGTCCTTCCTAAATTCAACTATATATTGGACATTTGAATAAATTTTAATTTTGGTGAGAATAATTTCCTATATATGGATTAGTAAACGCATGTAGCCTGATAGTTCCTGAAATTATATATCTTAATAATTATTCCAAAACATATTTGGTTGGTTGATCCCATGATATTGTAAGATGTTCGCAAGATAGTTAACCTAATCAGCTTTTCAATTTATTATAATTTCATTTACAAAATACTGATCGAAGTATTGCAGTTGTTATTGTAGCGGATTATGGTCACATGTCCAAACATCTTGAATGGGAATATAAATAATCAAAACGTCCAAAAACATTCATGTAGAGTTATACCTAAACCTTGTGCTAGTATCGCAGCAACAGGTATTGGACACTTATTAAGATCGAGAGAGGAGAAACAACTAGGGCTGAAGACCATGGTATGATGTGGTAAATGAGACTTGACATTGCATTGCCATATTACTGGAAGTACTCCTTTAACACATGCATACTCCTCATTTAAGTTACATCGATCGATCTCCAGTCTTTATTCAACGTAACCTCAGTTGAAATAATTAAAGAAAATTACATCAACGTACTATGTATTCCTCTACTCGTACTCCCTTTGCCTTTGAGGTTGTTTCCCACTAATTTGACAGACTACTGAGTACTGACTATGAAAGTAGAAAAAAGAAGCCAATGATATGATCCCTTTGAGATCTTTTATCCATTCTCTTTATTAGACAAAGTACATAACATAACGCCCTTCATTCTGAGTAGTTTTTCTTGATTACCAATTAAATTCGGTATCTTTCTCCATATACAACGTAGCTACGACAACCTGTAAATAATTACTCAAATCATCAGCAAATCTACTCTGTATCGCAACAAGCTAGTCTTTAATGGATATGCTCTTCAAGGAAACCACGTAAAATGCGCATCTTGCTTTGATTTTATCTACCTAGATCATACCATAGATCAGATATTCGTATCTCATATCACAATCTATAAAATGCATATCTTGGTTTTATTTTATCTAGGTCAATAATATAATATTCATACTTCACATCACAATCTATAGCTGAAAAACTAATTAAAACAGTATTACTCCGTACTAGAAAATTACCTAAAATAATTCCCAGACAAACAAAACGCTTATATTATTTTGATCCGGAGATAGAAATACTTTCTTAAAATTATGTGGAGTATAATAGGTGTTCTTCATTGGTAAGGAACCCCTTCTCCCGTTACTTTTATTTTTTGTGTGGAGTAAACAGTAATTTTTAAATCAGACAGTTGCTCATATTATTTCTTAGAAAAAAGATTGTGACAATGTGGATCACAACATCCATTGTGCCATCAAAAAAACCTATATCATATCACAAATTTTTAAGGTCGGTATCCGAATGCAAATTAGTATTCCGTATGTAGAAAATGGGGTATGGTAGGATGCAGTCAGAGACTTAACTGGTTATGTTGAAATTGATTAGTTGAAAAGGGGGCAATAAGGAAACCATAATGTTCCTGTAAATTAGTAGATCTCCCCTGCAATCAAAAAAGAATTGAGCAATGTTTATAATAAATAAATTGATTGTACGTAGTTGCAAATATGAATTTATACAACTTAAGTTTTTTCAAATAAATATTATTTTAGAGAAGTAGTAGTAAATAAAATCACCTGATGAAAAGGAGTTGCTGAAAAGCCTTGTGAAGAGTAGTCTAAAATCCTTTTCATTGAAGAACCTTTGTTTTCACCGCCATTCTTCTGCATTAAAACAAAAATGAAGATACGTGACTTGTGTAAGCCATTTATATAGTCTCTTGTATAAAGATCATATCAGCCAAAATGTTGGTCCAAATAATACTATATATAATAGTCGTAGTATTATCATTACTTTACCTTAGAGGTGAAAATAGGAGAGCTAGCAGTATCATCAAGACCAATATCATCTGCATTCAAATATTGTTTATGGGGTGATAATTTTTTGACGCTTTGTATTTTCCTCCCACTATCACAAAAAATCTCGCCTTCGTCTTCACCTTCATCAATATCATGATCAAAATGTGGAGGCCCAGAAGACGCATCAGAAACCATGGACAAATCTTCTTTCTGATCATCATCGCAGAAACAAGTAGCACTTTTTTTACAACGATGGAGATCTTCATTATCAAAAGTAGCCATCTTTTGATACTTGAGAAGATGATGGGTTTTAGCGTTTTTACCACTGCAGGAATGTTCCAAGTACAGAGTCCAACCAGACTCACACCCACTACTACATTGAGAAGAAACAGCCGCTGCTAGAACAACATTCATCTTTATAATTCCCTATAAAAAAAAAAAAAAATCGGGGGAGGATAATAACGGGGATTTTGTGGAATGTAAATTATACGGGTTTGAGTTGGGTGAAGTGGTACGAGAGTAGTACATATAGGAGACTGAAGAAGGGAGCAGTACTCCGTGCCAGTTGGGGAGGGGAAGATATACAAGGGAGTAATAGAAGTAAGAGAAAGATGGTGCACAACAGTAGCACATGGGAAGACAGCGGGGCAGTGTGTACGCTCTTAGCAGAAACGGGCCAACGGGGTACACGTCCTTCTATTGTATCTCCGTATTTGGACACCTAGCTCTAGGCTTTAGGCTTTAGGCTTTAGCTATGCTATCATAGTCAACATTTTGACAGTTTTTATTGTCAATCAATCCTTCCTTTGGCCATCATCTTGTGTTTTTGTTGTTGTGGGTGTACGTGGTCTCTTTTGAGGGGGCTAATCTAATCTATGTTCCGTACGATCAGGATTTCTCTAATTCTGGGATTTGGGATACTAATTGGTTACCAAACCAACTAATTAGGTTTCTTTTGGTTGGTCTGGATGTGTCATCTTATCCTAGCTTGTAGCGATGGCAATTCGATGTGGCCGGCTTAGGTGAGTTGCCCATGTACTGTGTCCTACCCCCCTAATGCACTCTTTGTAATTGTGGTATTGATATATGTATTCAATTACGGTGATAAACTAAAGATTAAGTAAAGTAGGAAGGTGTAGGCGCAAGACATATCACTCCTCAAGTAGTTTGGGGTGATCGATACTATGGAGCGAGGAAATTTCTGCAAGTGAAAGACGTCCATCTTTTGTGTTTAGCCTTATTAAGTTTATAAGTTTCTTCTTCATTTACAAAATGTCGTCTTGTTCATCCCTATATTATTTTGAAATTTTACAAGTACATATGTGTGTACAAATACTGTATGCAGTTTGGTAATGCGATTCAAAATTTCAAGATCAAGATTAGTAAAAGCTAAGCTAGGTACATGCTTAATTATACAATGTTAAATTCCAAATAGTCAAATTATTAATTGAAGGGGTTAACCCGGCCCTAAAGAATAAATGTATCACTTAAAAGATGAAAGGTGGATTGCTCCCAAGGTATGTAATTACTAGTGGAGCATTAATTTGTATTATACATACATACGCGATGGGAAGGGATCAAGTAGTGATAAGGTCCGATCTAGCTAGCTTGCACTGATGGGTATGTTTCAGCGATACAATCAGTTCATTACGCACAGCGGTACAGCTATGTGTAGTCATGACTTGAAAAATACAAATTCGAAACCATGCAACATTTTCTCGAAAGATCAAGGTCACCCATAAAAAGTAGTATGTAGTAGATCATTATATACGTGGTCCAATCCATGCAGTAGTATTAGTAAACATGCATATGTAGTAGCATCAAAAGATACAATGCATCGGAGATATCGCTCCAAAATTACATACGAAAGTGGTCCATGCAAAAATAAGTGGAACTTTCAACTTTTTATCATACTCCAGTATACATGGGATTATGTTTCATATGGTAGATCCATCCACATGCATGGTGATGCAGCATTCATATTGCCTTTCGATGGTTTTGTAACTGAACCAATTACCCTCTGAAATTTCACTCACAAGCTTAAACACGCACTCGCACACACATGTGGGCACGTGTGCATATGCTGTTGTATGGGGGATTTCACCACAGTAACACACATGTTTGCACGTGCGCACGGATTTCAACCTTTCCATGTTCATAACTAGTCAGATTATTGTTACTGTATGTCTTGCTAAAGCGTCTGTGTTTATGTACTTCCAATGTGTTAGTTTCTTCGTCCTTTCTCTTAGTTACGTGGAGTGACTAACAAATAAACTAGCTACTAGCTACTAGCTACTAGCTACTCCGTATATTACATGATCAGATTTGCTAGATGTACTCTTCAAGGTTATGCATAAATCTATTAGTTGTATATTTAGATATGATAAATGGAATATTTGGATTGATTTTAGGTTGGATAAATTTGGTTTGGGTCATGTTTAGGTGAACATTTTTTCAATTAGGTTTTGAATTCGGATATGTTTGGTATATTCATAGTGATTTTTATGATAAAATATTTTTTTCTGTGAAAAATTTATAGTCCAATCGTTTGGTTAGGGTGGGCCAAGTTTGGTTCAAGTAATGATTTGGAGTAGTGTTAGGGTTTCGGAACCGTGCTCCATTTTTTTATTTTTCCACAAACTACACGTAAATTATCTAAAATAGTTATCTTTTATAATTAATACGGAGTACTGTGTTTGCTGACATACCGTTGAGATTTCTTGCTCAAAGTTTTTAACTCCCGTACTCATCACATTGTTAGGACATAATCCACATGCTTTTCACCGTTTCACGGCCACACTTATAAATGAAAGGCATGTCTTTTCTGACATGAAACTGCAGGAGTATGAATATATAGATTATAATTTACATTGATTATTCCAATTCCTGATTACAAATGGAATATCAAGCACTTTGACATATGCTATGAATAGGCTTAGATTACCACTTAAACGGGATATTTTGATTAAATTGATGTACATCTATATATATAGGTATAACCCAATATAGAAGCACTTTCTCGCTTTTGTTGATTAAAACACACAACAACAATAAAGCCTTATATATATCTTGACACCTCATCAGGATATTTGTAAAATACAACTTCATGTGAACTTTTGGATCACTCATTTTCAATTTTTCATGCATGTTATACCTAGCCTTGTATATATCTTAAGGTAGCTAGCTAGCCGTTCTTGTTTTTTGTAGAAAAGATTTAGTAAGATAGAATTTGATGAACAAGATAAGATAACATTTGAATAAAATCAGTAGAAGTAAAATAGCTTAAAAGATAAGAGTCTAGGGTGAATTGAAATACCGAAGAGGAAGAAATATTGTTATGTATAAATAACCCTACATGTACAAATTAATCAATCAATGAAAACACATCAAAATCAGCCAAAAACACACGAATTCTTTTAGTCTTGGTATTAGAGTCGGCACTTCTATGGTGGTGTTTCTCGGCCTTACTGTCATCATCTACCAAGAACAACTTACCTGAAGCAATGGATGGACCCCAAAAAACCCGAGAGATGACCATGTCACTATGGCTTAACTACTGCAAATCTTGGAGAAGATGAACTGCAGTAGGAGCCCAGAGAACCATAGTTGTCCATTCCATGTCTCAGAAAAATTGAGATGTCAAAACCACACAAAGTGGTCTAGACTGATGCTAATGACGATCGAAGGGACGGAGAGGCTCACACACATCACATCCAATCTCCTTCCATAGACATCAAAGAGCATACAACATGGGCGCAGAGAGATGCGGTGGTCAGGACGAGGATAATTGAGAATATAGACCAGGGAATCGGTGAACTAATTCCTGGATTTCTCCACAGCCAAAGAACTCTGGATGGGCATTGAAGGAATGTATAAAAGTAGCAAATATGGATTGCAAATATTTGACTAAACTGTCAAAGCAAATACAATCAGATAAGGGCGTGACTCCATAGAGGTGTACTATGGCAAACTCATCACCCTATGGAAAGAAATTGACTGAAGGATGTCAAATCCAATGCACTATTCAGAGGACATAACAATTTATAACAAATTAACCTAGCAAAATCGACTTTATCAATTCTTAGTAGGAATTGATAAAACCCATGATAAAGAGAGGCGAGAATTAGTAAATCAAGAACCACTTCCAATAGTTGAAGTTGCATACAATACCATTAGAAGGGAGGTGGTCAGAAGGGAGATAATGAAGGGTGGAGGCGTACTTGACTTACCTATGCCGATGGTTGGGATCGGAAGTGGACTAAGTACAAGGCTGGACCAAAGGAGAAACACACGAAGGGATGATGACAAGTCCCATTTATGGTGTACCCGCTGCGGTGGAACCCATCATACAAAGGAATGATGTTTTAAACTCATGGGTTACCTCGAGTAGTGGAAAGATCTGAAGAAGAAAGGGGGAGGAAAAGCCGAGGAGGTAAAGAGAAGGGGAACCGGTGCTTCGACGGTGGGATAGAGCTCAAGGGAAGCATAAAGAAAGACTAAACAACGTCGGACATTAGAGAAGGCTCAAGAGAGAAAACCAAATAAATTGGAGAAGGTAACTCTAACCCTAACCCATTATTGCCCCATTCCTCCTTAACCCTAAAAACCTCCCACTTTTCCATACACCCAAATGACCCCAACTCACTAATAACTCCTAAAACTAAACCTAGCACTCACGTGTGTCATGGGTGCTTACTACTAACCGCCCAAATGGGCCAATCAACCTTCGTGGCTTAATCTAAACCCAAAACTCCAAATAAACATTGGGCCTCTTTCTTTGGATTTGAGGGAAAAACCCAATGACCTCGTAAAAACCAAAAAACCTGAAAACCCAAAAAACAAAAACCCAACAACCCAAATAAAGGAGGTACAACAAAAACGGTAAGCTTTGGAGGTCGATGGATATTTGACTGTAGGGAAACAGACACAATGACATATGATAAACAAGACTTTATAACCTTAGAAAAACCCGAAAAAACTCTTATACGGACTGCTAGTGGAGAATGTATAGATGTAATGGGAGCTGGTGCATTAAATATTGGGAATCAGTTTCCCTTAACACAACTACCTATATATTCCAAATCTCTCTCATTAATTACTTTCTATTAGTCAATTGACAAAAGAATTACGATGTATAGTTTTAATGAGTTCTCATGATTCCATTGGGTGTGGTACTGAGAAGGATGAACTATACAAAGTAGATGAGTTCAAAGAGAGGTGCAATGGTGTGTCATGAGTTAACTGAAAAACAACTTTGGACGTGGCATTGTCGTCTAAGTCATCCTTCATTAGGGTAATTAAAACGTCTGTTTTCTCTCTCTAGTTCAAAATTGGTGTTTACTTGTGAAGCTTGTTTTCTATCAAAGAGTCATAAACATTATTATCCTAGCAGTAGTAGTCATGCTCATAAACCTTTTTATTTGATACATTCTAATGTATGGGGTCTTGCTCCAAAACTGGGTAGCCATCTTTTTTGATACTACGTTATTTTTTATTGGGGTTTGTACCCAAATGAGTTGAATTTATTTTATAAAGAAGAAATCTAAGGTATTTGATATTTTTGTAACATTTTATCATATGATATTGACCTAATTTCAAACAAAAATTAGCATACTTTGGTCTAATAATTGGGGTGAGTATATTAATCAAGAGATGAATTTTTTTTCCTAAATCATGGTCTTTTACACCAAACCACTTGCCCTGATACTACGCAACAGAATGGAGTAGCTGAGAGAAAAAATCAAAATCTCCTTGAAATGTCTCAGGCCATGATGTTTGAATCATATGTCCCTAAATCTTTTTGGCCCGAAGTCATTACTACAGCAGACTACCTTACCAATCGTTTACCCACAAAAAAACTTCATTATAAAACACCTCTTGATGCCCTATGTACCTATGAGTATGTCTTGTCTCAGCATTCTCTCTCCCCTTGGGTTTTAGGATGTGTTGTATTTGTTCATCTTCCTAAGCAAAATCGTGATAAATTAGAGCCTAGGGCAGTAAAGTGTGTATTTGTGGATATGGAGGGACGCAGAAGGGGTATTGGTGTTTTGATCCTATTGGTAACCGATTATATACTACTATGGATTGTGACTTTGTGAAAAATACCTTCTACTATACCCAACTTCGATGTTAGGGGGGAAATCTAGAGACGATCTGAGTTGGCTTAGGACCTATAATACCCTAACTAATGATGACGGTGTAGGACAAGAAAATGTTGTTAGTGTTGCATGAATAAATTATGATATAGCACAACTTTTACCAGTACCATCACCAAGTGCCACCTCGGAACGTGTGCATCAAGAGGATGAGGTAAGGGTTCCTGAAAACTCATTAGACACTGACATTGTGATTTTTGATGATATTGATGAAGTACATGAGATCGGGGCTAATGAACCGAGTGGACCAGATACATGCAGATATCATTTGCCTCCTAGAATTACCAGAGGAATTCCACCAAAACGGTATGATCCTTACTATGAAGCCTAGAGGTCAAAGTATCCAGTAACAGACCACCGAATGAGAATCTGTCTCAAATGGCAGTAGCTTTTAATGTTGCTATGTATTCTGAGAAAGTGGCAAGTATAGAAGAATTAAATAAGCGCTCAGAAGTGAATGGTGGAAAGGAGCTATGAAGGAGGAAATTGATGCTCTAATCAGAAATAAAACCTGGGAAAAATGTGGCATTCCTGATGGAAAGAGAGTTGTGGGTTGTAGATGGGTGTTTACCATAGCTTATGGAAGCATTGAAAGATACAAAGCACAATTAGTGGAAAAAGGATATACGTAGGTCTACTTAGTTGACTACTCTGAAACTTTTTCCCTGTAGCAAAGATTTATACTTTCAGGGTACTTTTCTCTATAGCTGCAAACAAGGGTTGCCCCCTTACACCAGTTTGATGTTAAAAATGCTTTTCTGCATGGAGAAACTACAAAGGAAGTCTACATGGAAGCGCCACTAAGTTTTTCTCAAGGGTTTCAAGCAGGAGAGGGGTGTAGGCTACGCAAGGCACTGTGTGGCATAAAGAAATCTCCTAGTGCTTGGTTTGGTAGTTTCACTGTGGCCATGATGAATTTTGGTTTAGGCAAAACAATTCTGATCATACTCTGTTTCTAAAATAGAGAGGTGGTATGATTACTTTCTTAATCATATATATAGATGATATGGTGATCACAAGAGATGATGATGAAGAAATTAGCAAATTAAAGAAGAAGCTATTTTAGGAATTTGAAATGAAAGTTCTAGACAACTTAAAATTATTTTTGGGAATTGAAGTATTCAAATCAGAACTGGATATCTTTATTTCTTAGAAAAAGTATGTCCTTGATATATTAGAAAAAGTTGGGATAATGGACTGTAAACTTGTAGAAACTCCTATAGTGGTAAATCATGGCTTACAGATTGATGAGGATGCAAGTCCTGTAGATCAGACGCAGTATTAGCGGCTAGTTCGCAAAATAATCTATTTGTCACATACTCGTCCTGATATTGCGTATGCTGTTGGGGTAGTCAGCAGGTTTATGCATAAACCTCAACCACAACATCTTGAAGCAGTTTACAAGATTCTCAGATACCTCAAAGGGACACCAGGCAAGGAATAGTGTTGGACACTTGGATCTTCAAGCATACACAGATGATGATTGGGCAGGAGATAGAGATAGTAGGAAGTCTACATTAGGCTATTTCACCCTTGTTGGAGGAAACTTGGTAACATGGAAAAGTAAAAAAAATAGGTGTTAGCATTATCGAGTGTTGAAGCATAGTTTCGTGGAATTGCGAAGGGAATTGCAGAGGTGCTCTGGCTGAGAAAGTTGTTGACTGAGATGGGTTATCCACCTGGTAAGAGTTGTGAGATGATGTGTGATAATAAAGCAACAATCAGTATTTCAGATAATTTAGTTCAACATGATCGAACGAAACATGTGGAAGTGGATAGGCATTTTATAAAAGACACTCTAGAGTCCAAGGTGGTGAGTCTTCCGTTTATACGGTCAAATGATCAGGTCACATATATTTTGACCAAAGCAGTTGGAGTTAGTGTATTTGAAAAGGTTTTATGTAAGTTAGGTATTGAAGATCCGACTATCCAACTTGAGGGGAGTATAGAAAAGATAGAATTTGATAAACAAGATAAGATAATAGTTGAACAATATCAATAGAAGTAAAATAGCTTAAAAGATACGAGTCCAGGGTGAGTAGAAATACCGAAGAGGAAGAGCTACTGTTATGTATAAATAACCCTAAGCTACATTGTACAGATTAATCAATCAATGAAAATACATCAAAATCAGCCAAAAACACACGAATTCTTCTAGTCTTTTTTTACCCCCACACCCCCCCCCCCCCCCCCCCCACGTACTTTACCCTGAATATATCAGATTATTATCCCTCTTTCTTAAATTACCAGTATTTTCTCATTGTATTATGGTCCCTTCTTATGCTTCCTCAATTTCAACTATAGTATTCTTTATTTCATTGAATTCGTCATATTCTTAAAGTGGTGCTAGTACAAGTTAAGTTATACTCGGTGGTTTTCGACCAACTTATTATTTCTAAAACTTAAAAAAATTTACGGGGAATTCTTAGTTAAAGTCTCTACTAATTGTATCTATTAATTTGAATACAATTAGCATACATTGTGATTAACTTTTGTAACTGATAATTGTAAGAACTTGGGTGTAAAATTAGAGTGAGGAACGCACCATTGCACCATTCCCTTGCGGTAAAAGTTTAAAACCAGACCCTCTTATCTATTTTTAATCGCACCATTAGTGATATACTTTAATGCATTTATAATTTAGAAGAAGGCCAATTTTTCGAATGATTTGGGAGCATTCGCGTCATATTTATTTCTCTATTTACTCATCCCCCTTAACTTTAGAGAAAAAAAAAAAAAAAAAAAAACTTTAGAAAAATTGTACTGTTGAGCTCGTACACATGTCACATATATAAAAGTAACAAGCTGCATTTCAATAATTGACAACGTCACAAAGTAAGTTTACTCCGTAGTCCATATACGAAATCGATGGTAGAGTTTATCCATCCAAATATAATCGGGTAAAGCCCAAATCAGGGGTTATGATATGAAAACTGCACTCCAAATCTCCAAGTGAACACTCGTACATACATATAGAAGTCAGTGACCATCGAAGTTCAAATCGTGAACCAAAGACAAAAGAAAATCCTTATATGGGCCCATAAAATATATTTCCAATCATTAACCTACTTGATTAAGCAAGCTTATGCCTACCATAGCATTGAACGGAGTATCACCCTACCAGTCATCAAGAAAAAGATGGATGGAGCCACCCAAGATTGTTTCCATGAAGCTTCGATTGTAAGCCAAGATGGCTCAGTTAGTTTCCTAAGAGTGCCCGTGGTCCAAGAACTAGCACGCCATGGCATCCAAGATGTACCGAAAATGTTCCTTAGACCACCGTTAGATACCCTGACCACGGCGATCACTTGTTTGCCAGAGGAATTCCCATCCATACCATAGTGTGGCTAGATTACGTGCCAAGGAAGTTGAGGTCGCAAATAATGAGCAACAAAAGTTGGCTCCCGGGCTTGCAGAATTGGCATGGTATTGGTTAGTGACCATGGTATGCCATTATAGTTGTTGTCTGATGTTAATGAAGCGATTAACGGCTTCTTTGAGCTGTCCTTTGAGGATAAGAAGAAGTCCGTTGGGACATATGTTAATGCTGATAATATGGGTTATGGTAGAAATTTTGTTAAGTCTCGTGATAATCCTCTTGATTGGATTGATCGTTTGATTATGAGGGTTGCTCCTAAAGAATCTACTCGTGACTTTGATGTTTGGCCTCAAAAACCAGCTAATTTCAGGTATCTATCTTAGCCAATCGCTCCCTTGTGCATGTTTTGAATCTAGAGTCGTCCTTCAATTTATTACTCTCTAGTTTTTTTTTTATACTTCGTATTTGTTTATTTCTCCGGTGGTTTCGAATTAAGTTTCTTAGAGTTTTAATCATATTTAGATTGGATCGAGTCATGTCAAGTTAAGTTGTCTTCTCGTCAAATGTGGGTTTAGATTGGGTTAGATTTCATTTAAATCATGTAAGACTTTTTTATCCTATTTTTATCCTTTTGGGTACAGGTTGGATTTTGATATGTTTAATTTGGGGTTTAGGTTTCTTTCCAGCTTCTAAGATGTGTCGTAATTTACCAGGGAAGTCATCGAAAGTTATGCAGAAGAGGGAAAAAAAATTGGGTGATGAAATACTCCAAGCACTAGCTGAAGCCCTATCTCTAGAGAAAAATGCCTTGGTCACGTGATTTGACCCAATAACAAGAGTGATAACCGTAAGAATTAAGTATTATCCTCCTTGTCCAAAACCCAACTTAACAATGGGCTTAAGCCCACATACAGATAGTAGTGTCCTCACTCTTCTCATGCAATTAGGTGCTTCTGGTGGTCTCCAAGTTATGCACAAAGACAAGAAAATTAGGCTGAGTGGCTCCATGGCCTACTGATGCGTTACTTGTCAATGTTGGGGATTTTCTAGAGATAATGACTAATGGAAGAGTTAAAAGTTGTAGGCATAGGGCTGTCACACAAGATGGCTCAGAGAGATTCTCTTTGGATTTATTCTGTTAAGGATGATGATTCGAGTGATAACGAGTATAAGAAGGTGATCAGCATTTTTATGAGGTAAGTCCAACATTGTCGAAAGTAGCAATTAAATTTGCAATGATCTAGTACAATATGTACACATATGATATATCCTATACCTACTCAGAAGAATAATCAATGGATGGAGTGGGAGTATATGATAAGAAATAAAGAAAGTGCACATAACTGATGTGTCATGCATTGATGCATATACGGAGTACTACATAGCATAGGTAAGGTAAGAAGGTGGATCTATCAAGCATCCTTGAATCGACTTTTGTTTGTATTATTGTCTGCAGTATACTCAAGATACTGATAAATTGAACAGCCGGGTGTGTTATGCTTACTCACTCTATAGAATATGCCTTATCAAACTACGTTTATATAAAGCACTACTTCGTGTTATGCAAAGGGTTACTAGATTAACTAAACACCTTGATGCTCCAATGTGATCAGATCCTCACTAAGAGCAATTGCACCCATTTTCCTCATGTATGAGAAATACACCAAAAAAAATGAACATTTATCTCAACTATGAGGAAAATAAGGAAATTAGATCTCATGCTTGGTTTTTAAATAATATGTAGCTACTCTCACGTGCTGTTACGTAACACAGTCAGTGAAATTAAAAGATATTAAAAAATGGATAGAGAAAGTGATGGGGAGTTTATTATCAAGAAAATTGACCCTTTTGTACAAATCAAGAATGCATTGGTGTCTATCCGACTTTGCTCCATGGATCACTACAATTAAACTATATGACACATACAATCTTTAAACATCATACATTTATACTTCCTCTGTTTTTTTTTCAATACTTTGATTTGTGCACTATTTGCGGGTTTGACTTTGATTTTGTGGTGAATTATCCTTAAAAAATATAACCATATGGGATCTAGTTAGAAATATTAACGATTAAAAAAAACAACTTTTCATAATTTTTATCTATGGATGACTAGAAATATTAACGATTAAAAATAAGCATGGATAATTGTGTTTTGAAAAGTATAACGAGGAAGTATTAAATATCATTTGCTCCATAAAACGGGTCTTATTTAAAACGGCGTAATGAAGTAAGATGCAAGGCGTATCCTCCAGCCTGTTAATCTAATAAATGCTCCATCTCTGCCTTCCTAATAATAGTACTGCATTTATGAACGTCTTCAATACATGTTAGTTTACATGAATTTGAATATTAAATTAGTAATTCGTTCCATTCCTAAGTAATTATACGAAAATCCTTAGTCATAAAACTGAAAGTAGTTGCCAATCAAGATTCACAAGTTACAATGTTGCAATTCTAGGTGATAGATATATACGAGTACTTGAATAAAAAGAATTCAGTGATCGATGCGACTTCTAAAGAGTGATACAATCGGTCGCAATCTTAACATCACAACTATTCTGAGCTTAAAGACAACCAAGCCATAAGTAGCATCTAATCTGGCCATTCAATGACACTTCACAATCAACAATTCTATCAACAAAAGAATTTAAGAATTCTGAAAGATAGAATAGGCTACCCCCCGACCCTACAAACAATAATCAACACTACTAATCATCCCAAAATAACAATCACATTCTTCAATATTCTCATAATCAAATATACGACAACTGAAAAAGCTTTGAATTAGGAAATGTGATAATTTTTAGGGACAAAATAAAACAATTTAAAAAGTGTCCATATTCCCCAATTACCACAAAATTGGGATGATGACGGATGTGAGAATGACGTCGAGTGAGGGATTGATAGAAGCAGAGGGAGGATGAGGAAGAGGAGGGTCAAAGATTACAGGAAAGTGAGAAGAATTTGGGGGAGAATGTGAGGGGAGGAGAAGGAGATGGGTATTAAACAGAGGTGATGATGTTGGGTAAGAGATGGGTATGAAGGTTGGGGCAGGGGAGATTCAAAAACAACAGTCATTTATCAAAAGCAACTGCCACATCACTTCATTTACTCACATTTTCATTTAACCCTTTAAAATACAAAACGTGGAAATGTGGGATTTTTCAGAAATAAAATGAAGGTTGAAGATGGGTCAAAGGTTGTATTTTTCATTTGAATTTATCCTATATTATTTAGGTAGGAACCTTTAACATGATTAGATGCTCATGTATTAATGATCCAACAACGAATGTATTTTTAATCGTCTAGTTCAATAAACATTTGTGAATTGCGGTTCACTGACGATGGCAACTAGAGATATATGACGTTCTTTGCTATTAGTACGGATAACAATTAAACAAGAAAAACAAACATTACTCAACCATACCATAGCATACCATTTAGCATTTTTTTTCAATTATTATTTCAACTTTTACATCTTTACTAAGCAGCGAGAATTAGATGGATCCACCCAAAATTCTTTCCACCGAAGCTTCCATTTTAAACCAAGATGGCTCAGTAAGTTCCCTTAGGGTGCCCGTCGTCTAAGAACTTGCACGACATGACGTTCGCGATGTACCAAAAATGTCCCTTAGGCCACCGTTAAATGTCCTAAACACCGCGATCACTTTTTTGCCAGAGGATTTCCCATCCATAAGTGTGGCTAGATTACGCACCAAGGAAGTAGAGGTGTGATATAATGAGCAACAAAAGTTGGCAGCCAATCTTGGAGAATTTGACATGGTATCTAGTGTTAAGGAAGTTGTAGAAAGATCAGATTGCACAAAAATAGGATTACAAGAACATAACAGAAAAATTAAGTTACAAAGATAAAGATACAAAATAAGATAGAATATTAAAAAAAATAAGATATGTAGTGTCTGATCAATGTTTTATCTTCCTAAAATCAAGGAGAATTAGTTAGTGAACATAGTATATAAAGAGCATTGTACTATATGAAATTCAACGTAATACAAAAAACTCAATTCAGTATATAAACTTCTATATGGTATTGGAGTCAAAGGTATTTTTTTGGGAAAACATTGATCAAAGCATCATCATTTACCATCCTAACTTACCTGAACTTACCTCAAATGTTAGACGACAACAAGAACCAGAACAAAAAGAGGCAATTGAATCACTAGTCACCGTAGACCAGTTGTGGCAATTGCTACAACAGTTAAACCCCAATAAAACTAGTCTAGAAACTAGTAATCAACCGGTGTGTTTGAGTGAAAAACTCAATCATATGAATTACACAAAGTGGGCCAGACTCATGAACTTAGCCATCGGTGGGCGAGGTAGGCTCAATCATATCATCGCCTCCTCTCCGATAACTGATGACCCAAGCTACATAAGGTGGGCCTAATAAGACTCATTTGTTTTCTAGTGGATCATAGAAAATGTTGAATCTGATTTGGTCCAGCAATTCCTTGACTACCCAACGGCCAAGGTCCTATGGCAAGCCATCGAAGTTCTATTTAGCAGCGGACAAGACGGACTACAGGCTTATGACCTGATAGTCAAAGCAAACACAATGAAGTAAGGAAACGACACACTTGAAGTATTCTATGGGAAATTGGTAACCCTGTTGAAAGATATTGATCGCCGGGTACCAAATCCCATGAAATACCCAAGAGATATAACAATATACAATGAAATAATGCAGAAGAACAAGGTGTATCGATTCCTATCAGGAATACATGATAAGTATGACCAAGACAGGCGTAGTATTCTGAATAAAGTATCCTTACCGACCGTTGAAGAGGCATACAATACAATCTGGAGGGAGATCGCAAGAAGGGGGATTCTAGGACAAAAGAGTCGTCGAAGCAAGTGCCTAAAATAGGGAGTGGATGGCCTTGCTACTCAGTCAAGGCGTGGAAGACCACAGTGGAAGGATGATGACAAATCAAGCCTACTGTGTAGCCACTATGGTGGAATGAGGCACACAAGAGATGGGCATTTCGAGATAATAGGATATCCCGAGTGGTGGAGCAAGATGCAAGCCCGAAAAGCCAAAGCAATGGCCGAAAAATCTCTGCCTTCCAACAAGAGACCAGAGGAATAGGGACAGAGAGACCCAGATCAGAAAGGGAAGGCCTTCAACATACTCAGAGTCCATGGAGCAATCACTAGTGAGATAGGAGAGCACATGGAAGGAAGCAGATATCGACCCGAGGAAGGAAACAAGGGAGAGGATGAAGGCGAGCCGCAGAATGAGAGAGAGAAAAGTAAAAAACCTAACCCTAATGAACCCTCTATCTACCCACAAAAAGATTCCCTTATTTTCCCAAAAAAATCCAAAAAACCCACGTGACTCAACAACCAGGTGTATGAGTGACCCAAAACTAAGTATTCCAGCCCAAAACACGAAACCTAACGTAATGTGTGAGGAAAAAATGGAGAGAGCTACCTAACCTAGGGAAATAAAAATTGGGTATAATATTGCGAGGCCACTGACACAATGACTTATGACTCGAGCGATTTTATTTCTTTTACAGTTCCAAAAAAGGGTCTTATACAAAATGCAAACGGGGAATATATTCAGGGTTGAGAAAGCTGGATCTATTAAAATTTTCCCTAACCTTATCTTGGATAATTGTCTCCTTGTTCCTAAATTATCTCATAAATTAATGTCTATTAGTCAATTAACAAAGAGCATAAGTGCAATGTTCTAATTAAATATGGTGTTTGCTTGATTCAGGACCTTCAAACAGAATCGATTATTGGGTATGGTACTGAGAAGGATGGGCTCTACCACTTAGATGAGGTGTCTCAACAAGGTAACACATTTCTTGCTCACGGGTCAGTGGAACAATAATTGTGGATGTGGCATCGTCGTCTGGGTCATCCATTCCTATGGTATTTAGAGCATCTCTTTCCATCTCTTAGAGGTTCAAAAATAAATTTAAATTATGAAGCGTGTGTGTTAGCTAAGAGTCATAAACAATCATATTTTTATAGTGCACATCGTAGTGAAAAACCATTTATGCTAGTTCATTCTGATGTTTGGGGCGTAGCGCCTAATTATGGAACCCATGGTTTGGCATATTATGTCTTGTTTATTGATGATTTCACTCATATGAGCCGGGTTTATTTTATGAAACATAAATCTGAAGTATCAAAAATATTTGTTGATTTTTACAATATGATCCATACTCAGTTTTAAACTCAAATTAGGGTTCTTAGAACTGATAATGGAGGTGAATATGTGAACCTTAGGATAAAACAGTTCTTTTCTACCCATGTAAATTCACCAAACTACCTGCCCTGACAATCCACAATAAAATGGAATAGCAAAACAGAAAATTCGAACCCTACTAGAGATAACCAGGGCAATGATGTTTGAGTCAGGATTCCCCACTCATTTCTAGCCAGAAGCCATCTCTACAACAAACTACTTGACTAACCGCCTTCCTACAAGAAGTATGAGCTATTGAACACCCCTGGATACCCTGAACACCTTTTTCCAACTCCTCTAACCCACTCTCTTCCTCCTCGAACCTTTGGTTGCACTGTACAAGTCCATCTCCCTACTCAGAGTCAGAACAAGTTTCAAGCCTGGGCCATTAAATGTTTCTTTGTGGGGGTACGAGGTGCATAAAAAGGGTTATAAGTGTCTTGAGCCTGTCTTAAACCGTATGTTCACTACTATGGACTGTGACTTCTTTGAGAACATCTACATCTATACCCACCTTATACGTTAGGGGGAGACAAGAACTAAGAGTCTAAGTTAGCTCATTCATCCAGGGGAGTATACACAGACCCAAAAGAACAAGTAGGAAATACCACCGAGATAGCCCCCACAGGAGTACATGTGTCTTCTCAGGAAATGCCTATCGTGTCTAAGGATCATGAATAAGAGGTGAACTCAAACAGTAATTATGAGATCATTCAATCTGTATCCACTAACCATGATGTGTAGAAGAGTGATATAGATGCCTTATAGGAGAATGAAGAATCCGGATACAGGTTACCTCAAAGGAGTACAAGGGGGATTCCACCAAGGAGATATGATCCTGAATATGAGGCACTAAGATCGAGAGACCTTGATTGATCCGAGTACTAAAAACCTATATAAAGTTGTTATAGCCTTTAACACCAGTCTATACTCAGATACTACTCCAAAGACAGTTGAAGAAGCTCTTAAAAGTGAACTCTAGAGAACAACTATGAAAGAAGAAACTAAGGCCCTAGAAAAAAGTAAAACTTTGGGACAAATGCTTGGTCCCAACAGGAAAGAAGGTAGGATGTAAATGGGTATTCACTGTTAAATATAAGGCAGATGGAAGTATTGAAAGATATAAAGCAAGACTTGTGGCCAAAGGATATACTCAGGTGTATGGTATTTGATTATTCTGAAACTTTTCCATCGGTAGCCAAAATTGACACGATCATGGTATTATTCTTAGTAGTAGCAAACAACGATTGGTAACTACACCATTTTGATGTGAAAAATGCTTTCTTACATGGAGAAATAACTAAAGAAATGTGTATGGATCCTCCTCTAGAATTTTCAGAAAACTATCAGAGAGGAGAAGGGTGTAGACTCAAGAAAGCCTTGTATGGGTTGAAACAGTCCTTAAGAGCATGGTTTGGAAGGTTTACAATAGTTATAAAGAGATTTGGATATAGGCAAAGAAATCTAGATAGTACACTATTCCTAAAAACTAGGATTGATCTAATTACTTGTCTAATTATCTATGTTGATGACATGATCATCACTGGGAATGATACATAAGAGATTTAGTTACTCAAAGAGAATTTTTCACAAGAGTTCGAAATGAAGATCTAGGAATTCTCAAGTATTTTTATTTCTCGGGATTGAGGTTCTAAGGTCAAAGCAGGGAATCTTTATATCTCAAAAGAAATATATCCTAGATTTTTTTGACAGAGATTGGCATGATAGATTGCAAAGCAGCGGAAACACTAATAATGGTTAATCATGGACTACAAATTGATGAGACTACAGATATAGTAGATCAGGAAAAGTACAAGAACCTTGTGGGAATACTCATCTATTTATTACATACTCGACCTAATATTTCATTTGCAGTCGGAGTGGTGAGTAGGTTCATGAACAAACCTCAAGCACAACACATGGATGCAGTCCATAGAATCTTGAGATACTTAAAAGAAACAACAGGCAAAGGGGTCATGTTCAAGAAGAATGGACATCTAAAACTTCAAGCTTACACTGATGCTGATTGGGTAGGTGATTGAGATAGTAGAAAGTCCACTTTAGGCTATTTTATGCTTATTAGAGGAAATCTGGTAACTTGGAGAAGTAAAATGTCTAGTGCTGAAGCAGAGTTTTGAGGCATTGCTAAAGGAATAACAGAAGTGCTTTAGCTTAGGAAGCTTCTTACTGAACTTAGATTCTCTTCATAGACTAGTTGTGAAATTTTTTGTGATAATAAAGCGACAATTAGTACTTAGACAATCCAGTCTAGCATGATCAAACTAAACACGTTGAAGTGGACAGAAACTTTATCAATGATAATTTAGAAGCTGGAGTGATAAGTCTTTCGTTTGTATGCTCAAGTGATCAGATGGCCGACAACTTAACAAAAGCAATTGGAGCAAGTTTGTTTGAAGGGATGTTATGCAAGTTAGGTGTTGAAAATCCTACAACTAACTTGAGGGGAGTGTAGAAAGATCATATTGCACAAAGATAGGATTACAAGAACAAGATAACAAAAAGATTAAGTTACAAAATAAGATAGAAGATAACAAAGGTAGTGTATGATCAGTGTTTTATCCTCCTGAAATCAAGGAGAAGTAGTTAGTGAGCATAGGGTATAAAGAGCATTGTACCATAGACAAAAAACACAATTCAATATATAAACTTCTATAGAAGTGATCAAGGGATTCTTTGGGTTGTCCTTTGAGGAAAATATTAAGTCAGTTGGGACGAATGCTAGTGTGGATAGTATGGGTTATGTTAGAAAGTTCGTTACTAAGTCGGATGATAAGCCTCTTGATTGGATTGGCCGTTTGGCTATGAAGGTAGCCCCAAAAACATCGACTGATGGCCTTAATGTTTGGCCTCAAAAACCTACTAATTTCAGGTATCTCCCCACAAAATTACTCTTTATGATGTGATAACTTAAGAATCATCCATCAATTTTCTAATATGAACTTAGCCCATTTATATCTCTAAAAGTACTGAGTAGCACATCTTTCTTTCTTGTAGGGTTCCATATGCATAATTGTCTATACCTGTAGAGTTTTACTTTGTGATTGATCTAATTTTTGAAAGGTGCCTCTAATAATCCTCCATTCCTCCAACGTGTTGCCAGGGGACTTATTGAAAACTCTGCA
Organism: Dysphania ambrosioides; assembly: GCA_026401315.1. Lineage (NCBI taxonomy): Eukaryota > Viridiplantae > Streptophyta > Magnoliopsida > Caryophyllales > Amaranthaceae > Dysphania > Dysphania ambrosioides. The sequence goes on from CM048672.1 coordinate 21,693,616, forward strand.
GAGGAGGCAAGAATATTGAGTGATGAGATACTCCGAGCTCTAGCTGAAGCATTATGTCAGGAGAAAAATTGTTTTGTCAAATATTTTGACCCAAAAACTACTATCCACCTAGTCCAAAGCCCGAGTCAACAATGGGTTTAAGCCCACATTCGGATTGTAGTGCTCTCACTATTCTCAAGCAATTTGATACCTCTGGGGGTCTTCAAGTCATGCACAAAGACGAGAATATTTGGCTAAGTGGTCCATGGCCTACTGATGCCTAGCTTGTTAGTGCTGGAGATTTTATGGAGGTAATGAGCAAAGGTAAAGTTACAAGTTCTTGGCATAGGGCTATACACAAGCTGATTTGGAGAGATACTCTTTGGCTTTGTTCTTTAATCCACCATCGTCGATGGAAAGTGAGCCCATTAAGAGTGATGGTTCGAATGATCACGAGTATAAGAAGGAGGTTGTGGGTGATTGTTTACAGCATTATTATATGGTAAGTCTAACAGCTCCGAAAGTGGCTATCAATTTTTGAAGGGTCTAGTGAGATCAATGTATTATGTAAGAAAACGATCAACTTATAGCGTATGCTGTTATGGAAGAAACTGATCAAAAGTGAAAAGAATCAAAGCTATGTACCTATTAACTTGAATCCTATCTGTAGTGATAATTTTTCAGAATTCTGTTCACTTTCATGCTTATCAAATAGCGCATTCAGTACTTTACAAGTTACAAGTGTATCATAGTATTATGCAGCTATCCAAGTAGAAAATCTCTGCAATAGTTTTCTAATCCTTAAACCTTGCAACTATTAAGTACTTGTAAGTTGTAACTTCCCTAGAAACATGAAAATTTATTGACCATGCAATTACATCTACGGCTATCAAAATTCAGGTCAATGATATGCTTCAAGTTTGTTAAGACAGATCAAGGATTAGCTGGAAACAAGAATATCACCGTGTAGTATGAAACACCTATTTATCTCAGGTTTGAGCCACCTCAATATACTATATGTACATCTTCTGTTGTATCGCCTTCATTTATACTTGCATCTTCATCTGAGTTATAAATTTTTAAGATAATGTGATAGTATATTAGTATATATCGTACGGTACACAAAATGAAATGTAGATCAAAGCCTTCTTCTCATTCTTATTATTTTGTATGAATTGCAGTAATTAATCTGATTAAACAGATGGAAAGTATCTGTTGAGACCCCAAGGAAGAGAATAGAATTCTTCACTCCTTGTGTCAGCCTCATAAGACCTGAACTTTGTCCACCAATGCCTGCCACTGTCTCTCCGGGTTGCAGCATGGCTACGGTAGAGAGTTATGTCCAAGAGCAATGCGATGATGCCTCCCACAGTTGCTGAGGAGGTGAAGATCACTTGCAACATGCTGTTGAACTGTTAACAAAGCCAGTGTGTCTGATCAGAATAACATCGTTCGATGACAGTATTAAGACAGTAATAAAGGGCGAATGTAACACAAGAAGAATATGATGTAACATACTGCCATCGATTTTGTGTTGACAGGAGTATGACCAGTAATCAAGAGAAGCTCATTGAAATACTGTGGCACAGAAAGGCCCATGAAAAGAGAGAATCCAAGTATGAACTTTGTTCTGAAACTGTTCAGGTTGCAGAATTGCAGAAAACCCAGACCTGCTGAGACTGCATGAAAAGTTCTTTTTCAGATTTTCAAAGTTTTTTAGTTAACAAAAAAATTAGATTTCACATAACTAGGATAAGACATCTAAATTCTAATAAGTATATACTACAACCTACTTTTGTGTACTTACCAACATAAGCAAAGAGAACACAGTTAAGAGCTGCAAATATTGGCAGAGGTATTGAAGCTAGAATTGCCCCAAATTTTCCTATTTGCAGGAAAAATTTCATTATACAGTCAGAACACAAAGGAAAACAAAGTATCGATTCATTTGAAGCTCAAAGTGTATTTCTAGTGCTGGAATATCAAGTAAGGCTTGAAGTTAAGTTCAGAAAAATATGAAGATTAAGAGCCCACCTAAAATTGAAAAGAAAAGCATGAAGATAGCTGCTATTTGAGTAACTCGGCGACTTCCAATTTGGTTAAGTCCCAGAAGTCCTGAATTCTCACTAAAAGCAAAGAGAAAAGAAGTTAGTTAACTAACAAGTAGGGGGCTCAAGTCCCACGAGTTCTGTAAAACTAACTATAAGGTTCTGCTGAAATATTTGGTTAATCAAATGGTGTCGAATATTAAGAATGAAATTCAAACCATTACGTTGATGCAGTTGGGCCAGAAATTGCACCAAACATGCCATTCAAAAAATGTCCTACTCCCTACCATCAAATCAAAATGAAGCTTGTTATACTGATGATGAGAGAAATGAGAACCGCAGAGGAAAACAAAGAGAGGATAGCCTACCAGCCAGATAATACCGCGACTGACAACTGAAGGTGGCATCGGTGTAGCACTGCCAAATCTTGCAGTTGCTATGAACGTGCCTGTAGACTACTTACATCATGCAAAGCAGAATTAGATTAGCATTGTTAAAGAAGTATATAACAGACTACCAGAGTGTAGTGGACAACATAATAAAAACGAACCTCAACCATAGATACAAATGCAGCAGCCATTATTGCAAAACCATTTGCAACGTTCAAAGTTGGACGTCCCCATTGGAAAGGATAAGGGACACGTATCCTACATCAGATGATCAGAAACATAAAACTTTCATGCCTTGCTTACTTATGAAACGGAATGCAAACATAAATCTTATTCTTTGTGTTGAGAACCAAAAAAGTACACAAAACAGCCAACATAAAGTAAATAAAACCATCCATCAAAGTTCTGTCGTAAGATTACAGGAAAACAAGTAAAAGATGAATATTTTTGTTGCGCATAGGATACACACCAAGAAGCAGCACTGATGAGACCAGAATGATCAGTACGACAGTAGAACTGAGAATTTGAGGAGCTTTGTTTGAAAGCACCAGCTGCAGTCAGAACTGCAGCCAAGGCCCAGATAAGGGTAACGGTTAATAATGTTGCATATCGGCGACAACAGATTTGAAATGGTTCCAGCAAGCTAGCCAAATACTGTGATACATAGAGTTTAGATTACATCTTAGAGAAGAAACAGAAAATGTAAGTACCAAAAACCGAGAATTCAGGATGCACCATCTATCCTGTAAGTATATCTGTTTTTCTTTAGCTTCTAGGAAAAGATTTAGCTAAACATGATTGTTTCACTGTACAGAAGCCCCTCCAAAAAGAAAGGACTACATGAATACCAGGAATTATTGTCATGAAGATGACATACTTTTACATACCTGGGAAAGAAAAATCATGACAAAGAGAGCTGGAAGTCCAACTCCAATGCATTTAGCCAGCTAGCATTATTAAAGCAAAAGCAGAACGTGTTAGCTATTGTATGTACTGAGTAGTTTACTGAAACAGGACAATAATGCAATAGGAGTTATGAAGTTCAGGAATTATGTTTTTATAAACATTTTCAGGACAAAATCTATTGAGCATGACAATTGCATCAAGAATATTAAAAATTACGTATTAAACATTTTAGAAGAGAGTTTAGTAGCACCTGAGGGAAACCAAACTGGAACAGGCCAAGTCCAGTTAAGGTAACAAGAGGAATGGCAGCTAGCGGACTCAATAGCCTACAACAGCAGACTTCTATGAGTAAGAAATACCGATTACTATAACATGTCATTGGCCAATAAATAGCAGCAAAATTTATTATCTTCTCACCTTACGACTATCCTCCACAATCCCAAAATACCAATTAACACGGGAAATATAGATGCAAACATCAAGGCCCCTTGGAGTGCTCTCATTGTATGCACGAACCTCTACATATACGTTGGAGATATCAAATAGAGACAGTAATACTTAAAAGTTTCTACAAGATCTGAAACGAAATTTGAAAGAACGCCAACCTCATGTGTATCAATAATTCTGCCAAAGTGGTCAGAAAATACTATTGAGATAGCGGGAATTATAAATACATATGAACCTCCTATGACAACTGATGTCCTACAACCAACTAGAGTCTGTAAAAGGGTGTTCAGTCCTGATACAAAGAGCAAAGTCTGTATCACAAGAGCCTTTTCCACCTAACAAAATTGAGTGAAACTTGCTTAGCAAGGATACTGATTACATATTTTCACAATGAAAACAGCAAAAACACGGTATAATTCAGAAAAGTGCAAGAGTTACGTACCGGTCCACCTCCCATCTGAGGAACAAGTATGGCTGAGATCATAACTGTAGTCCCAAGCATTACTAAAAAATGCTGAAATCCAAGAATGAAGGCTTCGTCTGCGTTTTCACAAAGGCCTAATTAGATGAAAGACTTTCCGGGAATAAAAAAAAGAAACAACAGTGGAGGAACAATTTCTAGTACTCTAGCTACGTACGTTTCCAACTCGAATGAGAAGAATCGCGTAAAATCATTTGCTATACGGTTCTGGTATCCAATAAAAATAAGAGGTTTTCTACGTATTCTATCCAAGTTATAATTATCAGCTTACAAAAAACTAAGAGGGGTTAGCTTACAAATTCAATAATTTTCCTTAACAGTGTTCCATAGCTATTTACATGACATGATGACAAGATCAAGAAAAATACAAGTCACCAAAACACACTTATTTTATCCTGCAAGTTCAAGCTAGAACAATAACTTAGACTAACAAACATGGAACACATAAAAGAAAAAAAAAAAAAAAAACATACGCCAAGGAGGATTGCTAGTGAGGCAAAAATCTACAGAGGGAAGTTGCTCTTTCACCGGAAACGGGCAGAGATCTTCTCCTTTAGGCGCAGCCATTCTTCTTTGTAAATTTTGCTTAGTGAGCTTAACTTAGCTTGGCATATGCTTATTATACAATTGAACTGGGTGGGTCGATGAGAAAATGTGCATGAAGACCAAGAGTACACCACTCAGCTCCTTCAAATTATAAGGGTATTTTTCTTAGAGTATCATCATTGGTCTTTCTTTGTTTGTTTATTTTATTGGTTGCTAATTGATAGGATGATAATAACTACTATAACTAAGACATTTATAATGTGAGTCAGTGAGTGTGTGATTTGCACCCATGAAATAAATATAATTAGTGTATGATTGTTGTAGCTTTGTAATGTAAAAGAGAAAAGGACTGAGAGGGAAGTGAAGACGGTAGAAATTAAATGGAAGGTATGCTATAAATCAGGCTCTTGTTTGAGTGGAGACTTTAAGTGTACAAATATTTCCAGAAATGAAGGCGAGAATAAATTGAGACCTTGTTAGAGCTGAGGTGAGGGTCAAATGGTTTTTTGCAGCACCTTTCAACCTAACATATTAAGCAATACGTGGGATACAACACACCATATTCCCAATAAAATCAAACCAAGTAGATTTAGATAATGATGTGCCTCGCGTGTTTTATGGTCATAATGAAGGGTGTCAGCTACTAACCACTATTACGGAGTACTAATTTTTCTGTATTTGGCTTGCTAACATTATTTATTGTTGTATGCAACGCTACAATATCATTTCTTAAAGATGGAAAAGAATTCACTGTATATTAGGTATGCTAATTAACATTTAACAGTGTCGTTTTATTTTCATATTTATAATATATTGGGATTTTTGGCAGGAAAACCATAATAGAAATATGGAAGTTGAATCATATAATCGGAAAAGATAATTGGTGTTTTAAAGTATTTAGGCTCAACTTTCCAAGCTTATTACTCCGTATAAGCTTTTTAGATGTATTTAACTTATTCCAAAAGCTAATTAAAAATTCAAGATTCATTATCTTGAGTTGATTTTAGTCGTTTTATTTTTATACGAATTAATCATCGAATCATTTATATTTTTTATTTTGTTTGAGTATAATCTTTGAATCAATTGATGTCAACTGAAACTAGTTTTCACGAGGAATCTAAGGAGTATATCCACACAAGTCACAAGTTCAGTACATTAAAAGTAATGTTCAATTCAACACATATAAATTGATGATCTTCTAGAATTTATTTGGGATAGAGATCATGTTACCACCTTTGATAGAGGATCTCAAAATATACAATAAACTTTATTTCAATAACACTTGTTTCCTAATTCCTTATTCCTCATATCAAGCTTATATGTTTTAACAAACTTGTTGTATTTCTCTCCTATCCCAGAGGAAGAACTAGAAAGGCAAAGCAGAAAAGGAACAATCAGTTATTACCCTTCTCCTCCTCAAGGTTTGGCCTTTCTCTTTTCTTGTTATTACTACTTGTCCATCATCAACATCATCATATGATCTTAGTGATCAAGTGTCACTTATGGCTTACTTCCTCTATTCAAAATTAGTTGCATTCATACCAACAACGTAAAAAAGAATTAATCTTGATAGAGGATGTAGCTACTGATTATTTTTGTGAAGGTAAGAAGATTTTCGTTTGTATATTATTGTTTTGGCATGGGATGCCAAATTAGGGGACAAAGGAGCATATCCATAACAAGGGTATCCAAGTAGAGGTGGCCATGGGGCCGGTCCGGGCGGGCTGGGCCTGGCTGGGGGGAGGGGACCGGATTCGGACCGGTCCGAGGGGTGGGCCGGTCCGAACCGGGCTGGAGTTGGGGTATTTTGATTCGGTACCGAATCAAAAACGAATCACGAACCGAATCGAAAACGAATCACGAACCGAATCAATAACAGAATCGAACCAACTTGTGACTGAATCGAACCGAATCAAACCGAATCATGACCGAATCGAAACGAATTGAACCGAATCATGACCGAATCGAACCGAATTACGTAGTTTTTTATTTTTTTGTTTTCTTAATTATGTATTATTAAACTAATTACGTATATTTACCTAATTTCATATTTACGTATTATTGAATCAAATAAAGTAAGTAAACTAAAATCTAAATAAGTTAAATTCACTTTTTACAAAATCAAAATTTAATTAAACATGTTTTGGGGGTTGGGATAAGAAGAAAGGGCATGCACTTAATTTAGAAATTCAAAATTTAATTAAATATGGATTTTCAAAATTAAGTTGCCTACGTATCCCGAAGGAATAAAATCCCACGTAGTTTTGTTACGTACCTGGAGGGGTGCTTGTCCCTAGCCTAGTTAGGGACAGACCTCGAAGCTCCTTCACCTGTTGGATTGTCGCTTGATTCGCTTGTGTCCATCATCATCCACGGATCGTCTTCGTCGTTGTCCTCCTCCCTCAATCCTTGGGTCCTACGCTCCGCCTGATCCCAATCTTTCTTACAAAGGCATATTTCTATGCTTTCGGGAGAAAAGTGGGATCTCTTCTCGTCAAGTACTCGTCTACCTGCACTAAAAGCATACTCAGAAGCAATAGAGGAGGCGAGAATTGCAAGGATATCCTTTGCAATTCTCACCAAAATGGGAAATTGTCGTTCGTGATCGCGCCACCACTTAGCATCGGTTTCATGTTGGTAAGAAAGATATTCATTAATATTATAAAGTGAAGAAGAAGAAGATCAGAAGAAGAAGAAACCGATGTTTTTGATTTTTTTAAAATTCTACCAAGTATTGGCTCCCATCGCGTAGTGGAATTTCCACTAGAAGACGATACATTTTTGGACGGTGCATAAACAGAAGCCTAATGATCATATAAACTAGCTAAAACATTTTTACATTTTTCTATATATGCATTGACATCGTATTGTAAACTTAAAGCTATAATAAAATTCTAAACAATTTTCTAAACCTACAGTCTTGACCCCGGGATCAAGAATAGAAGTTATACCGTATATGACGGGAAATTCACTAAAGTAGTTATACCATTTACTTAGCATACTAGTAATTACATCACTAATTTGGACGATGTTAAAATGCTCGGTAAGAGTGCCAACTACCGGTAACACAATCTAATATAACTAAATGAATGTTAGGGTCATAAACATAAGAGAAAATTTTGGTTGCATGGTCAAAAGATGCTAAAATATCACGGATGTAAATTGCAGTATTCCAATGAAAATCACCTATAAGTTCATCGGGAGTCGCTCGGGTTTCATTATAAATAATGGACAAAACCTCACGGTATTTAATGGCATCTTTTAACAATTTATATGTAGAGTTCCAACGGGTCGGTGTATCTAGACTCCATTGTCTCTTCTTAAGGCCTTTTTCCTTACAAAAGGCCATGTACTTCCTCCTAACCAAGGCCGTAATCCTAATCCATTTAATTACACTCCAAATAGGGTTAAGTAAGTCAGTTAACTCAGCTAAACCTTGCATAACAACGAACATGTAATAGTTCTCCACTGTTTATCAAATATAAGCTTGGTTCGGATATCAAATAATCTATACATTTTGTATTCGCTGAATCATTATCTAATGAAAGAGAAAAAACTTTATCAAGTAAATGAAAGGTTTTAAGACAATCTATTATCCTTACCTTAAGGTTGTACCCGGTATGTCTCTTCTCCATAGCTTGAAAACAAATGATTCGTTTTTTAATATACCACTCATCATCAATCCAATGGGCGGTTACATAAAGAAAAGGTTCACCAAAACAAGAGGCCCGTGTATCACTAGTTAGGCCAATACGACCGCTAAAAGTGCGAAACATTTCTATTAAACTACTTCTATATTTATAATAAGCAGTTTTGGTATGGCGTTTAAGCATGTTCCTAGGGACACGTCTATAAGCAGGTTGTAAAGTGGTTCTAGTGAAATGCTCAAAGTTTATACTCTAACCATAGCTAAAAGGTAATCCATCAGCAATGACGAAATTAGCCATTTCATCAATCATTTTATCTCGATTATACATAAAAAGCATACCTCCTCCGGGCATGGAACCCATATACCCGTGTAGTTGTGTCTGAGTTGAAGATTCAGCTGCTCCTACGGATTCAGTTGTATCGAGGTTTATTCCGTGTACTCCGGTCAAGTGACGGGATAAGGTCTTCGTCCCATAACCGGTCTTCCATGAATAAGCGACTATTGGCTTCTTTCCTAATTGCTTGCATAACAAGCAATAGCACATGAATTTCTTCCCTTTGGAAGAAGCATCGGTCATTAGGACCTTCTCAAAATATGGCCATACGCGTGAAGGTTTCTTTCTACATTGAGTAGACTCAGGTACTCCTTCATCACCATCACCTTCACCTTCATAAGTTTATTAATTAATTAATTAACATAATCAAGTAATTTAACTAATATAACACAATTAAGCAATTTAACTTTTACATTATCAACTAATCTAGCATAACTAAGTAAGTAATCTAACTAACCTAATCAATACAACTTCAACATTATCAACTAATTAAACATCAAGAACTCAATCTAACATAATCAAATAATCTAACATTCATTAATTAAAAGTTTAAGAGTTACCTTGTGGAGTAGAAGAAGGAGGACGCATCTGCGAAGGAATTTGAGTACCCGGAGTACCGAAAAGTTGTTGCTCCAATTTTTGAGCAAACTCCATAGTATCATCAAAAGAACTGTTTTCACTGAATCTACCTCTTGAATCCATTTTCTCTTAAGAATTGTAGTAATAAACAACTAACTTAAGAATAATAAACCAACTAATTAAGATAACTAATGAAGATTAAGAGAGTAATTAAGAAGAATATTAGTACTAATAAGTAAGCTAATTGTAGTTAGTAGTAATTGAGAGATTGAGAGAGTTGAGAGAGATTTTGGTGAGGATGGGAATCGAATTGGTGGTGTTTTTATAGGGCAAAACCAACGACATTCTAACGGCTAGTTTCCAACATTCATATTTGGCGCGGGTCAGGCCGAATTGAACGGGCCGGGCTGAATCAAATAGTGGGCCGAACCGATTTTTTTCGCGAACCGAATCGAAACGGATTAGGGTTGGAAAATGGGGATTCGTATTCAGCCCATTACTAGGACGATTGGTGGGCCGGTTCGAGCCGGGCTGAACCGGCCCACTGACCACCTCTATATCCAGGATTAGGCTACAGATGATACCCGCCACCACAAGGGTACCCTCCTCAGCAATATCCCCCACACGGCCACACCCTCAATATGTTCAACCTCCTCAACAACTAAATCAGGATGGTCATCATGATTTCATGAAAGGATGCCTCTTCCCTCTCTTTCGCTCTTTATTCACTTCACAGCTTGTTTAACCACTTGTTTTTAGTTTACGTCGTGGATTACTTGTTTATATTGATCTTTTATTTTGTTAGTTATTCGATGAAACTAGATTTGTTGACTTAGCTTAGTAACGAAATAATCACAAACTCAGAAAAATATATATATATATATATATATATATATATATATATATATATATATATATATATATTCGGTTTACATTTTAATTAGACTCCACAACTTGCTGATAGTTATTTGGAAATGTACAAAATTGCTAAAATACATGGGAAAATAGTCCTTAAATAGTCAATTTTTTGTAATGGAAAAAATCTCGTGCAAATAGCCAAATTGAATAAGTTGGTCTTTATCAACAATTTGATCAAGGATTAGCTTTGAAACAGAGGGAAAAATCATATATCGTATTTTTAAAGAATAGTTATGATGTACGGAGTATGCAAAATTTGTTTTTACAACGTGAATATTTAACATTTAAGGACTGACTCAAATACGATTATGAATATGGGGTTTTGCAGTTTGGGTGCTCTTTCATGGATGCGTGCTTCGATATAATATGATAACAATATAGCATGCTGATGTCTATGCTACCCTCGACATAGTTGCGATTTGGGCCATTTGGCGATTGGTTCATACACTACTTTTGTATAGCTATAAACTTAACTATAAAAAATCCTCTGTATAGCTTATAAATAATTTGGATCTTTGACTTGGAATTACCTACTCCTACTCGCATTGGTCGTGAATTTAGTTTGATTTTCTTTCCTTTTCTATAAATTGTCACCCCTCTTAAGTACTCCGAAATTGACCAATTTTGCGTTTTATCAGATGATACTCCGTACAAGACTATATAATTAAAGGGCAATAAATTTAGTCTTGTGTTATTTTTTTTCAAACTTTGATCGCAAATGAAAATTAAAAACAGGAAGCATCTTCTCGTAATTGTATTATATACATAATGAAATACAATAGACTTTGAGGAGTTGGGTTGCAACGTGCATTATGCTTAGGGCCGAATTTTGATTAATTAATCTGATCCTCTCAATTGGGCAGCAAGTTGTTTAACACTACAATTGTACTTAACTAGGGATGAATTAAAATGACACACCTTAATTACCAGGCCATTTGTATGGCAAGGCATATAGTAAGCCTACCCCGAAATCAATAACCCCCCCGTACACAAAACAGTAACTTAGAGACAGAATTAGAGAAAGTCATAACAAGAATATAGAAATAACATCAAGTCCAAGTGGAAATTACTATAAAGTCTAGTGGCTTATACAGTCCTTTTGGTTTCAGTGCAAAAGAACAAGTAACTATGGAAATGAAAATAATATTGATCTGAGGTTGAGGTTAATAGTCTATAATTGTACGTATATCTGCGTTTGACAAAGATTAAGTCAAGGTTTGGGTCGTCTATTATAATACTTCCTCTATTTAATTTGATAAACGGTCTTAATTCTCCTTGTTGTAGGAGGAGCACCAGCTAAGTTAGGAATGAGTTCTCAGCCAACTACTCAAGGTCAACCCTACTCTTTTCTTGTGAATATCCACTTTCTTTTCATAATCTCACATGATCGTCATAATCTTTTTTGTTTCTAGCTTGTTATTCAAACTATCCCCTTCACACATATATTGAATTAGCTATCAGTCTATCACATATGCATTCATATTTAAACTATCTCCTTCGTAATTTTTAAAACTGGAGTACATTATATTTTAACAAGTGTATGAGTCAAAATTTCCTATAATCTTATAGAGTTATTCTTCTTCTTAACGAAAAGAGTTGTGGCTCCCTATGGGGACATGCTTAGTCAAATAAATACGGATAGAGTCACACTAGGTGTCAAGTCTATGTGAAAGTAAACAATTTGATAAGGGATATACTTGGTAAATGATTAGGAAAGACGTTGAAAAAGTAACTCACTATAGATATTTTCTTTTTCTTTTTCAATGTCTCATTGACTTTATTTAACTTGTACAAACTCCATATACTAATTTTAATGTGATTCATTTCATGAAAAGAAACGTTACTTTAAAAGTCGTACACAACTCGAAAGTTGTAGCACAACGCTCTATTGCCATCTTATGTTTTTTCAACCAATCCATTCATAAGAGCATACGATCCAAGTACTATGAGAATAAAATTCACTCCAAACTCCTCACCAAGAGCTCTATTACACATTTTAAAAAAATAAGATTGCTAAGGGCTGAGTTTTCGTTACATGTGTCCAGTAAAAGTTTTTTTTTTTTTTTTTTTTTTTTTTTTTTTTAAAAAAGAGGGTAAAGCAGGTAAGATAAGCGGGTCAACAAGAACTGAAGACGGTAGTGGGGGTGGGGCCAAGGGGGCGCATGAAGATAGAATACTCCGTAAAATCGTAAATCAGAAATCATCCGCCCTTCTATATATAAAGTCCTCCCCACCCAAACGCGCACAAGACACGACATACCCCCTTCCATTGTTTTTATTGCTTATTGGTTAAGAAAATAAGAACCCTCTCTTCATATTTATAAATCTCGCATACGCTTCGCAGACCGCAGTTGCTCAATCTCCAAACATGAGTTACTACAACCAACAACAGCCACCCGTCGGCGTTCCTCCTCCTCAAGGTTCTGATTTCTTTTTATTATTATTTTTATTTTTATTGTTGTAATTGATATTGATTTATAATTGGGTAAATCTGGGAACAGGTTATCCTCCAGATGGGTACCCAAAGGACGCATACCCACCACCAGGGTATCCTGCGCAAGGGTATCCACAACAAGGTTACCCCCCACCAGGAGGAGGATACCCTCAACAAGGGTACCCTCCCCAACAATATGCCCCCCAGTATGCCCAGCCCCAACAGCCGCAGCAGCAGAGTGTTGGTTGCATGGAAGGATGGTAATTTCCTTTCTTTTTTTCTTTATTTTCTTGTATTAGATCTGAACAGATCTGTCTTTTTTCTTCTTCTAAAATATATGTTTATTAATTTAATTAAATGAATGTCATTGGATGATGGAGTGGTTCAACTGAGATGAGTTGGAGTAGAGTTGGAACTTGCAAGTTTCCGTTGATTCTGGTTGTTGGTTGAGTTTTCTTTTTTATTTTATTTCTTTGGAATGACATCATTGCCCTTTTATTTGGAATCGGTGGGAGGGTTTGTCGGTTAGTTTTCCTGGAAAACATTCAAATTTGTTGAGCTATATATTTCAGATATTCAGACGTCCAAGATACTTCTAGTATTACCATACCCGGATTATTCTATAAGCTTCCAATTGTTTAATAATCTGCCATTTTGTCATAGAAATTGAAAAGTTTTACCGACTGCATGAATCATAGTGATGGGAGCTTCATAGATGACTCTGATCAGTTTACTTTTGGAATGAAAATGATTGCATGTACAGATTGACTCATCAAAGTCGATAGATTGCCAATGGGGTTGATGACATTTTAGTGTAATGGTGGAATGGCAATCTTGTGTGAATTCCATAGGTCTTCAATTGTTATTATGTTTTGTTGGATATGAATAATAATTATGCTGCATGAACTATATGGAATCCTGACCTTATTTACGCATGCAGTTACCGTTTGTTTAGGCTTGTGGAAATCCACTCTTCTACTCATGTCATATGTTTTGGACTAGTTTCATTCCCTTGCTGTTGATGATTGTGTTTCGGTTAGCTGGAAATGGCCTTGGGTTTGCTAATAAGTGATGTCTGGCAGTTCTAACTAACTAAGCATTTGGACAAATTTATGCATTGTTGTACTGATGCTTTTCCTCTACCAGACGTCAAGTTGTCTATTTTTTTTTTTTTAGGTGTTAGCTTGGAATGGAACCATATTTGTTAATATTTGGGGTGTATTATTTCTAATGGAGGAATGTGCTATATTTGTTTCCATTTCAGCAACATATTATTAAGTGTCTCTTGTACCTAAAAGTGGTCAAATAATTCAGAATTAGTAAAAGCTGGTATACTACTCTTGAGTGCATTTATATATTTATACATATACAACCAAAATATCTTAATGTGGTTGATGGGTTGGATATTGCTTATATCTGGTTGTATCTGGAATGAAGGTGCTATGTTTCGAACTTTCAAAGGCTTGTGTCTCTAAATTTCAATTGCCTCGATTTATGTTTGCTGAACATATTGTTTTTATATACTAATTTTTGCCAAATTTAGCTTTTTTTTGCTGAAGTTTAGTTAAATATGCTAAGAGAACAAAGCCTGAGGAATTATCATTTGGCTAGGGGTTCAAACTTCAAAGTCCTCGTGTCTTAGAAATTTTATTTGGTAGAGTGTTCATCTGGAGCAATTTCTAATTGTTTTGACTCGTTCCTATTATTAGTTGCCTCTACATACCTTCATGTAACCCCATTATGAACACAAAATACCCTTGTCAACTCTCCCATAGAGGTGATCGTTGTCAGGCTGGGCTGGGCTTGGCCTTAATGTTTCAGCCTGTTTCATTCCAAAGTATCAGGCCAAAATTTTGTGTCAAGACCCGCATTTTTTGGGCCAAATTTTTTATTAAAAGATTATTTTCGTTGTCCAAAGCCTAAATTATTTTCGGGCCTAAATTTTATGTTTAAATCCACACTTTTTCAGGCTGGATCAGGTCAGGCCACTTTTGATCACCTTTACTCTCCCAGTGTAGGCTAGCTCTAGGTCTCTAAGTGTTTTCACAAGTTAGGCTCAGCCGATTACTTAATAAGATTGACCTAGTAAATAAATTTCAGACTACCTCTCTGCAGTTTATTATCATCCACAAATTAGTCTCTTTATGTGTTGTTGGTTTGACAGTCTTATCCTAGGAGTCAAGTTGCTTCGGTTGCTTAAGCATATCGAGAAGATGGGTTTCTTACTCTTATCCTAGGAGTCAAGTTGTCTGTTTTTTATCCGATCAATTATTCTTTTTGCAGAACTTGCAATCTTGTATGAATAAACCGTCTTTCATGCATCACATAAGAGGGACTTTGGAAATGTTTATAATAGTACTCCTTTCCTAATTGGATACAATGAAAAGAAGATTATGCTGGTTTCCTTGCCTTTCGATTCTTTTATTATGTACTTGTTTTTATTCGAATCTTTATTTGTTTGCAGTTTGGCTGCTCTGTGCTGTTGCTGCCTGCTGGATGCCTGCTTTTGATTGGGACAGCATGCCTGGAAATTTAATTTGAATCAGTTGAATATCGTGATTATTTGATAGTCATGTGGAATTGGAAAAAAAAAGTTTGTATCGTATCATATGTAGCTAATAGACTCAATCCCCTTCCCCAGTGCCACCCTGATCTTAAATTGTTTTACAGTAAATAATTTCAGTGTTTGATTTGGAGAACTTTGTTCGGTCTGATAGTTTGTCATTTCTAAATCTTGGCTATTTGAAACTATAGAGCGGAGGTAATTTGTTTTGCGTTGCATTTATTGGTGTGCTTCCCTCATTTCCCTGCATATTCTTTGGTGTTACTTTTTGTCCAACCAAAAAACATTGTTATGGCCTGTAACATAAGTAGGCAGCTAGTCACTTAGATCATGTTAGGGTAGATTGGCGGGATTCAGATTCATGTAGTCTTAGCCTAGTGTAAAGACTAAACTGGTTGAGACTGCTATCATGTATTGCCCAATTAGAAGTCACATCCCCGTCATGGCCTGAATGTGAGCCGAATCATGGTCCTATCTTTCTAAGGCAATGTTCGGTGTATGGGGGTAAAGATTTCTGTTACAGCTTCTTTAATGCCTGAATGGCTCGGGCCTCAGGGAGCTTCTTTATTTTTGTCAAGAATCAGCCCATGGGCCTTTTTCTGGTCGTCATATTATTTTTTGTCACCTTGTAATAACTCAATCAAGAAAATGCCACATTTTTACTGAAAAACTTTTTGTAGTAGTTACACTTCAAAATCTATTATTCTCTTTTCAACATCATTCATTTGAAAAAAGGGACATATAGTGTATTGATAGATAGAGTAATAACTAAATGAAATATTTGGCTGTGATGGATTTAACAATTATTCAATATTTCTTGGAAAATAGCTATTATCTTTCAATCCATATAAACTACCCCATATACAATTGGAGCATTATACTTTGTTTTTTTATTTTTATTTTTTTTGTCACAAAGAACCCTATGTAACTGTTCCTATGCGAAATTGAGAGTGAGTTGATTATCGAGTGAGGATGTTAGATTATGCCTTGTGAATAGTTGTTTAAATTGGAACAACATCAAGATTTAGTTCTTAAAAATTAGTATTTCTTGTTTCAAGAGTAAACATACTTTTGCATGGGTTTTAAATGTAACATTTATAGCCAAGAGGTTTAAGTCAAAAGTGAGATCATCCTTAGATTTTAAATGTAGAGTGAGATCATCCTTAGATTTTAGCCACAATGTTCAATTAACATGACTTAATATTAATGAATTGACACAATCACTCATTTTCATGTACTAAATAAGCTTTCTAATGAAGTTGTTGCTCTTAAGTCATTGGACAGGCTCGACTTTGAATTGCAGCTCGTGACCCAATATCAAACTCATACAGTAACAATGTCTCTCTTATACTTTGTTTCTTTATTGTTTGAATCGAGGAGTTGCGAGTAAGATTGTATTTACTACACATAAATAACACGATATAGACAAGGAATTCCTTTTTCTTCTTTCAAAGGTAAAAAATGAGTTTTAGGTGCAGAATATACTCAAGAGTATATTCTTAATATGTAGCATTCATGGCATTCGACAGCGAAAACTGCAAAATTTACAATATCAATCGACACCTTAATACCAATGTGGCATTTAGAACCTGAACTTAACATTTATAACCTCTAAAAATGTAAAAGTAAAGGCCCCTGCCCCCAAAATAATTTAAAACCTCTGAAATTTTCTTCCAAAATTCAAGCCAAGCAAAGGTCCCACATCAGGTAAAGGAACCATCCCCGAAGCATCAAAGAAATTGCAAATTCCTGTTTTTATCCCACTCCTCAAAACGACAGACTTTGAGCTCAATGCATGTTGGGTGTTACATAAAACTTTAGTCTACTGTCTCACTTGACATTTAACCATAATTTTCTCACTCCCTCATATCCTACTCCCTTTCTCTGGAACTGTAAAATAATACCTTAGAAGTGAGGAGGCGTAAGTGTGTTATTATGGCCAGCTTGATGTATTGGGTGGTTGATGGGCTGTATCAGTTCGTTTCCACTCTCTGGAGGCTCCAAGAAATGAGGTTTTCTGTAATAGTCGAGCAAAGTTCCTCCATTGTCATCCATCTCATTCTTTCTGCAACTTCTTGTGTATTTCAACTAAGCAGACGAATGAGACGAATGTAGTACGTTGTTAACTTGTTCTGTGCCTTTTTATAGCTAGTTTTTGACTGTTAAGCAAACATTTATCAACTACCTGATCTTTTTATTTAAGGATTTTTGTGATGGATAGACTGGGTTGCTAATTCCTTAACCTCATTGCATACTTATCATTCGATTTGAAAAGGAACCATTTTGTCAAAATGGAAAGGAGCAATAGATGATCATACTTTATACCCTGATTCTGAGTTTGTTATTAAGTTGCTGAATGTTTACTTGACTCTGTCTGACTTGCTCATAGTGTTAGCTTGTTGCATCTAATCACCTTCAATCCCTTTTTACGTACATTACTCTCATTTGCTCCATGCCTATGCTACTTTGTAAAGACATTGCCAATTATTCTTAAGAACAAGGACAACGAATTCACGAGTTTTTCTATGAATATACTGTTATTTGTGAGTAGTAAATATCATGATAACATTTTACCTAATTTTATGTAAAATAACCGGTATTTTAGGGGGAATATATTAGGATATTTTTGAAAAAAAAGAAGAAACATGAACCTCAGCCTTTTTTATATAAAAAATTCCGAAATCAGTAATGACCTAGCTATATGGATAATATGGTTGAATAGATATGGGCAATTGGTTCAAGCCTCAAGCCTGTCCAACACCTTATCATTTATCAGCAACGAACTAAAAGAATGACACTAGCAACAAGATGGGCATAAATCATCAAGGTTTATAGCCCATTTATGTATGCCTTAAAAACAAGCGAAAATAAAGGAAAGTAGCAAAGAGGTTGCTTTGCATTATTTGAGATTTGGAATGCCACGTTCGCACGTGTAAAATGATGCCTCCAGAGTCCAGAGTTGAGATCTTAATTCATGGTAGTTCTAATATATTAGATAACCTTGCCCAAAGATAATTATATATTGTAGACTACAGAGGAGAAGATATTACATGGGTTGGGTTCCAGTACAAGGGTTGGGTGTATATGAGCTCGACATTTGTAGTGCGTGTGTGTGAGGTTGGTCAGAACATATTTTTGCTGTCTATGCGTCTCCCTCTCACGCGGATGTATCGAACACCTTCGTTATGCTTTGCGCTTCATGAATATGAATGTCCAACGATGTCTATTCAACGCTCAACTAATCTTGTAATCTACAAAGTAGAACTAGGAATCACGTACAAAGATCTGGCATCCCCATCTAACTAAGTAGTGAAAATGAAGAAGACGAAGAGATATACAACGAACTCAGACCACCCTGGGAAAGAATCAAATAACAACGAAATCAACGACCATCACACACCGGAGTCTCTAAATTGACACTCACCAGTCACAACTCCATAGATTAGCACCTTCAGAAAACTATACGGAGTACGGGGATTTTAAAAAAAGCAGACGACAGTGAGTCAGCCACGCTCAAAATCCAGAGGGAAATTACGAAATAATCCAGTAAAGGTGAATTATTTCACACTACTCGTCTTTTAATACGCACTACTACACCCCGTCCTTTTCATTTTTCACACCCCGCTCTCTCTCGCCGGGAACCACCCAATCAAACACCCTTCTACGAGGAGAGATAATATGACGTCGACTTCTTTCTCCGGTAGTCGCCGGCGAGATCAACCTCCTGCATTACACCAGTACTACTACCCCAACACGCCGTCGAATTTCTCCTCCTCCTCATCACCTTCTCTTCTCAAAGGCTGCTGCTGCTGTCTCTTCCTCCTATTCTCTCTCCTCGCACTCATCACTCTAGCCGTCATCCTCGTCATAGTGCTCGCCGTTAAGCCGAAGAAGCCCCAGTACGACCTCCAGGAAGTCGCCGTGCAGTACGTCGGAATATCGCCGACAACCAGCACAGCCCCCGGCGGCGTGTCGCTGTCTCTGTCAGTCCGGTTTGTTTTCACCGCGGTGAATCCGAACAAGGTAGGGATAAAGTACGGTGAATCACGGTTTAACGTGATGTATAGGGGGATACCGTTGGGGAGAGGGACAGTGGCTGGGTTCTATCAGGCGGCGCATAGTGTTAGGACAGTAGAGACGATAGTGAGAGTTGATAAGGTGAACCTGATGCAAGCTGATGCATCGGATTTGGTGAAGGATGCTTCCATGTATGATAAGGTTGAGCTCAGGGTTTTGGGGGACGTTAGCGCTAAGATTAGAGTAATAAGGTTTGATTCTCCAGGCGTTGAGGTTTCTGTTGATTGTGAGATTGTTATTAGTCCTAGCAAACAGTCTTTGACTTATAAACAATGTGGATTTGATGGTTTGCGTGTTTGATTCTTCAATTCACCCAAATCTTGGTTTACTCATTTTTATTCTCATTATATTTATATTTCCATTTGGAGAAAGAGTAGTTGCTTAATCGTAAATGAGTTTCCCCTTTATTTGGGTTACTCCTGATGATTTACTGTAAGATGATTCTGAGAAGGAAAAAAAAAACACAATTTTGAGCTTCAATTGGGTTCATCTGTATTCATTGATCATTCATTTTCAGTATGGTTTCTGCATTTATCTTTCTAGTTTATATTATGTTCTTTGATTGATTATTCATAAAATAGTTTTCTGCTTATTTCTAAGCATCATAACCATGTCCACTTTGTTATCCGGTGTTAGGCTTGGGCAGGAAGAGTTTGTGAGGATTTGGCTATTTCTAGTTTTATATGTAGGTTGTTTGTCCTCCTATTTGCTGAATTAGATGATTCATGGCTGTATACACATTTTGATCATGTGTTCAAATTTACATATTGACTCTTTTTTATGAGGAATTTTTCTATATGTTTTCTTTACAATGGTTAGGTTAAATTAATCAAGCATGCCCACTTTTTTCCATTGAGAATTGTTTCAGAAGAATATGGTAGCAGTTTCTTAGGCTTCTTTTCAGGTAGTTAAGAAGGATAAGGTCATTTTATCACTGAATTATAAGTGCTCAGCAGATATGATGATTGCAGACTGTTTGCATAGTCTCATATTGGAACTTGGAAACGGTAAACCTGACCATGCTCAGTTTACTCATTTTTTCGTGGAAGTCTTTCCAACTAATGCTCTATTTCATCCGGATTCAAAAAAAATTATCAGCGGGAAGACCAGGATCATTTCAACTAACAAAATCTATGCTTTTTTGATAGCATATAGTGCTAAAACCTTCTGCCAACTTCCTAGATGTTGTGCAGGGACATTCACAATTGTTCAGCTCTATGATGGAACTGCAAAATTGTGTGGAAGGCAATCTAATCAGGAGCAATATGAGTAACTTTCTTGATCCTAAATCTGTAATATTTCACACTGGGCTCTGGACCGAAAACCTAGGGCAATCTGCCACAAATATGTTACCTGGAACATTTGTTCAACCAGGTGTTCGGTTGCTAAGTAGACAGCAACCACTAGATATTTTCATATATTGTAAGTTAAAAGAAAAAAAAAACATTTTTTTATCTAGTGTCTTAATTGGAAGTGCTAGTCATATTTATGTATATCAGAAAGCATGGCTTGTTGAGATTCCCAGTCAAATTGTCAAATGGTTTATCAATATACTTGTGTAACATGCAAGTATGTTTGTATGTCGAATTTGTAACTGATGTTAAGAAGTTGTCATTTTCTTGAGTTTTTTTTTAAGTATATAATTATTAGTGATTTTCTATGCCTTTTTTTGCCAGGATTCATAAAATCCTTCTCAATGGAGTGGCTGAGCTGCATTCCAAGTTTAGGACTTCATGGGCCTTCATCACTTTTTTGAATAAGGTCTTCCTTACTTATATTGTCTCCTCTTCATTTCTTTGCAGATTTTTTACTTTTCTTTTTCTAACACTGGTATAAATCCGCTTTAAAATTTGATTTTACTTTCACTTCATGTGTGTCGGGTATTATCAGTGTACATGCTTCCTAGACATTTGTAACTGCATTACATCATGAAGAATCATAGAGAGATGGAATATAGGATTAATACTCTAGAGGGAGGGGTGTTGAATAGAGTATGACCGATTTTCGTATTGAGAAGCTCAAGGTCTTAAACTGACTTTCAAAGGTGGAATATAAGCTTGACACTTATCTTTGAATCTAGATGTCCATGCCTTGAAATTGATTTCAAAAGCTTTTGCTCAGGCTTTCACTGTTAGCTGCTTTAATCAATAAACAAAACAACCATAAAAACGGAAGTAGAAAGCAAAAGTAAATGAGACAAAACACGGAGATTTGATACAAAGTTCGGCAATTAATTTGCCTATGTCTCCGCCTAGGGTTGTCCAACCCTTAGGATTTAACTCGCTTTTTTATTACTTTCCTTAGAGAACTAAAGTACCCTAGAAGATCTCAATCGTCATCTTATACTCCATAGCACCCCAGCTACACTTTAGCACCTCAGATCCTAGTAATCAAAAGCTCTCTCTCTTTTTCTATATGATTGAGTATTATGTTATGGGTATACTCTTAGTATAACACTCTCACAAAATATTCTTTTAAACACTCAAGAGTTTACACATGATTTTCTCTTAATCTAAATACAAGATAAGATATGCAAAACTAGAGAGAAAATAATGAAGCTTTGTGGCCGTAGCTTGAGACTTATATTCTCGTTTTTGGCTTATGTTCTTGTCTCACTTTTTGTCACACTTCTTCAGCTTCAAAGCATGAGAACATATACTTGAACTTGAGCACATAGCCATTTAAAGAAGGCTGAAATAGGTTGGTGAAAATCTGATTTTCCTTCAATAATTTCAGCAAGATTTTGTAGTTGTTGAAGATTGATATCATTTGAATATTTTACAGCAAGAATTTGTCAACTTAATTTGCTTCACCTTGAACATTCAAACATATTTCTTTTTCCATAATAAAGATGCTTGAATTGTGGTGACTACCCAAATTAACTTGAAGAATCTTCAGCATATATAGGCATTATTTATTTGCTGAAATCAAGAGATATTCTATGATAATAAAATCACGTTTAAATATGTTAGGTTTGAGAATAAAATAAGCAACATAAGGAAATGATAGTAATACAAGATTTAGGCAATTAGAATATTCTTATCATTTGACAAAGTGCTTTGAACTTTACTGAAATTGAGGATGTGGCTCAAATGTTTATTCTCTTCCTTTGACAAAGTACATAAACCTTTGTATTTTAGCTTCCATTACTTCCATTAGATTGTCAACTTTATGCATTTTGGTTTCCATCCTGTTTTCAACTTAATTTAACTTTGCATTTTGGCTTCCAACATTAATCATAAAAACGTTTGTATTTAAGGTGAAGTATTCACATCACACAATTGATTCTCCTTTTAGGTTATTCCTTTCTATGATTTGGGCAAGAAGCCAAGAATGTTTGTGTGTATTTTCTCTAAAAATGATTATTTTAAACCGCAAAATTAGGAAGTAAAAATTTTAGGTCTGAAGCTTTTAAGGACTGTGTTGATCATTTCTTTACTCTTATTGTTTATGATTATAGATGCCCATTATGATGATCCGAAATTACAGAATATTATAAAAGTAATCAAACTTGAAATAAGATTCATGGCCTGCTGCCAAAAAAAAAAAAAAAAATTCATGGCCTTTTTTTGTCACAAAGTTCTTGGAAAGAATCACTTGTATGCACCGTCCAGTGCTTATCCTTTGATAAAGATCTAAATGGAATAAAACATTAAAATCAGGCACTGTGAGCCTTTAATGGAACTATTTTCCCTAAGCTGAACAACTACTCTCAACTCCTAACCTTGGTTGAACTTTTATGTGAATTTTCCTTTACCCTTGTATAGATCTGAATAAAAACTAGCTTATTGACTTGAATTGTACTGATCTAAACTAGGCCCCAGCCAAACTTGTCTGAACTGGAAAAAAGATCAGGGCTCAAGTGCCTTTTAGTACAAAGTATCACAGTTTTCTGCTTATTTGGTGGACTGCTCACTAAGGGTGGAGAAAACATCTCAAACTGCAAGATGCAAGGATAACAGGAACTTGTTTCCCAAATGATGTCTTAGGTTTAGGTATTGAGTAGTCCCTAATCCCTATAGGTGTCTTTGGAGTACTTTTCCTGGCTCATACAATGATTTGTTTAATGTTTTTCTGTTGTAAAATGCCCAAATCTCATTTTTACCATGTTTGACCATTAGTGGTTTATGATGAGATAGACATTGTAGTGTAATTCAGGCATTTGTAGTGTTATTCTAGTTTTCCATTTTTTTCCTCTCTTTTTAAGACATTTGACCCTCATATTTTATAATAGCTAGGGATGTTGTGATTGTTTTGAAATTTTGGAACTTATGCTTATTAGTTGATGCACCCTTGTTTGGCAGAATAAACGAAATTATGGGATGAAGAAGACAGACTTTCTGTACTTCGTAGTTATGGTGGTTCATAAATGTTCTTTTGACTTACTAAGTGAAATATTATCCTCTTTTTTTCTTTTTAAAAAAAATACTCTGTTCTTTCTTTGCTCCTGTTTTTAATAATGTTCTCTTTTTAGATTTTTGTACACTTTTAAATCTTCAGTAAGCAGAAAATCTTACAACGTGTCGTTTGTACGTGACTGTTTACAATAAAGTGATCAATTTCCTCACTTCTCTGTCTAGGCATTGGAGTATGTCTATTGATCTTTCCATCTTTGGTTTAGCAGTTGCTCCCTGTAGGTCAGAGGGATCCAGTCTTACTTCTTAAATGTGGGCCTTTTTATTTAATTTTATTTTTTTTACTGTAATCTCTGCTCTCCTCTGATCTTTTTATCCTTTTCGTTCAGTATATGGGCCGCAAGTATAAGAAAAGCTCCACCACCTCAGTGCCTGATGCGGAAACTGAATCCATTTTCCTTGTACTGGAGTCACTATGATGAGGATTCTCTACAACAATTTCACTAGAGGATGCCACATCTCCCTCTGCAGACCAAGCTAAGAGGCAAGGTAGCACTAAGGGCAGTCTTTATCATTTCGGCTTCCCTAATAATTCCATTCATGACTTCTGTCGTGATCATAGCAGTACTTTTCCGTGAACGTGTATGTTTTATCTAGAAGCAAATACCATTGGCCAATTTAAGAATCAAGTTTTTATCCCATTGTAATTACAAAACGTTGATATTTGACATTAAAAAAAGAATCGTATAGTAACTTGCACACAGTACAGCAAGTATGGTAGCAAAAGTAAAATAGCTAGAAAATTTACAAACCTGTTTACGAATATCAACTGTTAACCGTTCCAGATTTTGCATGCTTTCCTTAAAGGTTGCAATCTCGATCAGCAACCTGCGTGCTTCTGACTAACGTAGATCCCCTGATTAAAGACCCTTCAGGTTCCAAGTTAGGGTGAGTTACAGCAGGAATATTAACTTCGTGTCGAACTGTTGTCAGTAAACTTTTGGGCCTCTTGCTCTTGATAAAAAGTTTCAAGTCTCCCTTCTCTCCCAAGAGCAATAATTGCTCCATCACCAGGTCTAGTAAGAAGGTTTCCTTCTTCAGTGGTTTTCCTGTAAGTTTCAATCATAGCTACATAACAAGATGCAAGATTTTGATTGCCAAAACTATTAGAATTTAGAGACCCTCGCAAGTTGGGGGGGCCGGGGCTTCCGCTGCAGGTAAGAAAACCTATTTAGAGATGATCAACAACTGGTATACATGGAAATGTCTGAGCTATTCTAACGAGAACAAAAAGAAAACATAGTAGGGGAATTCACTTTCTCTTGAGTAGCCTGAAACCATGATATCAGGCATCAGCAATAAAAGCTCCAAAAAATCTTCTAGTAGGGGGAATTTAGCTCATGAAGGATTCCTTAACTCTGAGAAATCAAAGTGTGTGACATGTGAACATAACGGTTTCCCAAAATCAAAATGAACTTGATCTTTAACAACTTAACAAGTTGACACATATTTTGCTGGAACTGAAACTGAAACCGAAACCGAAACCGGAACATAATCTTGTGGTGAATGAGAAGAGTCCAATATCTCATACCTAAACAAATTTCTCCTCTGACCTAAGTAAACAGCAATCTTTCCTCAAGTCTACTTCAGATAAGCAAAGGCTAATTCTTGCATTTCAAAATTTAACCCATAGTTCTTCGAGCTACATCCTCACTCCAGTGCTCTCATTTTCTAAGACGCTCTGCATAATTGTTTCCTCCCGTTAAATTTCTTCATTAGCTTGTTTTCAGTAGCAAGTCCCCTTTTTACTGTACCTAATTAGGTTGTAGCTATTTTTCCTCTTGGGAGAACTGTATTGTTGTATTCAAGCCTTTAATCATGTTAATTACAAGTACCATTCAATTTGAAAATACAGGAACTAGGTGTTAGATCTGCCATTGTTCCTTGAAGAGGGAAATTGAATTTACTAGTTGTAGAGTCCTGTGAGGCTCATCTAAAGTTTCCTGCAGAGCAGCTTCGACATTTTTCTCAAAAAGACATCTTTCTTCTTGCTGGGGTAGAAGTAATAAACCTGAAACCTGAAATTAAAATCATGTCAACTAACACGCCATCATGCAACAACTGAAAATTGAGAAGTGAAAAGCAAATGTATGATTATAACTTTCTCGTGCATAGCCTGCGACAGAGCTTCGGAGGGATCGACCATCCGAGAAACTCTTGGTACGCAAGAATCAGATGCCTACAGAGCAGTACCCAACAAGAATCACATAACTCCATAAAGTGAAATCCAATCATCAGGCTATTCACAGCGGTTATGAGCGAAACACATCCCATTTGCAAATAAGAGGGGCTTGGGAGAAAAACAGAAAAACCAAAAGAAAAATGAGGGGAAAGCAGCATAGTCAAGTCGCATTCTTTAACAAGAGAAATTTTTACAGAAGAAGCAACATGAGAAAAAGAAAGAATATAGTATTCAGATCATGAATTCTCCAGCACTAAAAGCTATTTATAAAAAATTCAAATTGCAGTTACTGGTAGCCCAAGAATTTTGTCACTATAAGTACATACAGATACAGTATTCAGATAATGAATTCTCCCTCAAACATAAACGAGAAACTAGCTGGTCTTATTGCAACTAGTCACTACAAGTACATATCCAACTCATCCTCTTCAATATAGTCGATGTGACAAGCAGACATAAACATGAACTGATATCTGTACGCACAAAATGAACCAACAGACCTCAGCAGACTGGGTGTCTTTAGGCAACTCCTCCATCTTCTCCTGAATGCTGCAAACAACTGATCGTAGATACTTTTTGATTCATTTAAAATCTTTCTTATGGAATGAAAAGAGTAAATATCACATTCACATAAAATTCAGCTCCAAGCTAATCTTCAGCTGATTTAATCACAAAACATAATAGAGTAATGAACAAGCAAAACACAAACTCACCATGTAGTTAGCAATGGAAGCTTCCTCCATCCTGAACATTGAAGCTCCATGATTCTGAAGAATCATCATAAAGGCATGCACACTTGTCATGCCAAGAAACATCCACACGCCAACTTTCTTCATCCTATTTACCTTTACAAATACAACAAACATAATCTTACTTTGTGACAAAACAGTGAAACAAGAGAGAGAACGATAGAGAATGACCTCCAGTATCGCATGATCATGACCAGTTAAGGCAGTAGTTACAACTCCACGCATATATTTAATCTGCTTCGCTCATTCTGCATTCTGCAGAATAATGAAACCAGATTAAAGCAGTTCGATGACACAACCCATGTCCTAATATGTCAAAGCCAAATACATTCCCTTGTCTAAGTAGAATCAAGTTTCAAACACGCAGCCAAGTACAGTCTATGAAACAATAAGGCAAGTTGTTGTTCAAGTTCTCAAATTTCAAGCCAGCAGTGCTAAAAGACCAATAAGTGAACGATCATGTAATATTCCTCAGCACAAAATAAAGATGAATAACGAAACCACTCAGCAGTTTGCTTTGTTATCAATATGATGCTAACCTTCGACAATACATCTGTTCGACAAACCAATGTAAGGGGGAGCTGCTTGCTGCTTACTGTATGCATAATTGCTCAATGTCTTTGTGTAACATGTTTAGTGGTCAAACAATCAAATCTAAATGGGTTCAATAATGCGGCTAACTTGTCAGGAATTCTGCTCATACAAGAAATACTTGTAAAAGACGTAGAATCTCAAATTGGACATGGTAAATATTCCAAATAACAAGTGCTCTATTATAAACTATTGAATTCAACAGAACATGAAGCCACTCTTTATCTCCCCTACATGGCTACATTCATCCATTTTTCAAATTACACAAATTTATCATCAACTTGACCATAACTTGACAGTCCCATTTAAAACATTAAAATAGGATATTATTCAAATGTTAAATTAATCATTTAATCATGGTGCTTATGAAAAATAATAAGAGAAACTGAAAAATAGAACCCTAATTACCAGACTTTGAAATTCTTAGCAGATAGCCTTGGCTATGGAAGGAGATTGAGAACACGTCTAAGCCCAACTACATGATTCATTTTGGATAACTATACAGTTTGGCGATGCATTTGGATTATTTTTAGGAGTGTCACTTCAGATTCAGGTTTGTAGGTTGGTTGCATTGGTTGACCTATTACAGGCCAGTGCTTATTGGTTCGGACTTAGTCAGTCAATATGGCCTTTCAAATTAGGTCGGGATGGGTTGAGTTAAATCAATTACGGGTTTGAAGTATGTCCTATTCGGATCAAACTAATGTAAAAATTGATTTCAAATTTTCCTAACATCTCATCATCTACATCCTTCGATATTTAAAAGAAAGAAAAAGTAAAGTATGCATAGATGTGATACAAATAATAATAAAATAAGAACTTAAAAAACACACGAAGTTATTATTTGAACAACAATA
This sequence comes from Dysphania ambrosioides, assembly GCA_026401315.1. NCBI lineage: Eukaryota > Viridiplantae > Streptophyta > Magnoliopsida > Caryophyllales > Amaranthaceae > Dysphania > Dysphania ambrosioides. The sequence continues at coordinate 21,721,760 of CM048672.1, forward strand.
TGTAAGTATTTTTATTTTCTGTGATGATTAGGGTGTAAACCCAAACGTCAAACAATAATCTAAAAGTCAAAATAGCTCCTAGAAACATATATGATCTCTAACAGAATCTTAAATACTAGTCTTGAAAATCACTTAGAAAGAATGTTGGGCAACAATGTTTATAGTTTGAGCCGATGAATGAGCATCCACCGTGATACTCTGAGAAATTAACGCAGAAGATTGTTCGTCCAATGTGTATGTATGTTGTTGTCGTAACAGCTTTACATCATATTCACCATGGAAGAGTGACATGTTGAAAACACCATCGGAATCAGTGGTTGCAACGACGGGTTTGCCGGTGCGGCCCCATTCACCCAACAGTTTGTCTACAACATTCCCCGGTGGCAAGTTTTGGAAGTTGCGGTTCACCAAACACATCTTGTAACACTGGTCATTGGGTGACCACGGTCCCCATATCACAATGCCTTGTACTGCCGGATGGGCATGCACTTCCCTAAGTATTTGCTCAAAGTACGATGTCTACACAATAATGCACTTTTCATCTCAATCACGCAATAATACAGTAAAAGACACTCCATCCCAAAAGCCTAAACTTGATGAATATGCTGTAATGTTGTACTACCACGTAACATAGTTATTATTTGTTCTTGTTTAATCAGTTGCTAGTATGAGATACTTTTGTTGGTTGTTTTAGATGTAAGGCTCTTAAAGGACGACGAATCGCATGTAAAATCAAAACTAAGTAATTATGTTACCTGATTGGGTCCGTTTTCAACATCTAGCTCCGTGATCCAGATAGGTAGTTTAGTAGAGGCGAGAGTATCAATAGTTGATCTCACATATGCCATGTTTGGGGATTTGAAATGACCCTCAAGCCCGATTCCGAGTGGAACCGCACCTCCAAGGAAGCCTTGTAGCTCTTGAATTTTTTCGAGATATTTTGAAGGGGAAGATGCTGAATCGTGCTCATCCTCTATGGTGTTATAGTCATTCATAAACAACGTTGCGTTCCCGTCTTGTTGATGCGTTCTCTGGAAGAATACATCGGTAATATTAGCTCCGAGCCTGCTCTCGAAGTAGTTAAAGTGTAAGTTTTCATTGTTAACATCCCAAGCTATCACCTTCCCTGCATACCTGCCAGGTCATTTACCATGCATATATCAATTTTACAACAGACAGAATATATAAGTAGGGTTTTTTTTTAAGAGTGTATTTGATTTGGATAGTACCTTGTAACTATTGAATCTAATCTCTTATTGGTGGCTTCTTGGAGGTCAGCCGGGGAGAGATTGTTTACCCATTGCATTTGATACTTAGGGTCGTCCCAGAAGATATTGTGGCCACGGACAGGTATGCCATGCTGGCTAGTGAAGCCAAGCATGCCATCGGCTGCAGAGTAATCCTCCTTGCCTTGAGTGGGTTCCGTGCTGTACCACTTCATCTCGTTACTAAATGTAGTGACTGTAAACCTTGAGGTGAACCAATTTTGGTAGGCTGCATTGTTAACTATGTCGTGTACCAGAGAAGCTCCGAAAGGAAAGCTTGCTTTGTTTTGCTTAACTGAGATGTTTGCAAAAGGTATCGGCCTTCCTTTGGGGTCGAAAACCTGGAATCTCACCTTAACCTTTCGAGCCTGACAAAGAAAATTGTATTGTTAATCAATTTTCATCATAAACTGTATGATGAACAGATGAAGGACTAGTCAGGAGTTTTCTGGTCTGAGGTTTCAAAGTTCTACACCTTCTCAATGTTTTGATCTTGATGTGATCTCCATTCCTCTTGCGTAAATGGCTGTAGCGAAATGCTATCAGTCCATATGTCAATGGACGTATCATTGCTCTTGAAAAAACACGTGGGAAACTTGTTAGCTACAAAACCCAGTTCACAAATTCACACGGGGTAATTCAACCAACTAAATCACGGAAAAAAGAAACAAGTTTTCCTAGCGTGAATATAACATACATCTTGGTTATCATCACATATGTGTATCGTTGGCACAAATTAAAACCTTGTCGCATATACCAAGTATGTAATAGGGTATTACCTGGAAATAAAACTCAGCTGGACCTGAAGACTCTACACTGATGCCGCCCTTAAGCATGGACCAACATCCTATTCGGGCAAAGACTGAACCAGCCGACTTGAACCCTTGGTTAGTCTTGAACATTGCCATTACCGATATATTATTCCTCCCACTTGCTTGTATCCAAGCTTTGTTGTACAGATCAGACAATAAAGCGTATGAGAATTATATTCTTGCATTGATTAATATTAAAACTGGTGCTATAGTGTATTCTGAATTTGTGGATATGTACTTATTTAAATGTATAAATTACTAACTACGCTCATTCACATCCATGTAACAAAATGTGGATTTGCAGATTTTGATAAGAAACAAACCAGAAAATGTGTAAAGCTTTTTCTCTAAGACGACTCTCTGGGATACACTGCCATAGATGTGTCTTCTACTATGTGCCACAATGAAGTTGTTTCCTGTTACTGACACTCTAGGCTGAATTTTCACCCCTCCATGAGTTGTCCATCCATTTATGCCGTCATTTATTTCTGGATTCACAACTATTCCCCCATTATACTGAGGCTTAGGAGGATCTGCCAGGCACTGAAAAATGTCATAACGCGTAAGTAGTATCGCGGTTATAAGTTGAATAGCCCGGCCTCGTATTATTAATTAGACTTAACTCGGTATATTATGATTGACGAAAAGGAACAGAATATATGAAAGCGCTTACATCAATGATGGCAGTGTGATCATATGACAATGCGTCCACCAAAACTCCTGCAATGCCAACAAAGTCAAAGAAAACCAGAAACATCGTTTCAAACTTATTTGTTGTCGATCATGAAGGATTTTAGATCCAATAAGATGCATTGTTACGCACCAACTAATTACCCGTAAGCCATAGATTTTTGAAAGGATGCATAAATCTTCTCAATATTCAAAAGAGGAAGAAAAGAAAAGGCTCACATAAGCTTTGGTTGTTGAAATAAAACTCCATGCATTTTGTGTTTTTAAAGGCTTCTCTCCATTATTATCAATAGGGCATAACTTGTAAAAACTCGCATACCAATGATTGATTAGGAAGCTAGCTATATTTTTCAATTTGAGTGTATGTAACATATTGCTGCACATACATAAATGATAAGTCAACCCCGTATACATTCTTGAAAGAGGAAAAAAAAAAGGGGTTTATATCGTAAACTATAAAGGGTTGGATGTGATTTCCTTACTCATCTAGTAATTTGTTTATAGATGAGAGTTATTTCTCTTAGGTTCATACTGCCCCGAATCTCCAGTTTGAGTGTGGTTAAGATGTGGGCCAACTAGTTAGCTGTCATAGATAGAGGTGATTTAGGCCTTATAATTTAAGCCTAAATGTTACCAACCCATGTTTATACTACTTAATTAGGTGCTACCTAAATCCTCATTACATACCTAAGGATGACAATGGGTTCAATCTAAATCGGGTCCGATTAAACCTAGATTTATACTCATTTTTTTCAAAGTAGATTCATATTCGTCTCAAACCCACTGGATCCTAAAAATTTAGACCTTTACTCAAATCTGTTAGGTCTGATAGGTCTCGAGTCTAATATGAGTCCTTAATATTTTTTTTATTTGCCTAATATTCTCTTACTTTGTTGTAATTGGATGTATTTTCTTAATTTTTTTCAAGTCAAAAGAATATAGCAAAGTTAGCACTTAAGAAAACTTCTAATTGTAATAAAAAGTATCAAAAAGTTATAACTCAATAAATGATTTGTCTTATCCTAATTTTAAGTTTAAAATATTAGAAGTTTGTAACTAACAAAGTCACGCACAGATGACGAATTGAGTGAACTTTAAATTATCCCCTTCTAATTTAGATATTAGGTTTTAGTTTTATTTTTTAATGTATAGGTTCAAGGGGATTATCCCCTTAGACCCAAATTCATATCTCATTCAAGGACAATTAGATTCATATTTAACTCAAACCCAATCTCAAAAATTAGAACCAACTCTAAAAAATGGATCGTATTTGACTGGGTTTGAGGTGGATCCTAAATCCATTGTCATCCCTATATATACATACCCGACATTAGATAACAAATCGAACTTAATTCTCAATCTACTTTTTGCTTAAATTTTGGAGAGTAACATATTCCCAATGTTTATATGGCTCAGACTTTGACTATTAATACATTTATATTTATTTATATAATTATAAAATAAGAAAATATAGTTTTCTACCATAAATCCGACATATACCAGTCTACATTAGAGTATGAAAATTAGGGTCTCGAAAATATTTCATATAACACTTTTTTTTTAATACAAAAAAAAAATCAATGACTCGAACTATAGTCCGTAGGGATGGAGTATATCTTTAAATGACCCTCGCACAAGTTTCAAAAAATCACTTTCTTTATTTCTTGTATCATAAAACCTTCTCTTTATGAATGCATGGTAACTATGGAAGGGTTCTCAAAATTGACGTTGGAGGTAATTTAGTTTTGACCTTGCAGAGCCCTAACATGAGCCCCCTACGCATTGACATACTCCGTAATTATTTTACGGACTGCAATTCTTAAAAAGCCTATAATAAATCTCGTTATGCTATAAAAGAATTGCTAATGCCGTTACAACATACCTCCAAATATAAGTGAAAATGGTAGGAACAGTATCACATTGAGCATGCTTCCCCGTTCAGTCTTCATTTTAGGCTACCGGAAATCTGCACAAATTTAAACAGCATTGTGTATGAAACAATTCATTGAATTCATGGAATAAATAGAAGATAATTAATTAAGTTGAGAAGAAAATTAAAGTTTACTCGAAACAAATAAAAGTACTCCTCCGTATATGAATTGAACAATTGATCTGACGCCTATATATAAGACTGTGAAAGGGTGTAAGAATCACTAAGTGGTGACCGTAGAAAAGAAACACTGCCGGCCTATATATAGAACTTCCAAGGAAAAGGCTATAATATTTTTTAATATAATGGAAGGTTTTAATTTAGTAATATATAATTCCAGTTTGTAATCTCCTATTTGAGGAAATATATCAGCCAGATACATACCGTAACCAGCTCCATATCGTATTGAGGATATCAATTCTATCATTGGTTCCTGTACTTGGACAGATCTTTTCTGTATGATTTCCTAACAAATAAATATATGTATAAGGTATTTCAATTATATATTACTGTGGCTGAGAATGTTGTGTGTCATTTTTATTGGCAAAGCATTTTGAAGAATGTCGCTTCCGTTCCCCATGCATACGTCCATTTTACGTATAATTCTCAATAAATGTCCGGTCTTACTCTACGTGTGGCGTATCCAAATTATTGAATACTAATTTTATGTCATTCCAAAAGACATAATATGTTGGAAACAAGTGAAGCTCTAGTAATCTTCCTTTTTTTTTAGAAAAATGTTACGTGTGTATCCAACCTAATTAAAACTATAACTATTAATTTAGTGGGTTAATTAGATAAAAACATAACAAATAAAAATAAGACGAGAGGGTTTTTGACTTTTGTAAGACTTAAATGGATCCTCATTTAATGTATTAGTTCATAATTTGATTTCTCTTTCATAAAGTGCTATGGCTAGTTTCCATCGTACTTCCATAAGAGGGCCGTAGTCTTGTAGAAATACACCCGAGTCTACAGTAATGTAATATGTCAAATATATATGGTCTGTTAACGATGGAAAAGAGGGAGGAGAGCGAGACAAGATCCAGCGATGGTCGAATTTCCAAGTAATAGAATGATAAGTTAAGCTACGGTTTCCTTGGATCACTTATCATAGTGTTTGTGCTATTTACAGGTTGCTGAAAGAAGAATCTCTGGGTTAGAAGCCAAACACTTGAGTTATCAAGCTGAGGATTTGGCTTCATGTAGATATGGAAGCCAAACTTTGATGACTTGATGGAACAACCACAAAATTGAATTGAAGGACCTTCATCTGAGGTTGCAGCTTATAATAATTTAGCGAGATAGATATTGGCATCAATAACTTCCTTTTGCAGGGTACTCCAAGTAATAATAAGGGCCTGCCCTTCAGGCAAAGAAGACATAAGATCAAAAGTGACAAGAGACAAGTAGTTTCTCAATTACAGATACATGTGATGAAATGAACAAATGAAGCCCTTATACTAATGTAGTGTATGATGGTCGTCTACATCCAGACCACAGAGAGATGGCTCATTTTCAATTACTACTTGTGCAAAGCCTTACCACAGATCGAGTGGTTTCAATCAGAAAGTGGTGGACGTCCTTCATATCATTTTATGATAATGAAGAATGATGCAAAATGTAAGGATTTCGCCACCTAACTATTGGACGTTGGATTAGCTACCTTCTCGATCTACTGTTTGTTGTTCAAGTCACTTCTTGGGTGCATATAGCTTCATATAAGCAAACCTATTCCAAACACAGTGAGCGTAGAAGAACCACACCGTGGCAATACAATAACAAGATAGATCTACAAACCCATGATTTCAACTTTCAACTCAAAAGTCCATTACGCAATATGCAAGGGGACATTCAAGTTAGTTGCATCACAATTCAACCATTAACTCATTAAGCCTTATATTTAAAACTAACTTCCTTGATATTCTGCACGCTTTGCTTGCATTCTTTTGAATTGTTTATAGAAACACTCAGCATCACCAAATTATAACTCAAAATTGACCTGAGAATCTCCAACCCTTTTAATTCTTTCATAACAATGTTTCAATAATAAAAACAACTTAAAAAAAACTCAATATGTTTGATCAGGGCTGGAAACGAGCCGAGCAGAGCCCAAGCTCAAAAAGCTCGTGGCTCGGCTTGCCTGAGACTCATAAAGCTTGGGCTCGGGCTCGTGACTCGTCGAGTTTTAAAATTTGAGCTCGAGCTCGGCTCGACAAAAGCTCGTGGCTCGGCTCGGCTTGGTATAAACTCGTCACTTAACTCAGATTTGTCGAATGCTTATTCGAGTAATTAAGCTCGATTCTATTTAAAGATTAGTTTTAATTACTTCCTTAATTAAGCTCGGCTCAAAGGCTCGTCGAGCTCTCGAGCCTGAATTGTTTGAGCTTTAGACGATCCGATCCCGAGTAGCTCACGAGCTAGCTCGGCTCATATCCACCCCTATGTTTGATGCTTACAACTAAGTGGATGGTGAACATGCTGGAACTTCAACATCCTTGTACTTCTATACAATTATCAACGATTCTTTTTTTTTTTATTTTTGACATAGACGATTCTTCTTTTTAATAACAGTTGATGCCTCTTCTTCTTTCCCCTTAGTCCTTAGTCCTTAGTCCTTACCCAAGCTTCTCACCTTTCCTTGTCTTCCTCATCCCTATTTGTTTAGGTAGCTTTTTTTTCCTTTTTGTAAGTGTAAACCAAGCACATATTCTTCAAGGTTGTATGTATAAGCAGATGAGCTTCCCTCGGACGCACTTATCAATTGAATGGCGAACTATTTTACATTTATAGTTCATCTCATTTATCAATTTAATCCATTATCAAATCACTTTCACACACTTCTACTGGGGGGTTTTTCGGTTAATCATTATCAATATTTATGGCCAAGAAATGCATCTCAAATAGTTTCATAAAGTTATAAAATAGCAATCCATAAAAGAACATAAAAGAAAGGATGATGTATAGAAATGTACCAATGTGATTTGTGACTCGTATTTTTGTATTGTAGGGTTAAGGCTTTCTGTATTTTGGCTTGTATTTCAATATTTAATTCAACTGCTCAAGGATTGTATTTATACAACTTCTACTCGGTATTTAACCGAGACTGAACATCTATGCTACGATGTATTATAATGAAACTATAATACTCAAACTCTATCATTTACAAATTATATCTTAGCAGTCTTGTCTTTTCTACACTCCCCCTCAAGTTGGATCGTTAAATCTCCAACACCCAACTTGTACAATATTTCTTCAAAGGCACTTGCCCCAACTGCCTTGGTCAAAATATCTGTCAACTGATCACCTGTCGGACAAAACTAAAGATTGACAACTCCTGATTCTTAATTATCTTTTATAAAGTGCCTATCAACCTCCACATGTTTCGTTCGATCATGTTGAACTGGATTCTCTGAGATGCTGATTGCGGCTTTATTATCACAGAAACTTCACAACTTCCTTCTAGCGGAAAACCAAGCTCAGATAAAAGCCTTTGAAGCCATAAAACTTCAGCGACCCCCTTCGCAATTCCTCTAAATTCTGCTTTAGCACTTGACATTGCAACAACTTTTGTTTTTTACTCTTTTAGGTAACTAAATTCCCTCCTAGCAAAGCAAAATACCCAGATGTTGACTTCCTGCTATCTCGATCACCTACCCAATCTGCATCTGTATATGCATGGATATTTAAGTGACCATTGCTACTGAACAACACTCCTCTTCCATAAGTCTTCCTAAGATACCTCAGAATTATAAAGACAACGCCTAAAAAAGTAGTTTGCGGTTTATGCATGAACTCACTCACTACTCCAACTGCATACGCTATATCAAGACGAGTATGTGACAAATAGATCAATTTCCCAACCAATTTCTAATATTGTCCCTGATTCGTAGGTTCTCCATTCTCTTCAATCTGAAGCCCATGATTCACTACCATAGGCATATCTGCAGGCTTACACCCTAGTTTTCCAGCTTCTGCTAACATATCAAGAACATATTTTCACTGAGAAATAAAGATCCCTCTTTTTTACCTGAGTACCTCAATTCCTAGAAAGTATTTTAGTCTACCCAAATCTTTCATCTCACATTCTTGAAATAACTTCGACTTCAAATATCTAATTTCTTCTCTGTCATCCCTGGTGATGATCATATCATCCACATATGTCATCAATTCACCTCTCTTCTTCAAAAATAATGTATGGTCAGAATTGCTTTGGCAATACCCAAACTTCTTCACAGCTAATGTAAATCTCCCAACCCAGGCTCTCGGGGGTTGCTATAACCCATATAGGACTTTTTTTCAACCGACATCCTTCTCTTTTTGAGAAGTTCCGTGAGAAACTTGGAGGTGCTTCCATATACACTTCCTCTGTCTCACCATGTAAAAAAGCATTCTTTACATCAACTAATGTAAAGGCCACTCCTTGTTTGCTACAATGGAGAAGAGAACTCTGATAGTATCAATCTTTGCCACTGGAGAGCATGCCTCTGAGTATTCAATCCTATATACCTATATATATCCTTCGCCACTAGTCCAACTTTATACCTCTCGATGCTCCCATCTGACTTATACTTGATTGTAAAGACCCACCTGCAACTTACGGATTTCTTATTTTTTGGAATCACACACCGCTCTCCAAGTTTTATTTTGAGAAAGAGCATCGATCTCCAACTTCATTACATACTTCCAATGCTTATGTTTAAGTGCTTCTTCAACAGTTGTAGGAATCATTTATGAGTAAATTGAGGAATTAAAAGCTATAGTTGTACACGACAGATTTCCTGTAGGCATTTCCTGGATCTGGTATCTGGCCCTCCTAGGTTCATATGAGGGATCATACCTTTTTGGAGGTACACCCCTGGTTCTTCTAGGAGGTAATTGATATCCTCCTGTCTGTTCTTCATTCACCATATCCTCCTGTAATACTTCAGCAGCAACTATATCCACCTCATCATTATTACTTATCATATCTACAAGCGGAGGATCATTACTTACCTCAGGTGACTGTAATTGCGAAGAAGGACACTTTGTTAGGTGAGACCTTAGAGTCGATACTGGAGACAAAGAAGAAGGTACTACATTAGGACTAGACATGAGACCATTGTCATTTACAACTCCAGAAGGGCTATACCTACTACTTATCCAACTGAGATCGTCTCTTAAGATCTCCCCTTGACATCGAAGTGTAGGGAAGAAAAAGGTGTGCTCAACAAAGTCACAATCCATCGTGGTGTATAAATGGTTTAAAACTAAATCGAGACACCTATATCCTTTTTGAGATACATCAAATCCCACAAATACACACTTCACTGCCCAAGGTTCTACTTTATGACGACTATGCTTCGGCAAGTGGACATACATTATGCATCCAAAAATCCGAGGGGACAAGGAGTGAACTGAGGGAACTGTCTCAAAGATACTCAGGGTATCTAATGGGGTTTTATATTTGAGTTTTTTTTGTGGGTAAGCGATTACTGAGGTAGTTAGCAGTAGCTATAGTTTCAGTAAGATGTAGGGACACAAGATTCTAGCATCATAGCACGGGCCATTTCTAGGAATGTTTGGTTTTTTCTTTCTTCTATACCTTTTTATTAGGGAGAATCTGGACAAGTAGTTTGGTGAAAAAGGCCATTAGTGGAGAAATTCTTTTTGCATATCATGGTTCACAAATTCCCTAACATTATCAGATCGAAGAATACTGATTTTGGTTTGAAACTGGTTTAAAATTATTTGGTAAAAGGTAACAAATATGCTAAAGACCTCAGATTTATGCTTCATAAAATACATCCAACTCATTCTGGTGCAATTCTCAATAAATAAAACATAATAAGCCAATCCATGTTTTCCTAATTCTAGGCTGGTCCCCTCACATCATAATGTACTAAATAAAAAGGTTTATTAATTACTATGACTCTGACTATCAAAGTATGAGTGCTTATGACTTTTAGCACAATAACATGCATTAAAATCAAGAGACATCTTTGATCCAGAAAGAGAAGGGAAAAGTCGTTCCAAGTACCCCAACGACGGATGTCTAAGGCGATGATGCCATAATTTGAGCTAGTCTCCAACTGAGCCTGACGCGATTCTTGCTTCACCATGCGTTAGTCCTTTATCCATGTAGTACAATCCACCCCTCTCAGTACCATGCCAAATAATCTTCCCTGTTAGAGAATCCTGCACAACACAATTATCACATGTAAGTAAATCAGTACAGTCCAACTCTTTTGTGATATGACTAGCTGATAATAGTTTATACGATAAATCAGGGACATAGAGGCAATTCTTTAGGAAAGAATTTTTCCCGAATCTAACCAATTTGGCCCCGACAACATTCGTAAAATCGCCATTTTCCGTTTGAATGAGTTTTGCTGTGAGAGGTAAAGTCAATGAGGTCCTTTTGTCATTTGTCATTGTATCAGTAGCTCCATAGTCAACAATCAACTGGTATTTGGGTTCTACATGACACGCAACAACAGACTTGGGTTTATACGGGTCAATGACTTGGGTTTGTGTTTTTTCTCGGGTTGAATTAGGTTAAGGGGTGTATTTATGGGGAATGTTTGTGCAAAAAAATAAATCTGATTGCTTTGGGTAGTTGGGCTTCATGGGAAAAACCCGATTTTAGGATTTTTTGTGTGGATGAGGTGGAGGCTAAAAGAGCGTGGGTAGTTTGGCTTTATGTGTTGAGGCCCGATTTTAAGTTAAGGATTTTTTGTGTAGTAGGTGAGATGGAGACTGAAAGGGCGTGGCTGCTTTTAGGTTTAGAGTTAATCTCTTCTCTCTCTCCCATTCTACTACTCTCAACCATTTTTGGGTTAGAAATCTCCTCCTTGCTTTTACCTTCTCCTTCAGCCGACTTCACACCATCTTTATCTCCTTCCTGCTTCATCTCTCCATCTGCTACCATGGAAGCTTTGCTCTTCCTCGCATCTTCTCCTCTACTCACTCCCTTTTTCTTATTTTCTGACCACCATTTAGGGTACCCAATAAACTTGAAGCGCCCTTTTTTGGTGTGCCATGTTCCTCTATAGTGAGAGCACCGGAGTTTGGATTTGTCTTCCTCGCCACGCTAGAGTGATGTTTTTCATGACCGGATTTTCGTGGAGAGCCTACTTTCTGCACCCTCTGCAATTGGTAAGTGAGGTAAGTTAGGTAAATTAGGTAAGCCCGGTTTCATTATTCCCCTCCTTGTTAGTTCACGCCGGATTGTATTGTAAGTAGCATCTACTGCTGGCTATGGCTCCATATTGACGAGATCCTTTCGTTCTTTGTCGAAGGAATCGTCTAATCCCGCAAGAAACTGATACAAGCGGGTTTGTTATTATAGTTTATTGTATATGGTGATGTCCTCAGGGCATCTCATCAGATTTGGCATGCGCCGATCTATCTCCTTCCATATTGTGAATAATTTACTATAGTAAATTTCTATGAGCTCCTTACCTTGTTTAATCGTGTTTGCTTTGGTGGCTAAATTGAAGATCTAGAGCCTGTCTCTACCATTGTTGTAGACGGCTTCAATACCATTCCATAGTTCCTTCGCTGTTGAGAAATCCAGAAATCGGTTAACCAAATCTGAGTTGATGTTTTAGATAATCCAAGTCCGAACCACCGCATCTTGCTGGCTCCATCGGCTGTACTCTTTGATGTCAGCGGAGGGTGAGGATGCCATGATGTGTTTGAGCCTCCCCCTCCCTTCGATCACCATGAGCATCAGCTTGGACTATTTAGCATAGTTTTGGTGGTTCAATTTTTCTGAGATTATCAGTGATGTGCCATGACTATCTTGGCTTTTATTGTTATTCAATTTCTCAAGAATTTGGTATAACTAAGCCATAGTCACAGGTTCTTCGTCTAGATTTTTCGAAGGTTCACTCTTGTTTCAGGGTTCAATTTTTCTGAGATTTTCAGTGATGTGCCATGACTATCTTGGCTTTTATTGTAATTTAATTTCTCAAGAATTTGGTATAACTAAACCATAGTCACAGGTGCTTCATCTGGGTTTTTCGGAGGTTCACTCATGTTTCAGGTATGTTCCTTGGTAGATGATGAAGTTTTACGACGGAAAGCGTCACCGAAAACTTCCCTCGAACCGGCTACTCTGATACCAAGTGTAATTTGTGACTCGTATTTTTGTATTATAGTGTTAAATGCTTTCTGTATTTTGGCTTGTATTTCAATATTTAATTCAACTGTTCAAAGATTGTATTCATACAACTTCTACTCGATATTTAACCAAGCCTGAACTTCTATGCTATGATGTATTCTACTGAAATTATAATACTCAAACTCTATCATTTACAAATTATATCTTATCAGTTTTATTTTTTCTACAGTACTCTTACATTGCTAAATAGTGATTAAAACTCATAAACATCTCCCACCACAATGTCCTCCCAGGATTCTAATAAAAAAATCTATTAGCATGGTCTCACTATATAAACTCAATGCTGTTTATACAATATGAAATAGGCTAAATGGAGAACTGTGAGACGGAGAGGGGAGATGGGGGGAAGGACAGGGATAGGAATAACCCTCCCTTTCAAAGTTCACCAGTTCTCTATTTAGCCATACTCATCAGCAACTGCCTGATGCAGCCACTTAAGTCAATCAACAGACATGATGAGCAGCTTCCAGTTAGCTTGACAATCACATTTCAGATGCCAATGCACAGTCCATAAATTTTGCAGTTCTGTTCCTTCACTAACCTTCTTACATTAATGACGCTTTAGTGAAGGCTGCAAATTTTGAGAGGTCATCTTGAAGCAAAATCTGTGGATTTCCTTGTTCAACCTTGAAGTAAAATTAGAAAAAGTTAGAATCAATAAAAGCACAAATTAACCAGATTCTGTAAGTAATCCTATTTTGCATAGCAGTAAAAAGGTTCACTAGGATTGAGAATGACAAATTCCTGTGAGGTTCGTCACTGAACATCTGAAGGACTGGAAGAGGGAGTTCGGTAAAATAATAGTAGTGATCAAGAGAATGGAAAGGGTTCAAGGGTAGTCACATAAACTAAGGTAATAATTAGAGATTGATTACGAATTATGTGTACGATTTAGTAGGACATCCTACATTGATGCCCTGGGCAATGTTCGTATGCCAAACACGTGGAAAGGTTGATGAGTGGCAATACACAGTAAACAGGAGATTGACATTTGAGAGCTTAATGAGATTGTGAGAAGCATAGTTTGGGACGGGAGAGTAAGTACAAAGGTGAGTACAAATATATATTAAAAGAAAAAGGCCGGGTGAAGGTGAATATTACCAGAGTTCCTTTTTCAAGAACAAGGATGTTATCCATGCTCAGCACAGTTGAAATCCGATGAGCAATAGTGATGACAGTCATTCCATGGCATTCACTGGATATGACATTTTGAAGTATTGATGCTGTCTGAATATCAATATTAGCTGTGCATTCATCTAAGCATAACACCTGAAGCATCAAAAACCATTATCTAATCATGTAAATGCAGGTCACATATTAACTTGGGCACACAATTTTGTTGACATGACCCAGAAATTTAACGGTCTTATAATTGTGTAAAAAAATTAAATGCATAATATATATTTCAAACTATTAAAGATAATACTTAATGCAACCAACCTTGGAAGACTTTAAAAATGCTCGTGCAAGGCAAAGAAGTTGCCGTTGGCCGACAGAAAATGAAGCTTCAGATCCCTTAATATGCATGTCCAACCCACCAGCTGCTTCTATCTCTTCCTTGATGCGACATTTCTCTAAGACTTCCCAGAGTTCCATGTCATTATTCATTTGGAAAGGATCTAAATTTTCCCTATGTATACAAAAGTAACAATAAATGAACACTTCTAGCCACTTCAAGGAGTTTCATATCATCAGAAGGCATTTAAACGAGAAAAATGGTTTCTGACGTGGGAATATGAAGCATGTGTGTCAACAGGAATGTAATTTTGTGTTTCAAAAAATGTGTATAATACATTATAGTTAAGAATTTTCCCTAGCAACAGTGACTTGCTATTGAAGTGGCTACAAGTTTAGAAAAAAGATGAAAATGCTTAAACAGAGGTAGACAAGATAGTCAACAATCATTAAAACATTACCTTACAGATCCTTGAAATAGGAAAGGACTTTGTGGGACAACAGCAAATCTTGAGCGAAGATCTCTAACAGAAAAACGATCTATGCTTACACCATCGACTAATATGCACCCTCCACTTATAGGGCTCAGACGGAAAAGGGCATTAACAATACTTGATTTTCCAGCACCAGTCCTTCCGATGATTCCAACCTACTCGATGGTTAAACTCATCAGTTTCAAAGTAAAGATGGTAGTTAAAACTTTGTAAATGGCTTACTTGAGATCCTCCTGAAATGGTAAAAGACACGTCACATAATGCTGGAGGAGTAGAAGGCAAATATCTAAGAACCACGTTCTGAAACTCAATTTGCCCTTGATAAGGCCAATCTCTTGGAATGGTAAGAGATCCACATAATTCTTCTTGAGGAATGTCCATATACTAGCATTTGAAGAGTAATTACACACATTAATACATGGTTATCTATATAGTATAGAATATAATGCAGAAAAGAAAATGGAAGATCCATCAAAGTACCTAAATCAAAAGTCTTGATGATATAACATCTCACCTGGACAACTCTTTCAACAGCAACCATTTCTTTCTCTGTCTCAGTGAAGCTAGATAAGAAACTCCCCAGTAAGTTAACAATTGGAGCAGCATAAGACAGTGCCAAGCCAACCTATCAGAGGAAAAAAAAAACTTTAGACTGCCTTGTACTCAATACATTACGGAGGTCAAGTACACTGATCTGGAAACAAATCAAGTGAAAACTTACCAGTCCAGGAGTGCCCATACTAATAGGGAATTTATCATAGGAGCCAATAATAGCCATCAGACCTATGAATGATATGAGAAATGCTGCCAACAACTAATATATGGAATGGTTAATGAACGAAAAAAAGGTGTACATAGGCAGATTCAATGAATATAATTGCCATTGTGTTAGTTGTAAATCATTAGCTATAAATTTAAACGGAAGGAAAAACTAGCCTATTAAGGGGACAATTCATGCTTAAGGCACGTCACTCTACACTTGAAAAAGAGTCTTAAGTAAGAATGTTTGCATAGCGAGCACTGAGAAAGACCTGAAGTCGCAGGGAAAGCCATAAACTAGCTGTCATTTCAGTGTACGAGGTTCTCTGATACATGGCTACATAGCTGGTGAATTTAGTGAAGAAATAATCCTGCAAAAATAGCATGAAGGTTATGCTTCTGGAAAATAAACTTCAGCCATGCTTATACTTCACAATAGTAATGGAAGTTAAGTACACATGAACTTGAATATGACTGATAAGCAGCACATGACATGGAAAATAAGACAAGGATCAGCATTGATTATGTTCAGCGCATCCAAAGAACTGTTTCATGCCAAAACAACCGACTTAATTATCTTATTTGATGCCTCATTACGTACCACAAATGAACTCATAGCACAAAGATTTTTCTGCAAAACATCATATGCAAAGCAGAATATACTAGATTGGACATCTCAATGAATGAGATAACACATTTTGGCATGAAAAGGAAACAGCAGAGGATTTCTAGACAAATAGAAATATATGTACCATAATGGCAAAATAATTGTGCAGGGATCAAGGCTAGGGTGCCTAGGCATGGTGCATGACGTTCTAGGACATAAATAGTTAGAAAATAAGGAGTACAACATTTATGCCATGGAATAGGATAGGGAAGCAAAAAGACTACGGTTTATATCAATTAGCTTATGAGGGACTGAACAGTTATCACCTAAGCTTGTGCTAGGAATTACTGGATTGATGTTGTGATTAATTACAGGATAGCCTTCAATTCGAGAGGAAGGTTCTCTCCACAGGTAACTCACTAATTACACTTTTTTTTAATGCCCCTCCTTTTCCCTTTCTCCGCTTATTTATTAAGCTAATAGACCTCTAACAACTTAGTTCCCCCGCACTGACCATAACTGCCTATTACAAAAGGACTCCTCTACCCCTTAACCAACTTCTAATTATAATCATAATATTCTAAGCAGGTGTAGATGCTTGCTGCTCACTCCTCTTCTTACGCACATAGGTGAGTCTAACTGGAAGCTTGTTCAAGTTCCTTGCATTACCCGCCACCCAGACATCCACCTTATCCTCAAGGTGGAAAGAAGGAAATTTAAGTGACAGAGCTGCAGCATCCTCCCATGTAGCTTCCCACTCCAGAAGGCCTTCCCAGCAGATCAGTACTTCAAGGCTGCCATCCCTCAACTTATTGCGCACCCCTATTACTGAATGAGGCAACATTCCAACACCATATCAGTGGTGAGCTGTGGAGGCAAAGCTGCCAATACAGGAGCATTGCCTACAGCCTTTTTCAGTTGAGAGATGTGGAAGATTGGGTGGATCTTGCTGCCTGCTGGAAGTAACAATCTGTACGCCACAGGTCCCACGCGTTCCACCACTTCAAAAGGCCCGTAAAACCTTGGAGCAAGCTTCTCATTCGATTTTTTTGCCAATGAGCGTTGTCTATACGGTTGTAATTTTAAATAGACAAAATTTCCTATCTGAAATTCCCCCATTCTTCTATTTTTGTCTTCATACTGCTTCATTAAGTTTTGAGAACGCACAAGATGGAAATGTAAATCATCTAATATAGCATCTCTTTCCTTCAAGTGTTCCTCCAGTGAAAAAATCTGCGTTTTGCCACTCTCAAACCGTATTAGTTTAGGAGGATCCCTCCCATAAAGAGCCCGAAAAGGAGTATAGTTGATAGAAGTATGCCAAGCTGTGTTATAGTGAAACTCTGCCCACGGAAGCCACGAAACCCAAGACCTTGGCTTGCCACTAATAAAGCATCTCAAATACGCTTCAAGGCCTTTGTTCACTACTTCCGACTGTCCATACTTTGGGGATGGTAAGCGGTGCTACGGTGCAACTTTGTGCCATGCAAACGGAAAAGTTCAGTCCAAAACTTACTCAGGAAGACCTTATCCCTATCAGAGACGATGGTCAAAGGAAAACCATGTAGCCTAACGACCTTTTCAACGAAAACCTGGGCAACATCTCTTGCTGAAAAAGGGTGGCGCAGCCTTTGGAAATGAGCATATTTAGTGAGCCTATCCACTACTACCAATATGGTATCCCACCCACTAGAATTTGGCAACCCTTCTATGAAGTCCATCGACACATCTTGCCAAACTTGCTCGGGAATCGGTAATGGCTAATCCCATTGGACTTAAAGAAGAGGTTTTCTGTTGTTGGCAATTGTGATAGAATAAGACATAATTTGAAACATCCTTCCTCATTCCAGGCCAATACCACTTGGCCACAATTCGTTGATATGTTTTATAGTCCCCAGATGGTCCCCCCATTAGAGTATCGTGATACTCTTTGAGGATTTGAGCGGTACACTCTGAGTTGCGAGGCAAAACCACTCTAGACTTGTATTTTAGAATCCCGTTGTCCAAGGAAAACCATTTGGGAACTAGGAGACCCTTTTTAAGGGCAAGCTGCAACTTACATAATCATGAATCCTGTGTTATCTTCCCCTGTATTTGCTCCCAAGGTAACCCACAACTACTGACGAGTGTACAACCGAGAATGCTCGATGAAAACTCTCAAGACAAGGAGACAACTACCTTGTTTGATGCACCCGGTTTATATTGGATATCAAATGAATATCCCAAGAGCTTACATACCTATTTCTGATACTCATGTCCTACCACGCGTTGCTCCAGTAGGAATTTCAAACTTCGCTGATCCGTCCTCACAATGAAATGTCTCCCGAACAGACAATGGCCATTAGTTCCTTCTCATATATATGCTTATCCCGCACTCGATTTCCCAAGGTTATACAAAAGAAGGCCAATGGAAGATCTGCCTATAACAAAACCGCTCCCAACTTGAAGCTTGAGGCATCAGTTTCCAAGATGTAAGGTTTAGAAAAATCGGGCAATGACAAAACCAAGGCTTCAGTCATAGCCCTTTTCAAGGTCTCAAAAGCCGTAGTAGCCTCAACATTCCAGCAATAACTATCCTTCCTCAACTGGTCCGTTAATGGCTTTGCTATTAACGCATACCCCTGGATGAATTTGCGGTAATAACCTGTTAGACCAAGGAATCCCCTAAGCTCTTTGATATTCGACGGCAGGGTCAATTGATCATGGCTTGTATTTTCCCTGAGTCTACTACTACTCCCCTCTCCGAAACAACAGGACCTAAGTAGGCCAATTCCCTGGCTCCAAACTCACACTTCTTCATATTCACAAATAATTTGTGCTCTGCTAGAATTTCAAGCACTGTGGTCAAATGGGATGCATGCTCTTCTTCCCCTAGGCTATAAACCAATATGTCATCGAAGAACACCAGGACAAATTTGCGCAAATGAGGTCTGAAGATGTCATTCATTAATGACTAGAACATTCCAGGAGCATTCGTAAGGCCAAACAGCATTACTAAAATTTGTAGTGGCCCTCGTGTGTCCGAAAAGAGGTTTTTGAGTCTTATTCGGATTTGGTGTGATTAATTACAGGATAGCCTTCAATTCGAGAGGAAAGTTCTCTCCACAGGTTACTCAATGATTACACTTTTTTTTATGCCCCCCCCCCCCCCCCCCCCCCTTTCCCTTTCTCCGCTTATTTGACCTCTAACAACTTAGTTCCCTCGCACTTACCATAATTGCCTATTACAAAAGGACTCCTATACCCCTTAACCAACTTGTCGATAATGGGCCAATAATTTTCAAGACTTTTAAACACTCTCAGGTGATGAATTATTTCCATTTACTTGTCGATAATCCACTATCAAAAATTGAATGTGACACAAGTAAACTATCACTCTCTATAGATAAAAAATATACTCTTTTTAGAAGGCCCAACCTAACTCGACACGATTTATATCTCCTTTGCCCCGGCCTAACTCGGCTAGTTTTGTATCTTTTTTGGCCTAGCCCATTTTCATGTCACCCAATGCACTGGTCTATTCTCCTCAAATCTAGGCGCAATACGTCTTTAATTGAATCCAAAAAACCAAAGGGTTACATAGAAGTACAAGACCTTTATGAAGCTCAAACAGTAATGAAAAATAATAGCTACAGTACTACACACAACTATCCCTTTAGAGAAGTCCACTTAAATTGTAAGTGTGGTACACAACAAGACAAAAATAGATAATTGCATTAATTTTTTTTCAAAAATATTAAGATTCACATACTAGTTTATTACTTGCAACTTCCAGATAACAGAAGAAGATTTTGTTTTACCCTTTGGATTACAAACTTCTACTTTTAAAAAGTAGCTGCAAAGTAGTCAACCTAGAAACTCATGAATTGAAACTTAGACGGCTCTTATGTTTTCATACAGTAACATAAGTTTTGGAAATCAAGTTTAAATTTCAAGTCCATGGTTCATGCAATTAAAATGGATAAGGAACGGTAGAATAACCCTATCATCATAGTTCCAAAAAAATACAAAAACTGAGCTGAATAAGTTTGGCGACAAAGAAATATATTGTTCTTCAGCAAGTTGATTCCTGCAGAAAGTCTACTACTAAAAATTGTTACCTCTGACTTAAAGGCCCTTATGGTAGATGATCCATCCAATGTCTCTGTGAATGATGCATATATTGGCGAACGGGAAACGCTATCTAGCCTGCGCAGCTCACGTGATGTTGATCTGTAATAGAACTGAAGAATATAGGACATATACACAATTCAGAAAATACTGTGAGCCAGGTGCTTGCTCAATGGTAAATAAAACAAAAATACAATAAACAAATTTCCATGAGCGCATGAATAATTTGCATGTATAAATTTTGAAGTTATTTGAAAGCTTGAAAATTGGAAGTTATAACAGAGAATAAAAGATTATTAAACAGAAAACTTGCACTCTTGTAGGGGTAGGCACATTCTGAAAACCCATCCATGTAGGGATAATATTGAATCCCTACTACTATCCTATTCGCAAGCACTCAAAGAAAAAACTAGAAATGAAAATATGATATAATAGATGCAAAGGCACTAAAAGTACGCATTTTAGAGCCAACAATGACTAAGGACTCTCTTAAAGCAGCTGTCCAGTGCTGCTGCAGTGCATCAGGTCAAGCAGAAATAAGTGATAATTGAACCTACGCACAATACAGGTCTGGAAGGTTTTGATAAATGTTGGACATAGTTAGTCCAACATCATTTTATGCGCTTTAAGAAACTCTAGCATCTGATCCTATTAGCACAAGGAAACTCTGCTAGAAAATGAGATGTTATATGAGTATGAGGATTATGCCATCTAACTAATTATATAGTATAAACTTTTAAAGACTATATAGAGTGCCACATACAAAAATAAATAAATAACTTTTTTATAAATTGTAATTATTAAAAAGGAAAACTAAAACATTTACCCCATATTTACTTTAAAGAAAACTAACAAGTCACATTTCATAAATAAAAAAAAATACAAAGTATATATATTATTGTAATTTTCACAACTAATATTTTAAGTTATAATTTTTGTAGTGTTAGATTCATGTAAAAAAGGACTTCAAAATAAGATCCATTTATGATAGGTTTTAATAAATTTCAAACTACTACAATGTAAAATATAGTATACTCCATATATTAGTTTAATTAAGACTCAATACTTTTGTATTATCCTGAATCAAGATATAAGGGGTAATAGCCAGCTGGAAGAATAGAACTAAAGAAAAATATTATATTTAAGTATTTTTCCTTTTATTCTTTCAACATTTTATATTGAGTTAATTTAAAGGTACAAAAAATGTTTGAAACTAAAATGATGACATTGCACATGACTTAATTAAAGGCCATTGAGTTTAAGATCCAAATTGAAAGAGTTTTTTGCTGAAATAAGTGTTTAGACTCTAATAGATAGTATCAATCACTTCTAGGGATTAATATGATCTTTAAGACTCATAATAAGCATGTCAAGATGTTCTCTCACCGTGATCGAAATTATTCAAAATGACTGAATTTTGAAGGATATTACACATTTTGAGATATTTTTGAAAATTTTCGAAATTGACAAGTATTGAATGATTCCTAGGGCATATTGGGAGGTTACAAATCATTCAATACCTTATATTCGGCCTCCAAAAGCCCCTAAAAATGCGTTTAGCATTCAATTGTAGAAGATTGAAAAGCTGTTGAAATAAGAGTTTAGAGTCAAAATAGATTGTTCCAAGTCACTTTTAATGCCTAAAATGACCCTATAGCACGTGATAAACATATCAAGGTGTCTCACTCGGTTTGAAATTGTCCATAACAATTATTTTATTTTGATAAATTTCTAAATTGAAATAAAAGTATAAGATTCTTCCTAGAGCCCTTTGAGGAGGTTTGGAAGTTAGAACTATTCAATATCATTCATTCTTCAAAGGCCCTAGAAACAAGTTTAGGATTCAATGGTAGGAGTTTTGAAGAGCGGTTATGATAAGTGATCAAAATCAAAATAGATTGTTCCAATCACTACTAGGGCCTAAAATGACCCCCTAAGACCCATGGTAAGCATATCAAAGTGTTCTCTCCCCGAGTTCAAATTGTCCATAATGATAGAATTTTAAAGACTATTATACTATTTTTAAGATTTGTTATCCAAAAAATTTGAAATTGAAACTAATGTACTAATCCCTTTCAAAGGTCATATAAGGATAATTAAAACAATTCAATACCTTATATACAATCTTCAAATGTCCTAACTGCGAGTTTAAAACTCAATCTAAGGAGTCTTGGAAATCATGTGAACTCGGTGTTTAGAATTAAAGTAGGTAGTTCCAATCACTTTTTAAGGCCGAATATGACCCCATAAGACCCATGATAAGCATATTCTAGCGTACCAGGTCTAGAATTGTGCAATTAATTATAAAGGTTATTTACTTATACAATATTCTTGAGATATTTTCGTAAATAAATGTAAGAATTTGATCCTTTCTAGAGTCATATGAGGAGATATGAAACAGTTTAATATCTTATATTAGGTCTCTAAAGACTCTAAAAATGAGTTTAGGATCCGATTGTTGGAGACTTGGAGTTTTAGATACCGGTTAAAATGAGTATTTAGTGTCAAAGTAGATGATTCCAATCATTTTAAGTTTTAAATGGTTTTATAAGATCCATGGTAAACATATCTAGATATTCTATCATCGGATTTAAAATTGTCCAAAATGATCGAACTTTGAATGTTAGTATGCACTAGATTTTAGATTTTGTCCAAAGTTTTTCAAATATTTTTTTTACAACCCCCTTTTATTTGACTTTCGAGATCTTTCCTATATTTTTTTACATTTTTCAATAATTCAGCAAGAATATAATGTTTCTTTTTTTGGAAAAAAAAACCAATGAAGTTAATCACCAATACAATCATACGAGCAATTAGGATTGCGTGGGTTCCTAATAGTATTGGATAATATCATAGAGGAATTGTGATTCTAGTGGCATTAAAGCAAAAAAATATACCTTGATATTGTATGATAAAAGAATATTTGAAAATTTGGGATACCATCATGGGCTAAAAAAATATACTAATCAATAAGGAAAATTTATAATCATAATTGCAATTACAACAATAGGCAAGCAAAAAGTTAAAACTATAGTAACCATAGTTCAAAAAAGTGGGTATAATTAACGTAGCCAAATGATGAAGGTGTAACTCTATGATCCAAAAAACTATGTGATGAGTATAAAAAATACTTGGTCCTAAGCATTAACTGATCTTAAATACATGAGAGAATTTTTTTTTCTTTATAATTTTAATTGAGAGTTTCTTAAGGTCATAAAATGATATACAGAACAAGTTAATTTTGACCTTAAGAAATATTCTGTAAAATACTTGATTTGTATGCATTTTTATTGGGGTAAAGGACTTACATAGACTATCCACATTTAGTAGGAAAAAATCAAAAAATCCGTGCAAAACAGATCTTAAAAATGAGAATAATTTAGTCTAAGAAAAAATCACATGTATGACAAAGGGATAATCTGATGCACTTCATGTGCAAGTGAGCAATACCAAATATTTGAAGAACAATGCAGTCCAAGCTAAAGCTTATGCTTTCGACAATTAAAAGGTCCATAGTAAGAAATTCGACTAAAAAGTTTTTTCATAAAAGCTATGACTGGAAAGCAGAGAATACCTGCAACTTCTTGTAGATATACCAAAAAGGCAGGAGCAGAAGCAGTAAAACAATCTGCATTAGTGCAAAAACCAGGTAACGGAGTTAAATTGTCAATTGAACATGGATTCAGATCTCCGAAAATTAAATCAAACAATAAGTTAAATCACCTGGACATATGACAAGACTATTGCAACGCCCAAGAGGCCTACCAAGTTTGCAAGAAGAATGTTGAGGATAAATGGAAGAGAATCGTCTATTGTATATAGATCTGAAGACAATCTACAAAACAAAGTATGTGAGGATGCGGTTATAGAGATCAGGAGACACACAGCAAGACCAGGTCAGACCTATTGATAATCCTTCCACGTGGTGTCCGATCAAAGAAAAGCACGGGTGAATTTACAAGACTATTAAGTAGTGAATCATGAACCCGCACTGCTGCTCGCAAACCACCAAATGCAAATGAAAAAGCCCTCACCAATGTGAAGACAGAGTTCAGTATGCAGAAAACACTCAGTATAACCTGAAAATTTGATAAGGAATTAAAAGGCTAGATATGTCATCAAGAAATCATGCGAACCACGTTGTTCATTACCAAATTGGATAGTCATTAAGAATCAATAAGCAATTCAGTCCTCCTGGTGGCTAAGGGCGCTTCAATCCCCAGCTCATCTATGTATATTGTAAAACTAAAGCCAAAATCGCACAGTTTGCGAATTCTTGAATTGTCATTTCTAAGATTAATGCTTAAGAATATATGGAACAAACAGGATGTTTCAGAGATCAAAAGCAGGTTGAACTGACCTCTAATATGAACATGCCATTTTCTGAAATAATTTCCAACATTTACATGATAAAGAATAGGCCAAAAGGTGAAGGCAGAGATAAGAATATCCCAATAATATTCAAACCTTGAAACATAGTTAAATGAAGCACGTACCAGATAGAAGGATAATGAATAGAGCATTCTGTCGTTTTCTCTAGTTGTGTCAACCCAAAATGATAACCATAGATCATTTCCATTACGTGAAGCTTGCATCATAACAGCAGAAATTAATATCAGGGAAGCAAGAAACCAGCCAGAAAAGGCAGCATATTTTCTGCAAAATTTGAACCCTATCAATACCATAAATCATTTAGTGGGGTAACAAAAAGGCAGAACATCATACATGCCACTATGTTTTGTTCATACTAAACACAGAACATTAGGCAAGAGAAAACTGGTGAATCTGTTGACCTGTATACAGCCAGCTCCACATTGCCCTCTTTCCTTTCCTCAAGGTCATTGTTCTCCTCTGCTTCTGAAGAAATCTGGATACATTCTTTCCCTTCACAAGAGATTTCTTTAGTTTCATATTCAGACCCAACCCTCTTTTCTAGACTCTGAACAGGCAGCAATGGGCTCACTGCTGTATGTGCAGAAAATTCAGAGCATGATGCTAAATCAGCAGGGCTTCCTACCAGCTTTACACAGCCTTTACTCATAAGTACCACTATATCTGATGATAGTATGGCCTGATGTAAACAATTATTGAAAGAAAACTTGTTACAAAAGAATATGGTCTCACTTCCATTGCTTCTCCATTTGTACAATCATTGAAAGCTTCAGGTTTTAGATTACAGATAATGTTATCCCTCATAGTAAACATTTATGGCAATAAATTCTTCTTTTTCCTTTAGTGTTTAACAGAGACAACAACAAGAGAAACACAAATACTGGAATGATTCAAGTATTATGCCCATTAAGGGTCAGAAATTAAATCACGGTCAATCCTGAACATAAAGAATGTTTTATAGCTGATTTCTACTTGCTGTCCAAGGAAAAATAGTTGTGCAACATGTGTTTAGAAATTATTCCATCACAACAGTTATATATAGACCATTATGCTACCACATCAACGATTACAATCCATTGACATACATGTTAAGCATATTGATGCTAAAATTAGTTAAGGAAACACTACACATTTACTTCAATCACTTTAATGAACATATGTTCATTTACAATCAAAGGATTTGTCACAAAAGTCCCTGAGTCTGCATATGTTATTGCAATAGCGACCATAAAGGTATTTATCTCTATTGTCAGCACAAAGATTTCAATTACAAGAATGGACTGCTGGCTAAATTTATAAAAAAAAAAGAAATATAAATAACAAATTAGTGATAAAATCAAGTAAAGAGAGTTATATGGATAACCTGAATATTATGTGTGCAGAGAACACATGTTTTCTGGTTCATAAGAGCACCATGGATGACATTGTCTAATATAAATCGAGCAACTTGAGCATCAACTGCACTTAGGACGTCATCAAGCAACAGTATGTCTGACATGTGATAGATAGCCCTGCCAATTGTGGAAACTTTATGAGAGAAGAATTGGTGTGGAAATAAAATAAAAAAAACTTGGGCACGATGTACAGTTCCAATAAAAAGTGAGTGAAATATTCACCTAGCCAAACCAATGCGGACCCTCTGTCCACCGGATAAGTTGGCCCCTTTGTCTCCCACATAAGACATATCACCTCCAGACATTAGTGAAATATCAACATCCAGAGCACAAGCTCGAAGCACGTCTACATACCTAATAATAAAACATTTCTTCACTAACTGCTTGACAAGTTCACATTAATGATAAGCTTAAATTTATACTTGTTAAGTACGAGAGACAAGAGAAAACAAGGAATTTATTCCAACTTTACAAGGTGATTGAACTGGGAAGGGGAGGCATGAAAGTGAGGATAAAACCACCAGAATATTATTAGATATAGTGTTAATTCTTTTAGCTATATACCTTTCTGGATCATGTACCTTCCCTAAGAGTATGTTCTCACGTATAGTACCAGAAAGAATCCAGGGCACCTGCAGTTCCCAAATTGGTTTACCATGTAGATAGAGCAGATTCAAGCAGGAATATTCCTTTTTCTTATGTTATACCTGTGGCACATATGCTATAGAGCCATTTATATGAGCCCATCCCTTGATGATATTCATCTCTCCTATCACTGAATTCAAGAGGGATGATTTGCCAGAGCCAACCTGCAACATGTAATTGGATAGTGATGATGGATCTTAAAAAGGTGGTGTTCTCATCAAGGAATACATCAGTAAACATCTGGAGCTTTGAAAAGTACTAGTCCAAATAGGCAAGGCCTGATGATGAGTAGATTTGACTAAAGCAATCAACGTACTTAAATGAACTGACTATTTATGAAAGGCCTTTGCAGTTAGATTTTCAAGACAAATGAAAGCAATCCTGTAATATTCAAAAAGCCAGGTAATACTGCATTATATCCCTTCCCATCTACTTCATACATTCACTATTATGACAAGTGATTAAAAAAAAAAAAAAGATAAAGACTAAGCATTAAATGCGTGAACAGAATCAGAATACTTCATGTCTATAGTTACCTCTCCTATGATCACCACAAAAGAATCTTTTGGAAGGCTAAGATTCACATTATCCAGCTTGAAATTCTCATTCGAATTACATTCATTTGACCATGAAAAGAGTGCATCACGAAGGGTGATAGCTCTATCATCTGGGGCATCATCAATCTCGGCACTCAAACAAGATGGATACAGAAGAGAACTCTTCCCCCAGCTTAGACAATGTTCATGGCATGCAAGGAACCTGCTCAACCGCCTTATAGATATAAAGGCCTAGAAAAAGTGAGGAAAAGCAGCCATCCATTAACTAGGGAAATATTTGCAAGGTTAAATTTTTACCACAATTATTCAGAAAACTTACATCAATCATTCCATTAATCACCCAGGGGAATGAATTCAGAGGAGAAATCAAAGTATTAAACAGAGCTACGCAAGTGAAGACCTGGAAGAGCGATAGCCAAAGATACACACAAGTTAAACCCAAAGCCATGAACTGTTAACTCAACTTTAAAGCAACAAGAGTTGCTAGTTTTTCATCCTAGTGTCCATCAAGCAGTTAAGAACACATTCTAATCTAAAGGCCCATGTATACAAAAAAAATTCCACAGAAACTTCCATTTCTGTTCAGTATCAAGAAGTTGGGTGTACATATGAGAACTTGATATATATTTTTTGTTATTTAATCAAAACAGGACAATTGGTGATGTTCTGAAAACAGATATAATTTCGAATAGGTTTCATATGGGAGAAAAATGATAAAAAGAGCATAAATCAGCAGCCACTTTCAGCCACAAATCATACCGTAGCAGCATCAAGCTGATGTCCCATTAATGTGTAGAGTCCAAATGTACACAACGAAAAAAGTGTAGGAGTTGTTGCCCAGAAGAATACACACCAAGCATCAAGATACTTTCGCGTCTAATACAGTGAACATAGGTTAGGTAATCAAACATAAAAAGGAAATTTTCTTGGAAGGGAACAGCAGCATTATACTTCTACATACTGATAAGTTTGCAACTTCAGAACGTCTGGTCTCCATCACCCAGTTGGTGAAGAGAATTTCCCAGCAGTACATTTTCAAAGTACGAATATAAGTCAAAAGTTCACCAGTCCTCCTAATCCTGCATGGATGAGGAAACATAATTTCAAACCAACATAAATCTATGATGTGGCCTCTTCTGTAATGATGGAGTTGAACTCTTCTGTTCTTTCTGCTGCCATGTAGTAAGCACATCTGACATGATTACACTCTCAACCATTACTTGACAGTCTTTCTTTGACATCAACACTGAATACCCATCTAATAAAAGTAAAAATGGCAGGAAAATGATTAATCCTCTTATTACTTTTACATTACCTATGCCCCCAATAAAATAGGACACATTTTCGTTTTAAGCACTCCCTAGACAATACGCACTTTAAAGACACCCCTTGCTAAGAGGGAAATACTACAATACTACATTAGGGTGGGGGATAAGTCCAAATTGGATTAGTGAAGGTCTGAGTATAGGTCTGGTGATAGAACTCATTTTCTTGATAATGGGTATCAACTTAATGCGGTTGGATATAGTAATGGAGGGAGTTACAATATGGTACAAGTACAACAAAATGAAATGATTTACCTACCTCTCATCTTTCTGTTTCATCATTTTGTCAGTGGCACTAGCAATCATTTTGGCAATCCATTTATTGACTGCAATGCAGAAACAAAACATTTTTCAGTACGGTGGAATGTGAAAGGGGAATTTCAAATGAACTGCTGAAATAAAGAAAAAAGAAAAGAATAAAATTCAACATTCACATAACTACATGATGTTTAAGCAGATTAGGTTACGTCACAAAATATAAGGAAACAAGTGGGAAAATTTTGGGAATTCAAATATCAGTATTTTCTTAGGAACAAATTTCATAAAAGAGGGGGAAAATAGGTCAAATAACAATAAAACATGGGGACAAGTTCTCCGGATTTGGAAAGATAATACCTCAAGGTGCTTCTTAAAGGTCCTAAGGGACCTCAAGAGGCCTTTTGAGTGATTGGAGCCCTCTCGTACAGCTCTAAATTACCAATCCAACTAATTTCCAACAATGCCTCATATTGGGTCCAAAACACGTTCTCGGTCCCTTAAAGACCGAATATTAGGCAATGAATGGTTTCAAGCCACCTTTTACGACCCAGGATGCATCTACTACAATCATTTAACTTTCAAATATTTTTTCAAAAATCACTAAAAAATCATGTATTGGACTCTTCCAGACCTGGTGATATGCTTTCCATAGGCCTTATATGCCCTTAGGAGGCCTATTTGGTGGTTGGAAGCTTTGGCTTTAATCTTAACCTTAGCCTCATTTCGACCCGCCTTAGACCATGCTTTTCCTGTCTTACCTTGGTCATGCATGTCTTACCTTCCAGGAACTAATCATGTATGATGTCACTCGAAATCATGCAAAAATATTCATGCATGGCTATATAATATATGTAAGAGCTTTATGCAACAATTGAAAACCTTGACAGCAGATAATATACTTATGTTACAAACTCTAACTAAAATTGTAAGATGGCATCTTTAGTAAAGAAGAGAGGAACAAAGAATACAAGTTTAAAAAGATAAGAGTGGGTAATGGTGATATAGAGACAAGTAGCCGAAAATGGCTTACTGAGAGAGCATTAAGTAACCAACATGCCAGCCAGGAAGGACCTTGTACAAAAATTCTGCAGTACCAGACTCAAGAAACTAAGAATTTGTTGATTTGGCTACATTGTACTTAAACGACCTTCTTCATTTTTCTCCTACAGTTTTTTAAGCCACATCTTTCATTGTTTTACCATTCATGAGATACGCATAACACTGAGCACCGAAATAGGATAAAACCATTCCAAACCCTAAGCCATTAACTGCTTGAGAAACAGATCTAAAAGAGATATTCACCTGGTATTAGCAAAACTGTAATAGTGATGCCAGAAACAAAAGCAAAGCTAACTTGAGTGTAAAGAAGATAGAGCGCAATCCCTATTTGTAAAGGCAAGCTGCAATTAAACAAAGTTAGGAAGGGTTAAGAGGGACAATTTCGGGAAGACAAACAAAAGAACAAAACCAAATTCAAGAGCAAATTAGAAGCTGCAATCATTATTCTATGTTTTTGACAAATAGCAATGCGGTCACATTCATATATAATCACCAATATCCATTATTCTTCTCAGATTCAAGGAAAAGAAAATTCAATAAGTCAGAAAATCAGAGTACAAGCAACAAAGTCAAATATAAACAAAATACACATAAGTATGACAATCAAGATGTCAATCTGTTCCACAAATCTTCCAGTGATCTAGGAGATTACAATAGAATTCAATTAACAGGACCCCACTGTGAACCATAAAAAATTCGTCCATAGACAAGATATATTTGATACCCAAGAATTTACAAATTTTTGG
This sequence comes from Dysphania ambrosioides, assembly GCA_026401315.1. NCBI lineage: Eukaryota > Viridiplantae > Streptophyta > Magnoliopsida > Caryophyllales > Amaranthaceae > Dysphania > Dysphania ambrosioides. The sequence continues at coordinate 21,752,425 of CM048672.1, forward strand.
TGTCTACACCCACAGAAGTCCTTTCCTTGTACAGATGGGAAGGAACAGACAATTATCAAGCGGTTAAACACTAGAAACACCCTAAACAAATACAGTGGAGGACAGATAAATCTTCAGCTTATTCATAAAGCCAAAAAGAATGAGCAAATATAGATCAAAATAAAATACATGACTCCAGCCAACGAGCTGAAGAAAACCATCAAAATCAAGAATTTGAATTCCTGAGAAGATGAAGCTTAGTCCTTGAAGCCCTATATTTTACTTCCCTTCCGTGTAATCCAATAAATTGCCAACTCCATAGTTCAGTGTTCCAATTAAACATCAAACTACTTCACCCATGATTAATATTTATTACCTCCAAGCATCATGGAAACTGTTGCACAGGTTAACAGTTCGATCAGCATCCACAGACATAAATGTCTGAATTTCTCCTTCAGAAAAATTTGCCCTCCCTGCTAGACTGGTGGAGAGGCACTGCAAAGCAAATAAATTATGTTACAAACATGAGTTGCATCATGATGACTGACACAAATAACATTTTGACCCACTTTCTAAAATATGTCTCCATTGTTTAATCATCAATGCAAAGTACAATCGTCAAAGAATCAGAGCCTAGAGCAACAACTGAAAGCTGATAACTGGTGTCTTTCTGATGAAAAAGCATGCATTTATACCATGCAATCACTCAAAGGCTCAGGACATCATTATTTTTACCACCTACGCTAATTCCATGGTAACTTCATTTATTAGTTCTCAATAAATACAACTAAATCTTCGGAAGTCACCTTCTGATAAATGATGGTCATTATACCAGCTCGAAGCTTTAACTTCAAAACAGAAAGTCTATATGTATATTGTGTATCAAGAACTGACCTGCAAGGTTGAACAAGCCATCACAAACAATATTAGGAAGACATTGAATTCAAGGCAAGAGAGGATAAAAGCCACCTCAGAATTTGTGGAAACTTAGAGAATTATGATTCCTCAATCTTTTCCTTCTAGATATGAAGGTAATCAGAATGTGAAAAACTACAGAGATACTGAAGCAATAGAGTATCTGCTGCAATCAAAAAAATAAAATAGCTGCGGAAGCAATAAAGACAATATAGTATCTGCTTCAATATTTTCAGACTGGAGTTAAAATTACTTTAAAACAGAGGTTAGACCCAATGATACTGCAAGAAGAAAGCCGTCCACCCCTCCAGAACCTATGTACACAAGAGAAACACTAGTAAGAGACACATTGTGCAGCAGATTTTAAAAATAGCATCTCTTTTAGTAGAAGATATTTTCTGCACATTTTTTTGCCCATTAGCATCTCATTTTATTTCATATTTTGTCCTTTATCGGTACTAAAAACATTTTTATAATTGAACTCTCTCTAACCCCCATTGCTGGAAATTTGGGGAGGGGGTGTAAAAGAGATTTATTGTTTTCTCAGAAAATAAAATACTGAAAAGATTCCATATCTAGCTTTAGAAACAATGTTAGCGGCAATTACCTTGTTGAAGAAACTGGATCAACTTATTCAGAAGCAATGGTCCCGCAAACCCAATGCAATCATTGAACATCTGATTCATACACACATCATGATGACATAGGAAACAGTCAACAAAAATATTCATCGATAACTAAATAAGAATGTAGCACTCCCCAACCAAAGTTAATCAGCACAAGAAGGCTGTAACAGATAAAGTTAAATACGTAAGTACGAAAAATAGCCAATTTCTGGCTAACTACCGCACTTTGAGAATGTTGATGGCCATGAAGGGTAAGCCATAATATTATGTATCCTTGTGTTACCCTAGCATGACATTAGGCAAGTGTCTGAGACCTTACTTGATTCTGCCAGTCCTAATCTCAACAATATAATTTCTTAAAGTCTTTTGCTTGTCTCAAACTATTCTAAATTAAAGTTTATGGACAGATGTAAACTTGAATGCTATCTCATTTATGTTCCTAGTCAGCATAATCCTGAAAAATAAACACTGTAGAATCATTTCTTTGAGGATAAAGAGATATCAAACAAAGCTTGGAGCATATAATCAACTAAAGGAAAAGGTGTGCTGGCGCATAAAACACCTTTAACATGCCAAGGCGAAAATATGGCCACCCATATACAGAACAAATTGCCATGAAGAATGACGGATTGGAGCAATTATCAATCCCCTGAGCATGCCAACTTGTCAACAACAAATTGTGGCAGGAAGAAGGATCCATATCCAATGGCAAATCAAGTAGTTCATTAAAGTCAAGCTGCTTTGTGACACCTTTATCCATTATTGGCTCGATACTGCTAAATGTCATGAGCATCCAAAGGGCTTGCACCATTCCCTTTCACAGAAAAAAGAAACAACTAGTTAGCATCTCATTCTCTGCAATATGAGAAAAGTCATATGTCAATAACAACATTGAGAAAATAATCATAGAAAAAACCTATGATTCTGAATTAAGTAATCACGAAATTGATAATTGCATTCAATGTCAGTTATTCTACTTTGAGTCATTATCTCCTCAATTGCACAATAAACACACACACACACAAAAAAAAAAAAAACTGACCATCCATGCAAACAGCTCATGACACTAAAACCTCCACAGAGAGGTGCAGTTATATTAACACAACATATATCGTAATACAACCAGCATATAGAGGAAAAGAGGATACTTACAAAATTTCTTGGGTAACCTTCCTCAAGGTCATGTGACAGTAGAGGATCTTCCAGTTTATCATCCATCCTGCCAAAAGGGAACACCAAGAAAGGAGACAATTTCAAAATAGAGGAAAATACATATTTGGATATGAACTGGTAAACTAGATTCTAAAAATGACATAGGCCCAATGCCAAGAGATTCTGAATAATTAACTAGAATACTTCTTTTTCTAATTCGAGCAGTGAACTAGGAAAGAGCTGATAAAGGAAAGGGAACAACTAACAACTAACAAAAATAAGAGAAGTACACTGTACTAATGTCAGAGGTACCTGTTACAGGAATTTTGCTTCATTCTAACAATGTTTACACATATTCCAAATGCCACCTCTAGTAAAAAAGTTAAGCACTCTTTATAAGACCACCACACCTGCATTACAAGTCAATTATAAAGACTGAAAGCTTATATATGTTGAATAAAATTAAGGAAACTATGCAGTATGAAACACTAACTATGGAACAATACCCTTCCTCCTATATAACATTCAGCAAGTTTAAACCCTCCTAAAACTAGATCCACTACAGAAACATGAACTTTCCATAGACAAACAACTGAACTAAGAAATGCAACTATGGAACTAGCTATTGCAGCTTAGAATATCTTGAGTCTTGATACAGGTAAGAGCAAATAACACCATCATTTATGGTAAGAGCAAATAACACCATCATTTATGGTAAGAGCTATCCAACAGATAAGAACATCAGAACACATTAGCATAAAACAAAGTTCATTATTAAAACCTAATGTCCAAATTTAAGTAGTAACAATAACGACATGGTATAGTTGTTGTCAATATTGCCACGCATCATTTCCACCCATCACCACTATACTTGGCAAGTTCACACCCAATAATAAAGCCATGTGTATTCCAAGCTATATGAAGAATCCATAAATAAAGAAGTAGAAAAATATCCTTGAACCAGTACTCTAAACAAAATGAATTTTCCATTGAACTGAGGAAAACGCATCTCACCTCATATGATGATATGACTATCTGCAAATGAGGCACTAGAAAAAGAGGCTTTACCATCCACCAAAAACATAGGAGACGACTGCAACATAGGGTGTACCACAAATCACATCTAGATAGCAGAAGAATGGCAGTCTGCAATGCCATGGTTTGATAGCAGAACATCACTTAGGAACTTACTGAGTAAGAAAAATCAACAACTTGCCACAAAAGAGGACATACCCAAACAGAAAATTGAGAACATTTGTAGATCAATTCAAGGTACATAAACCCGCGTCCATCATATATGTCCCTCATAATCAACAGCAAGTCAAAGAATGACACAAATGCTTCAAGGGCAGGCAAAACAACAATACATCTTTCTGGACAGAACGACTGTAGAAATTGCAACTCCATCAAACAACATAAAAATCATAAAATATTAAAAGCACCTCTTCCCCGTGTAAAGAACAAACCAAAATCATAAAATGAGGGAAACCTTGATCCTTCCTGTGGCATTTCTTTGCCAAAACCAGATTCCAGCAATCAAAAAGAGGGTAATAGCGTTGGTTCCAAAACCAAAAACTGTAATCAATGTTAAGGACAAGTGAAGATAGAAGAGACTTGCAAGACTGGTCATAATCATGAAGCAAATAAAGGCGACATTTTGGCAGACAAAGGATATAGATCAGCAAAGCATTGTGACAACATATTTCCTTCCCAAATCTGAAATCAAAGAGAAGACTTGTTTCAAAACCACATTGATACACAAATTCAAACAAAATCATAGCATTTCCACTTCTCGTCAAATCCCCCTATTTTTTTTTTAAGTCATTAGCAACTCCGATGAATTTACAAGTTGTTGCTAATAAATTTTTGGCCCCTACAACTAAAGGTTCATACTTTAGCATGAAACGGAAAAACAAGTAAGAACAGAATTACAAATTCGGTGATCATGAAAAAAGTAAACAACAAATAACAACCATAAAAATGAAATAGTTAGAAAAAACATACAGAAGAGTTAGGACAAATGAAGGAGATGAGTTGCGCCATGGACACTATTCACTAGACAGACAAACAAAGGGAACGCTTTCACGCTTCATTAAAATTTAAAAGGACACTGAAAATGAGAAGAACTGACTTCTGAGTTCTGAGAATCTGAGGGACCAAAGTGGTGTGGACTATACATTCTACTTTTCTTTCGTTTTTGTGTTAAAGCGGTTGTGATGCTACTGACTACTGCGGTCGTGCCATGCATATATGCAATTTTATTTATTAAAGATACTTGTGATGGGACCCATCAACCACTTTTTTTTGGGCGCCCCGCCCCATTAAGGAAAGTAGGAAACTATTGGTATGGTTTTTCTTTTTTTAAATTATTGACTTCTTTTTTATCATGCTACGTTGGTCTATTTTTTTTTTTTTACCATGTGCTGTATTAATTTATGATTTTTTTTTCATTGATCAATGTGTAATATGTGTAGGTAAATTTGTATTAAATTTAGAGAGGCCACTAATTATATATATAACATATTACTTTGTAATTTTTGAATCAAATTATTGTAAAAAGTAATTTTATATGTAACTCTTGTAATACTAGGTTTGGCAGTATTGTAAAGAATATTCTCAATGTACTCCTTTTTTTTGTTGGAATCATCACTGTGATAAGTTTAAAGGAATATTTATAAATATAACCACTCTTTAATGTACATCATCAATAATAACCATATCAAGATTTATCAAGCTTTAATTTTGCTTGTGATTCAATACCTCAAAAAGTCTACATAGTCAAACATTTACCTCACAATCGGTTTGGTAGAATCAATTCATGAAGGAGAAGAGTAAGATTTTAGTTACAAACATATAAATTTGTCTAGTGTTATTATGTGATTTAGGAGATAGCAAAGAATTTATGGTGAGAAAAAATGTTCATTGATTAGTCATATTTATAATTTAGTCATAATGATCATTTATAATAGTAGAATACAAATTACTAAAGTAGTAGTACTCTTTCCAACTTCTATTTATTCTCGTATTATGTATTCCCTTATTCTACATTATGTATTTTGCCAAAAAAAATATATGTTCAACATATGTGTAGTATTTCAATGCATCATTTATTCCCTTATTTAGTTAAAAATCATCCAACATGACACTTCTCTAAAACATAAGAAATCAAATTGTGTCCCTTAATTTGGTTCCTTGTCAAATAATAACTATTAACCTAATTTAGAAACGACTATTACTAAAGTATTATAATCAAAGGTGAGTATTGTTCTCTAACTAGGCTAAGGTTCCAACCATCCAAATTCTAATATTTTCAAATCACATTTATATTAAATACTTGTCGTATTTCTCAAGCCCCACTCTTATATAAATAACTAAAGCTAATTTTTATAAAATAAGTTTCCCTACATGATTTACATTTAATTAGATTGTATGATCTACATTGCCAACTTGCAACAAACTTGAAACAATGATGAATAATGAAATGATTACTTTGTCAAGTCAAGTGTCCTGAGGGGGTGTTTAGTTTACATAGGGCAATGCCTAGATAGTACAGGCGAGTGCATCATATTCTTGGTGCACCCAAATCAAAACGCAAGCTAAAAAAGCATTAAGCGCGTACATAGGGATGACAACGGACCGGATCTAGACCGGATCTAGACCGGGTCCTTATAGATCCAGATCCAGATCCAGATTCGTTTTTTAAGGATTGATCCAAATCCAAATCCAGATCAGCCGGGTATGATAAGTAAGGATCCAGATCCAGATCCAACGGATCCGGGTTCAAAACGGATCTTACATATTTTGCCTATTTTTTGTGACAATAATAAATTTCAAATTTATAAATCTACATTTTGCATCTACTACAACAGTCCAACAAATGATATAAGTTCAATACTTGAATACAATTAATATAACTAATCAAATATTACAAAACAACAAAGTACAAATGAATAAAATCAAATGTCCCAGGAACCCACAGACAGGTTATGGCGAAGCGGGAGCAGCGGCAAAGGCAGTGTTCGATGTTCCTGGTTGTGGCGCCGAGGTGAGACCGTGAGAGTAGAGAACTAGAGTCTAGTTAAATGTGAGATTGTAAGAGAGACAACTAGAGTACTAGACAAATAAGAGTGCCGCCGAGATTAAGTTAGGGATTTAGGTTTGAATTTAAGCCTTATACAAAATAACAAAAATTTTTAAAAAAAATGGGTAAAAAGATCCGGGTCCGGGTATTATGGTTGGACCCATACCCGAATCCGTTTTTTAGTCATAGGACCCGGATCCGTCGAGTCTAAATTTTGAAGACCCATATCCGCAAAAATAGATATAAATCCACGGATCTGAGTCGGGTCCAATATCCGTTATCATCCTTGCGCGTACATCATTTAATACATGAAGTGCATAATGTACACTAAGTTGTCATGTAATATACATTAAGTTGTACTATACCGTATGCAAGAAATTTAAAATTTCCCACCAAAAAACAAGATTCATTAACTACCACATTTAATTTAAAATTTGGAAACGAACCGTCATTCTTGTTTTTCCAACGAAAACAATAGAATCTCAATTATTTATCATTCACCTTTACAATATATTGATGTCGCTTATCAAATATAATTGTACTTTAAAGTTTATGAATATGTACATTAATAATCAAGAAAATGTGCATTACACACATGCAAAGTACGTCATGTTCATTATGAATTCAGTATGCAAGTACATTAGTAACTATTTTATCATGTTTTCAATATTACTTAACATGCATATTACTCACAATTTAAATGTATATATTATTCTTATAAATGTACATATATATTCACGAAGAAAATATACTTACATATTTAGATGTAAATATTGTGTAAATAAATTCTAGTACAATTTCAATATACATATTACATACTTTCAATATACTTCTTATGTAATTGCAATGAACATTTTATACTTTGTGCAAAACTTATGCACAAGATGTTTAATGTACAAAATACTTAATTCTAATGTACATTGTTCATTACAATCAAATCAAATGTACATGTAAAATTTTTGATCTAAATATTATATGCTAGTAATTTTACACCGAGTATGTGCAATAAGATTTTTGATGTACAAAATATTCAACTCTAATGTACATTATTCATATCTCTGATGTTCATTACAATCGAATCAAATGTACATGTAATATGTTTTATCTAAATATCATATGCCAGTAAAATTTCACTGAGTATGTGCACCAAGATGTTTGGTGAACAAAATACTCAACACTAATGTACATTATCCATATTTCTGATGTCATGAACTTCAATTGTTATGAACATTAGAAATTCGAATGAAGTACATTAAAGTTGAGTATTATGTACAATAAACATATTATATAAATTCTGAACAAAGAAAGTTATGTTCATTGAAATAACATAAGATATACATCAAACTTATACAAGATATACATTGAAATTGTATCAAAATTGACATTAGTAAACAGTGACTCCTCATGTTATTGAACTTATATAAGACGTACACTGTACCGTCATTATCTATGTTGTAGAACTCTTGTCATTATCTCCTCTAGTTATTTTTGGGAAGTGAACCTTCATTATCTCTGTTACAAAGCTCTTGTCATAATCACTTAATTTTCCTAATGAATGCAAGCTACACTAATTTTCTCAGTTGCATGTACCAACTAGACTAGGGCGTAGCATGAGCATGATGCACCCGGATATACTATCTAATTCGCGTACACAAGGGCACCAAAATGAAATATAGACAGAAATATCAAGCTGGAAGAAAAGGAATGACCTTGATTTCACCTAAGTGCTTGGTTATGTCCTAGTAACGAAATGAGTTATTTCTGTATTCCCTTTGTATCTATTTGGTAACACGTACATGCTATATAATTCTAGTTAGGGGTGGTGTTCATAAACGCTTAACTGTACTGTTAAGCCTTAACGGTATGGTTAACTGTTATAGCGGTTATTGTAAAAGTCTAACTATAACTGTACCGTTAAGTAACGGTAACCGATAAACAGTTAACATGTATTTAACGATACTGTTAACGGTTAACCGCTAACCGTTTCATTCTATATTTATGCATTTGTACACCTAATATTGTAAAACTACTTGTACGATTCCTTAGCTCATTTGGATTTTCTACAACAATAATAACACATATTTACACAAGGTTTGATTTTAGCTTGCATAAAAAACTTGTGGCATTCATTCATGTTTTAGCCTTTTATGTTTAGTTTTTTCTTAAAAAATTATTCATATCGGTTAAACAACGATTAAACGTTACAAAATTTTTATTACCGTAACGGTTCGGTATCCGTAACTATTAACGATTTGGTAAAATAATAGTTAATATGAACTAGCTATATACAATTAATAGTTACGGTTAATTTACACACCCTACCTAGGGAAATCCAACTGGAATTAAATTTATTTTTTTTAATTTTTTTAAAAAATTACAAACCAACTAATTTTACTGAAAACATCAATTACAACCGTTTGTAACATACCTATAATTGGATTCTAAAACCCTTATTAAATCCTTTGGAGGTCTAATATAAATAAATTATTTGCTCTTAACCTCTTTAAATCACCACAGGGGACAACCATTGAAATTATTTTAATTTTTGAATACCTACAGGAATTACCAAAAATTAGAGTATTATAACGTTCAAAATTTTGTCATTTTAGAAGTTTTTAAACTCGATCATAGAAACTCCTTTAAATATTTATCCTAACTTTATCATGATTAAATTAGGCCACCTGAGTCATTAGAACAATCTAATTTGACTTGAAACATTTATTACAACAGTTTATAATTTACGTATAATTGGATCCAAAATACTTATTTGGGGCCTATGGAGTTCCAACATAAATAAAGTGTTTGTCTCAAACCTCTTTATATGACCCTAGGGAAATCCAACTAAAATTATTTTTATTTTTGAAAACTTTCCAGAATTACAATAAATCGGTGTATTATCTTCAAAATTATGTCAATTAAGATGTTTTTGAAATTGGAAGTGGAATTCCTTTAAATTTTTAAACAAGTTATCACCTGATCATATTATCTCGCATAAGCCATTAGAACCATCTCATCTAACTCTAAACCTTAGTTACAACCGTTTCTAAAATACCTAAAATTGGATTTTTGAAGACTTTAAAGATTTATGAATAATAAAATATTTGTTCTTAACCTCTTTAAACGACCAAATAGAACAACCATTGAAATTATTTCAATTTTAGAAAATCTACCCAAAATCGATCGTTTAAAATTTCATTATTTAAACATTTAAAATTTCATGATTATAACATTTAAATTTCATTATTTCGAACGTTTATAAACTTGGTTGTAAAATTAATTTGATTTTTTACCCTTTAATATGATGAAATTAAGCCATAGTCACTAGAACTATCTAATTTGACTTGAAACATCTACTACAATAATTTATAATTTACGTATAATTGGATCTAAACTACGTATTTGGGACCTTTGGAAGAACAAGATAAATAAAATGTTTGTCTATAACCTCTATGACCCTAGGAAACTCCCACTTAAATTATTTTTACTTTTGAAAATTTCAATTATTACCATAAATGGGTGTATTATAATCTTTAAAATTACGTCATTTTAAATGTTTTTGAAGTTGGTCGTAAAATTTTTTAAAAATTTTACCCAAGTTTTGAAATGGTCATATTAATCAGCATGAGCCATTAGAACCATTTAATTTGACTTAAAATATTAATTACAACTATTTATAATATACCTACAATTAAATCCTATATACCTTTTTGAATTCTTTAGAAGTGTAGGGTAAATAAATTATTTGTTCTAAACCTCTTTAAATGACCACATGCGACACCCGCTGAAATTATTTCAATTTTTGAAAATATATCAAAATTAACATAAATTGGTGTATTGTAATCTTCATAATTTCGTCGTTTCAGACGTTTTTATACTTGATCATAGAACTTCTTTAAATTTTTACCCTAGTTTTGAGCCTTTAATAGGATTAAATTAGGCCATAAGAGTCATTAAAACAATTTAATTTGACTTGAAAATTGTAACAGTTTATAATTTACGTATAATTGGATACAAAATACGAGTTTGGGTCCTTTGGAGGTCTAACATAAATAAAATATTTGTCCGAAACCTCTTTATATGACCCTAGGGTACTCCCACTTAAATTACTGTTATTTTTGAAAATTTTCAAGTATTATCAGAAATCAATGTATTATAATCTTCAAAACTACCTCATTTCAAATGTTTTTGAAGTCAGTAGTGGAATTCCTTTAAATTTTTATCCAAGTTATCACGGGGTCATATTAGCCAATAGAAGTAATTAGAATCATCTAATTTGACTTGAAATATCAATTACAATTGTTTCAAATATACCTACAATTGGATTCTAAATAACTTTTTAAAGCCTTTGGAGGTCTAAAAATAAAAAAAATGTTTATTCTAAACCTCTTTAAATGACCAAAAGGCAGGACACCCATTTAAATTATTTTAATTTTTGAAAATCTACAAAAATTACCTGAAATCGATGTATTATAAACTTCAAAATTTCGTCATTTTGGAAGTTTTTAAACTCGATCGTAAAACTCCTTTAAATTTTTACCTTAGCTTTAACATGATCAAATTAGTCCATATGATTCATTATAACCATCTAATTTGACTTGAAACATCTATTACAATAATTTATAATTTATGTATAATTGGATCCAAAATACGTCTTTGGGACCATTGGAGATCTAACTAAATAAATGTTTGTCCAAAACCTGACCATAGGGGACTCCCATTTAAGTCATTTTAATTTTTGAATTTTTTTAAAAATTACCTGAAAGCGGTGTATTATAATTTTCAAAATTACATCATTTCAGATGAATTTGAAATTGGTCGCAGAATTCCTTTAAGTTTTTACCTAATTTATTACAAGTTATATTTGCCCGAAGGAATCATTATAAATTTATAACCATTTAATTTGACTTGAAACATCAGTTATAACAATTTCTAATATAGCTAAAATTGGATTTTTAATACCTTTATGAAGCCTTTATGGGTCTAGGAAGAATAAATTATTTGTACTAAACCTCTTTAAATGACCAGAAGGGATACCAACTAAAAATATTTTAATTTTTAAAAATTTATCGAAACTACCCTAAATCGTTGTGTTATATCCTTCAAAATTTCGTCATTTTGGATGTTTTTCAACTCGATCGTATAAGTCATTTAAATTTTGACCCTAACTTTAACAGGATCAAATTAAGTCACATAAGTTACTAGGACCATCTAATTTTACTTGAAATATCTATTACAACAGTTTTTAATTTACATATAATTTGATCCAAAATAAGTGATTGGGGCCTTTTGAGGTCCAACTAAATAAATTGTTTGTCCGAAACCACTTTATAAGACCCTAAGGAATCCCACTAAAATTATTTATATTTTTGAAAATTTTCAAAAAATTACCTAAAATCGGTGTATTATAATCTTCAAAATTACGTCATTTCAAATATTTTTAACATTGGTTGCGGAAATTCCTTTAAGTTTTTACCTAATTTACTATAGGGTCATATTATCCTGCAAGAGTCATTATAAGTTTATAACTATCTAATTTGATTTGAAATATTAGTTATAATAGTTTCTAATATACCTAAAATTTGATTTTAAATACCTTTATGAAGCCTTTGCACATCTAGGAATAAAAAAATGTTTTTTTTTATAAATTTCTTTAAATGATCACAAGGGACACCCACTAAAATTATTTGAATCTTGAAAATCTATCGAAATTATCCAAAATTGGTGTATTATAACCTTTAAAATTTCATTATATTGAACGTTTTTAAACTTAGTCGTAGAACTCGTTTAAATTTATACCCTAACTTTAAAAGGATCAAATTAAGCTACAGGAGTCATTTAAATTCATCGATTTTGGGTAATTTTGGTAGATTTTCAAAAATTAAAATAATTTCAGTGGGTTAGAAATTTCGATTGATTTTCAAAAATTAAAATAATTAAATCCCATGTGGTCATTTATATAGGTTTAGAACAAACAATTTATTATTCCTAGATATGCAAAGGCTTTTTAAAGGTATTTAGAATCCAATGGTATGTATAATAAAAATGGTTGTAACTGATTTTTCATGTCAAATTCAATGTTTATAAATTTATAAAGACTCCTGCGGGCTAGTATGATACTGTAATAAATTAGGTAAAAACTTAAAAGAATTACACGATCGACTTCAAAAACATTTGAAATGACATAACTTTGCAGATTATAATACATCAATTTCTTATAATTTTTGAAAATTTTAGATAATTCTTTCAATGGTAGCAGTGTACTATTTATTATACTTAAATTATTTTTATTTTTGAAAATTTTTAAGTATTATCAGAAATCGGTGTATTATAATCTTCAAAATTATCTCATATTAGATGTTTTCGAAATCGGTTAAGGAATACCTTTAAATTTTTTCCCTTGTAAGCACAGGGTCTTATTAATTAGCCCGCATGAATAATTAGAATCATTAATTTGACTTAAAACATCAATTAAAATTATTTCTAATATACCAACAATTGAATTTTAAATATATTTTAAAGTCTTTGTAGATATTGGAATAATAAATTGTTTGTGACCATAGGAGAGGACACCCACTGAAATTATTTTAATTTTTTAAAATCTACATATTTTAATAGTAATCAGTGTATAAAAATCGAAATTTCGTCATTTTATAAGTTGTTTGTTCTCAACCTCTTTAAATGACCTTAGGGGAGGACACCCACTTAAATTATTATAATTTTTGAAAATCTACATAATTTACCAGAAATCAGTGTATTATAAGGTTCAAAATTCTGTCATTTTGGAAGTTTTTAATCTTAGTCGTAGAACTCCTTTAAATTTTTATCATAACTTTAACAAGATCAAATTAGGCCATAGAAGTCATTAGAACAATCTAATTTGTTTTGAAACATTTATTACACCAATTTATAATTTACGTACAATTGGATCCAACAGACGTGTTTCAAATGTTTTTAAAGTCGGTCGCAGAATTCCATTATGTTTTTACTTAATTTATCACAAGGTCCTATTTGCCCGTAGAAGTCATTATAAACTTATAGCCAACTAATTTGACTTAAAACATCAGTTATAACCGTTTCTAATATATCTACAATTGGATTCTAAATACCTTTGTGAAGCCTTTGTTGGTTCAAAAATAATAAATTGTTTGTTCAAAACCTTTTTAAATAAATGACTACAAGGGATACCCACTGAAATTATTTCAATTTTTTAAAATCTATCGAAATTATTGATATGTTCATTTTATATAGTGTTTTACCCTTATCCCTCGGTCATATTTAGGAGTAAATTTTGGCTCTACAGAGCCACTTTTATTACTAATATGCGTTTTCCAGTATTTTCGTAGATTTGGTATTGTTTTATAAAAATTGCGGATTTGGAGCATTTTTCCGAGTTTATTTGAGCCACTACGAGCATTAGAGTACGATCGCATTATTGTGACATTAGTTCGTAGCCCACGACTGGTTGGAGTCACCAAATCAGTGAATAAAGGGCTCGGTGAGAAGAAGAGTTCGGGAAATTGGACCGAGCCTTAAGGATTCAAGAAAATCGGATTAGGCCGGTTAGGAACTAACAAAGCTTGTCCCGGAAGCCTCGCCCTGAGGCACGCCCGGCCGGGCAAGCACCCGCCCTACCGAGCGCATGTGTTTCTTTCCGTGTATTAGGTTTAGAATTAGGGTTTTTCACGGGACACTTCTTCTTTTTGGATTTTTTGGACTTTGAGGTTAGTTTTCTAGGTTGTCTCTCAGTCCTTTAGCTTTCGTTGAATACTTTATCGATCTACCCTTTTCGAATTTTATGCAATTCATTATTTTCGTGTAATTTGGTAACGATTCCTTCTTTTATTTATCTTCAAAATTTTAATTGTCTTTTATCATGTCGTATTTAATTGCTTTGTTTAGTTTAAATTCCATTATGTGTGAGTAGTTTTATTTCTAGGGTTTTGAGGATCCATAAATAATATGATCGGATAGTTTATTATTGTTGATTATTAATGCTTGATTGGTTTTCTATTGATTGATTAAATGCTATGCAATTAGATTTGGCCAGGTTTAATGTTATGAGTCAAGCAATATTGATTCGAGATTCGAGAGATGAGAATCGATGTTTAAGCTTAGTTTCAATAGGCAAGTTAATCTATAAATGGTTAGATCAAATTCAAGAGATGTGATTTTATACTGGTAGATTAATTTTTTGATTGTAATATATAGCGAAGGCCCTTTATGATCTGATCAATAGGTGTATTGATGATTGACTATTTTATATTACCTTGGAATATTATTTATTGGTGAACCTATACCCTAGACTTCGATCTCTTGATTTTTTTCCTCAGCTAATCTATTCTAGTTTATTTAATTCCTTTAGTTTAATTCTTCTATTAAAATTAATTTGGCTACTTGATAATTTAGACTATTTAGGTTGATTAGGAGTAGAAAGACTAGTTTCCCTATGGATTCGACCCTACTTCCGTATCTATATTAGCTAGTGGTTTTAGGAATTACTTTTGATTGGGTGATACGACGTTAGCGTATCAGTTATCCGAAACCGATAACCTTCAAAATTTCATTATTTTAGACGTTTTTAAACTTGGTCTTAAAACTCATTAAAACTTTACCCTAACTTTAACATGATCAAATTAAATCATATGAGTCATTGGAACCATCTAGTTTGACTTGAAACATCTATTAGAACAGTTTATAATTTACATACAATTGGATTCAAACTACGTGTTTGGGACCTTTGGAGGTCCAAGATAAATAAAATTTACGTCCAAAACCTCTTTATACTACCCTAAGAAACTCCCACTTCAATTAGTTTTATTTTTGAAAATTATAAAATTATGTCATTTTTAATGTTTCATAAGTCGGTCGCGAAATTTTTTAAAATTTTTACCCAAGTTTTAAAATAGTCATATTAACCCGTATGAGTTATTAGAACCATCTAATTTGACTTTAAACATCAATTACCACTATTTATAATATACCTACAATTAGGTCCTAAATACCTTTTTGAATCCTTTAGAGGTATAGGGTAACTTATTTCTTCTAAACCTCTTTAAACCACCACAGGGGACACTCGGTGAAATTATTTCAATTTTTGAAAATCTACTAAAATTACCCGAAATCGATGTATTATGAACTTTATAATTTTGTCATTTTAGATGTTTTTAAACTCGTTCATATAACTTCTTTAAATTTTTACTCTAGCTTTAATAGGAACAAATTAGGTATGAGTCATTAGAATCATCTATATTGACTTGAAAATTACAACAATTTATAATTTACGTATAATTGGATACATAATACGAGTTTGGGTCCTTTGAAGGTCCAACAAAAATAAAATGTTTGTTCGAAACGTCTTTACATGACCATAGGGTACTTGGATACTCCCACTTAAATTTTCAAGTATTACCATAAATTAGTGTATTATAATCTTCAAAATTACCTCGTTTCAAATATTTTAAAAATCGATCGCGGAATTTCTTTATATTTTACCCAAGTTATCAATTATCATAGGGGGGGGGGGGGTCATATTAATTTGCCCGCATGATTCATTGTAATTATCTAACTTGACTTGAAACATAAATTACAACTATTTCTAATAATATATACATTTGGATTCTAAATACATTTTTAAAGCTTTTTGGAGGTCTAGGAATAATAAATTATTTGTTTTAAACCTCTTTAAATGATCGCAGGGGAGAACACCCACAAAAAATATTTAAAATTTTGAAAATCTACATAAATTACCTAAAATCGGTGTATATTTTGGAAGTTTTTAAACTCAATCGTATAACTCTTTTAAATTTTTACTCTAACTTTAAAATGATTAAATTAGGCCATAAGAGTCATTAAACCATCTAATTTGACTTGAAATCTATTACAACAATTTATAACTTACGTACAATTAGATCTAAAATGCGTGTTTGGGGCATTTGGAGGTCCAACTAAATAAAATGTTTGTCTGAAACCTCTTTATAAGACCCTAGGGGACTCCCACTTAAATTATTTTATTTTTAAAAAATTTCAAAAATTACCTGAAAGCGGTGTATTAACCTTCAAAATTATGTCATTTTAGATATTTTTGAAGCCAGTCACGAAATTTCATTAAGTTTTTACCTAACTTATTATAGGGTCATATTTGCTCGCATGAGTCATTATAAATTTATAACCATCTTATTTGACTTGAAACATCAATTACAATCATTTCTAATATACCTACAATTAAATTCTTAATACCTTTATGAAGCCTTTGCAGGTGTAGGAATATAAATTGATTCTAAACCTCGTTAAATGATCACATGGGACACCCATTGAAATAGTTTCAATTTTAGAAAATCTACCGAAATTGGTGTATTATGACTTTTAAAATTTCATTATATCGGACGTTTTTACCTCGGTCGTAGAACTCATTTATATTTTTATCCTAACTTTAACAAGATCAAATTAAGTCACATGAGTCATTAACCATCTGATTTGACTTGAAATATTTATTATAATAGTTTATAATTTACGTACAATTGAGTCCAAACTACGTGTTTGGGACCTTTAAAGATCTAAGATAAATAAAAAATTTTAACTGAAACCTCTTTATATGACCCTAGAGAACTCCCACTTAAATTATTTTTTATATTTCAAATTTTTCAAGAATTACCAGAAATCGGTTTATTTTAATATCTAAATTTTTGTCATTTTTAATGCTTTTGAAGTCAATCGCAAAGTTTTTTTTAAATTTTTACCCAAGTATTAACTATTAAGATGGTCATATTAAGTTTCTCTAGGATTCTCTCTAGGTTTCTAGGGTTTCTCTTGGTTCTTGGGTTTTGCTAGGTTTTATAGAGGCAATTCTTGTCCTCTTCGTGTGTCTAATTCTCGAGGCAGGTTGTGGAAGTCATTGGTGATTTCGTTGGTGGCGTGTTTTTTACCAGTTATCTAGAATTCTCGTGAAATCTTAGAAAAGTTTTTCGGTGGGATTGCTTTATAAAGTAGAATATCAAGATTGATTCATCGGTTGCGTTGAGAGAGATGAGATGGGCTAGACAGAGATTGTTTCGGTTCGAGGCTATGTGGTTGTCTAACCATAGATGTATTGATGTCGTCAAGAGCTCTTGGGCTGAGGAAAGGGACGCTTCTATTAGGGGGGAAGTTGGAGAGATGTTCGAGGTCCCTTTCTCGATGGGTAAAGGACACTTTTGGGGATGTAAGGAGAAAAGTTAAGAGGAAGGAAGCAAAGTTGAAGAGGTGTCAGGAGGGTTATCGATGGGATTTCAATACAACGTTACAGGGAACTATCCTCGGAGTTAGATGAATTACATAGATTACATGAGTCCTACTGATATACAAGGGCTAAAACCCGGGAGTTGAAGGATGGGGACAAAAATACGATGTATTTCCATTACAAGGTGAGCCAGAGGCAGAAGCGGAATTCTATTTATGGAATTGAGGATGAAAGTGGTGCTTGGCATACTAACCCTAAGAAAATTGAAAATATCATATGTGAATTTTTCGGGAAGTTATTTTCGTTATCAAGGCTGGCGGTGACCGATGAAGCTCTAAAAGGGATTGATGGTGTGATCTCCCAAGAGATGAATGAAGTTCTTGATAGACGACCATCGAAGGAGGAGGTCAAAGAAGCTTTGTTTCAAATGCACCCGAATAAAGCCTCGGGTCCAGATGGGTTGAATGCTATGTTTTTCCAGAAACTTTGGCACATTGTGGGGGGAAGATGTGTGTAAGTTTGTGATGAATTGGTGGGATGGTGGGGTGGACTTGAGAGAGATAAATAAAACATGCATTGGGCTCATTCCCAAATGTAAAGAGCCTAGAAAGATGGGGGAATTCAGACCCATCAGTCTAAGTAATGTTGTATACAAGGTGATCTCTAAATTGATGGCAAATAGACTAAAGAAGCTGCTTCCTACTATTATATCTCATAATCAGAGTGCTTTTGTTCCTAGGAGGTTAATTACGGACAATACGCTCATTGTGTATGAAATTTTCCATAGTATGAAGACGGGTGGTGAGGGGAGAAAGGGTCTGATGACTTTTAAGCTTGATATGAGTAAGACGTATGATAAGGTTGAGTGGAGTGTCCTGAAAAGGATGATGGGAAAAATGGGGTTTTCTTTAGGTTGGGCAGGAAGAATTAGGAGTGCTTAAGGAGTGTTTGTTTTTCTATTAAGGTTAGTGGGGGTATAACTGGGGAATTTTGTCCTCAAAGGGGGCTTAGGCAGGGGGATCCAATATCATCATATTTGTTTCTACTTTGTGTGGAGGCGTTTTCAAGTATAATTATAGGAGCAGCGAGGGAGAAGCTGATTCATGGTGCTCAGGTTTGTAGGGGCCCCCCGAGAATTTCTCATCTTTTCTTTGCTGATGATAGTATTATGTTTTCAAGGGAAACTTCTCAAGAATGTTCCAAGATAGCTGATATTATTAGAGTTTATGAGGGTGCATTTGGATAGAAAATCAATTTTGATAACTCAAAGATTACCTTTAGCAGACATGTATCATCAACAAAGAGGGAGGAGATTTGTAGGATCCCATAATCTAGCTTACTACAAATCGTTGTATGGGGCAAAAATTTTGCCTTAGTTAAATCATTGCCTAATCCTGACCAAAATCAGTTTATCTATTAAAATACTTTCAAAAGTGGCTTATTTTTACAATTTTTAAAAAAATTATAAAAAGTAATTAAGTAAAGAAGCAAGTGGAAAAAGAAAAGAAGCATACTCCAATAAATTAGCGACAACAAAAGAGCACCTCTTCTTCAGTTCTGATGAATAGAAATCCACACCTTATCTGGTGATTGATTATCCTAAGTGTATCTATCAATGGCGTTCTCACTACAGGCAGCCTCTCGCTTCCCAACCCACACTCTCCCCACAATCCATACTAAGCTTCCCAACAGTGGGCATCACTTCACATCCCCACTACACAGTTCACCCCTCAGAATCAAATGCGCCACCAAAGACGCCGGATCAAATCCAATTGCAGGAGTAGCAGTTTACAAGCCCAAGTCTTACGAAGTCCTCGTCACAGACGCAGCGAACTCTCTGGCACTTGCTCTTCAACACGGCAAAGCTCGCCTCGAAATCGATTTCCCGTAACTTTCTTTATCTCAGTGTTCTTTTAACGATTTGGTATTTTAACATAAAAATGTTATCTTTGCATGGGTTTTTGCAAAGGGATTTCAGTAGTCTGAAAATAATCCCCTGACTTTACATATATGTTTATACAGACCTCTACCTAGCAATATATCCTCTTACAAGGTACTTTTGAGTCACATTCGTGGCAAATATATCTTCTATGTTTTGCTTTCTACTGGCTGTTTTACACTTTTATTACTTGCAAAAATATTAAACACAGACCCATGATTTTCTCAACTTGTGAAGGGGTCATCAGATGACTTCATTGATGCAAACATTCAGCTAGCTTTGACTGTTGCCAGGAAACTTCAAGAGAAAACGCAACTCAGATCACGCATAGTAAGACTCCTTATCTTTTGCGCTTTAATGTTTGGGGACAGAAATTTCATTTTTTCCTTACTCGGGATATCAGGTGTTTCCTGACAAGCCTGAAAAGCGCAGGGCCACTCAGCTTTTCAAGACTGCCCTCGACTCGGTAACAATATATATCCTAAACTTCATGCTGTCTTGTAATACCCTCGTGCTTGTTTATTGTAAATCTAGATATATGTTGTGATACTCTTGTCTATTCATTGTACTTAATTATTACCAGCTCTTCAATGTATTACTGTGATGTGAACTCAACTAGATGCTCAATGATGAAACTCATCTCTGAAGTATCACTTTTCTCCATTTCAGATTGATGGCATTACTATAGGCTCCCTGGATGATGTGCCTAGCAGTGCTGTTACTTCTTTCTTTGACTCCATAAGGGATACATTAGATTTTGATTTTGAAGATGAAAATGAAGGTAAGCTTTGAGTGCTCAAGTGTGAGATGCTGTGAACTCTACTCCGTATCAGCATATCCATGTTATGGAGGTGATAAGTTTATAACAGGCTAACAGCTATTTTAGTACCTTTTAATGAACTTGGTGATTACTTAATTCTCCAAGCTTAGACATTATGTCTGTTCTGGGGAGGAATTTTGTATGTCGATTTCCTAGCTTTTGCTTCAATTTTAATGGATTCATGTAGTATAGGTTCTGGAGGAAGACTGGAATGCAAAGAATAGAATCTTAGAGAAGGCTTCATCTAGGACCAATTATGAATTATCCGACTTTGGGCTTTTTTCGTGTTTTGTAGACATTTTCTCTGGTGCAGCCTTGTTCTTTTCTCCTTCTTTAGCTGTTTTCTCCTCCTTCATCATGCTGTTCCCATTCTTCTCGTCAACTAAAAGTTGTTATCCATCTTTCACATCTGTATCATTTTATGAGCATTTTCCAAAGGATAAATTTGCTCATAGTTTCAGCAGCATATGCTCATGAAAATCAAACTTTTTTGATGGCAGTCTTACTTTGTTGTAATTCTAAATTATACGATTCTGAAGTCTTTATTTTCTTAGGGATGATATTGGAAAGTTCAACTAACATAAGTTCCTTGACTTCAAGGTTTTTGTTATAGTTGATCCCTATGAGGCACGGGTACTTCATTTGGTTGCCGTCCCCCATACCTGACACATTTAATGTTACATATCATTTCAATCAGATCTTGTTTTTGCCTAGATTTATGTCAATAGTCACAGCCAGAACCTAGTTGAGGTTTCATATCTTCAAACATGGACCTGATTTGTTGTCACTTTTTTTTATTTTATTTTGATGCCTCCCAAAACAACCCTATTTTACGAATCAGTATTTTTTATAATTAGAACTATTATGACATTTTTGTTTTTTTTAAAGGCAGTTGCAAAGTCATACTATATTACTATTTTGTCTTACTGATTCTATTATTCTGAATCAATGATAATTGCACAGTGATAGGAGTAGGCCTGGGAGTGTGAAATCATAGGAGCTAGGAGTGATATATATATATATATATATATATATATATATATATATATATATATATAGGCAGTTACCTAGACGACTGTTGCTTAAACATCATTTTACCTCTTTGTACATGAAATGGTGAAACTCATAAGCTCTCTCCAGAGTTCATTCCAAATGAGTAAGACCCTGCCAAGTGGTCCCAATAATGAAAAGGTCTTTTATGAAGGATGGCATTGGTTAGTGAATCAAATAGGGAGTAGTTATATAGGAAATGTGAGATCTTTTTTGGTGTAGACACTGTAGAGTTAACTGTAGACACATATTACCCTTTTGAACAATTTTTTCTTTAATTATGTTTTGAGTTTGTGAGGCCTCTTTCCATTGTGAAGCTTATAATTGCTCATGTTAATGTCAGACTTTCTTTGAATGTTGTTTTTTTCTTCATCATAATCCTTTCTTTGTAAGCCCAAGTGTGCTTCTTGAAGCTGGAAACATGTTGATGCTTCCTTCTGATCTGCATTTTTGTCTGTTCTCTGGTTGGTTCTATATTATTGTACAATTGATAAAAAAATTTTACTGTCTATATGCAGGTCGTTGGGAATCTGATGACCCACCTTCACTTTACATATTTCTCAATTGTAGCACTCGAGATCTCTCTCTGATAGAGAAGTATGTGGTATGATGTCTTTGCTTTGTTATATTTTCTTCAGTGTATTCAAATGTTGTGGTGCATGTATGTCACTTTTTCTGGAACTGCTAACATCATATGTCAGCAGTTTGGCAGTATTATAAGTTTGATAGGCTATCATTGTTTTTCATAATTGCATATTCATGCAGCATTTTTGCTTCTATATATTCAACAACAAGAATTTTGTGTAGAATGTGGTGGTGTTTATTTGTATCTTTTTCTTGGCACTCCCAATGTGCCATGTCACTTGCACTGTAAAATTGACAGACCATCAATGTTCGTCTATGTATTTTATTATTTTGCATGACAAGGGTTGTACTTAAGGAATTTAAAATTGGGGTAGTTCTTGTTGCTAAGCTGTAATATTTCTAGGACCTAATGGTTTCTGTCTGTTCTTCTGGGAGGCTTGTCAGTAGATGTGATGTTTACGTGAAGCTGCACCGTCAAGCTCTAGGGAAGGGATATCAAGCAAGGATCAGATTCTTTACAATTTTAGACTACAACTACTGCCTAGTTTTACAAGTTTGTCTATCAAAAAGACATCTGATCTTTTTGTTTAGATTTATATCTTTGAGAAGGTTATAAATGTCCATCCAAATCTTGTTTCTTTGATGAGACAAAGGTCTAAGATTGATGAGCACGGAGAGGGGTCAAGAGCTACAAACATATTAAGAGATGTGCACGGAGCTACTCCCTTGTGTCTATGTGGTCATCATTGTGTAAATTTTAGTCTCAGGAGACAGGGATAGACAATATGACCGTCTTTCTCTTCACTCTTGAATTAGGAATTTCCACAATCTTTTCCTTTTTTTTAGTACGAGTGTGCTTCCATATGCATTGTAGGAGTTAATGGGTCAACCATCCAGGAGTTGATACTTCCCACTGATCAATGTCTGTCTGAAATATGCAGGAGAAATATGCTTCTTCAACTCCAACTCTTCTTTTTAATCTCGAGCTTGATACACTACGGTATATGTTTGGTCTTACACGAATTGGTTATTTATGGATTGACTGCCCAACGACATTGTATTAGCTTATTAACACCAAGACTTTATGCTTTTGCAGTGCTGACCTTGGTCTTCTAGGCTTCCCACCTAAGGACCTCCATTTCCGATTTCTTTCTCAGTTCATTCCTGTCTTCTATATCCGAACAAGAGAATACTCTAAGGTAGTTCTCTTGCTGATTTTCTATAGATTTTGCTTCCTTAACCTCCTTTTCTTTTATCTTTGGTTAACTATATTCTTATTTTCTTATCCCTTGATGCATGAAAGACAGTTCCTGTGGCACCTTATATTGTGAATTATAACGGTGCTCTGTTTCGCCAATATCCGGGTAAGTATTAACTTGATGGTGATTACACTGTCGTTTACTTGTATGAGAGGAATTCAATTTGACCAGCTGGATAGTAATTGCAGCTTTGCATATAAACCTCATTTGCCAGTAGTTGCTCTGGATTTATACTTCTGGGATACAATGATTGAGCTAAATTAACCCTTTTATCACTGCTAACCTTTAGTTTTGTGCGAATGTTGCTGAATTGTTTTTTGAAAATTTTCAATCCCCTGCTCTGTTCAGCTAATTTTATCGACTATATAATTTAGTGAAATGGATCAGATTGGTGTTATAATGTAAATCCAGTAGTCGGAAGTTCCAAACTGAGAAGGGTAGTGGGATCTTATATCGGAACAGTAGAGAATCATCATCCAGAAGTTCTGTAGTATAACTCTCTGAACTCTTTCTCACTTGGTCTCATTATTCATATTCAAACTAACTTAGACCTACCCTTGTTTTAGAGTAAGATATGCTGGATTAATTTTGCATTGATTTCCTGTCAATTCAAGTATGCCAATCTAATCAAAACTTTGCGTTGCCATTTCAATTTTTTGTAGTGTTGGTAGTTTGTGGTGATAGAGGATGGCACTTTTCTGGTTTCACACGTAGTGTAGTCTTGTCTATATGGTAAAATAGTTTGTCATGGAGATCAACTGAATGATTGAAACTAAAACTTGTTGGGTATTCTGAACCGAGAAATTGCCTCCCCTAATTGAATGTAGTCTATACTAATTTTGTAGTACCTTATTTGAAGTTATATATTTAAATTAAAGAATCTGTTTCTCTTTAACTTTGGAACATCGTTTCACAGCTTGGTAACTGGATTCATATATACCTTACAGGGCCTTGGCAGGTGATGCTTAAGCAAGCAGATGGTTCTTTTGCTTGTGTGGCAGAAAGTGCTACCCGTTTCACACTTGGTGAAGTAAGTAATTATGTCAGTTAGCCTTTTATTTTTCACATATTATTGAGGATTTGTTAAAACGTATGGGATCTACATTTTAATTGGTTCAGACCAAGGAAGAACTACTGAGGGTTCTCGGGCTGCAGGAGGAACAAGGAAGCTCCTTGGAGTTTCTTCGTCGAGGGTATAAGGTTTGTTCTCCATTTGCATATGCTTTTCAATCTCTTTCACTGTAGCCTGACCAAAAGCTCTTTCACTAACTTTTATGATGAAAGCTGTTGAAAGTGAATATGACTTTTGAATCATTTGCAGACTTCCACATGGTGGGAAGAAGACACAGACTTGGAGGCTTCAACTGAGTGGAGAAGTTGACATTTTTCAGCTACAAAGAATTGCACAAGGTTTTAACACATCAATTCATTGTTGGTGAAGGATTATCAGTTTTGATTCGATTTCCAGCGCTCAACTGGAGAATTTCAGGTGTTTTAAATTCAAACACAAGTTTTGGAACGCTCTCTGTTCTTGTATTTTGTGATTTATCTAATATCTGCATCTGTCTGGAAAGTGTAATTAAACTTTTTTTATAACCGCTTGAAAATGTTATTTTTTGACTAGTATAGTAGCCTGACTGATTACATATATGTACTTACTAGTTTTAAATTTTTCATGACGCAACCATACCCTTACTATGATTTTTTATTTACTTCCTAAATTTCCGTTGCTGCTAATACCGCCTTGTTGGTCATGAGTGACGGTACAAAGGACATTGAGGATTCTCATATTTGGGGATAGAATTACTGAATGATAGACATTAGCAATTGACGCGAGACTTTTCTTACAAGATTATAAACAAGTTCACTGTTACTGCTCCTCTGCAGAACAGGTTTGAAAAATATGTATTTCAGATGGCACAACCTAAATGTAGAGTAGTTGTTTTTCTTCTCATCCAGGTTCCAGAGCAAGGCTTAGGTGAGAATGCGAGATGAGTTTCTATATAATGTTTTGCCTTTTTCTTTGACAGGGTTCTACACTTTGTTCCACTTTTCCTCCTAGCTTATTGAGGGGTAAAAGAACAACGCCCTGACATAATATGATAACTGGACAAGGTAAGGAGCCTGCTGTAAGAATTGCACTATTTACGTCCACACCTTGGAACACCAATACCATAACATATCACTATCTACATTCACACCTTGCATGCCAGTGGCACATCATATCTAGCTAACTAACTACAAAAAAGTGAAGGAGAACTTAATCAAAAATCTCGTGGATCAACGAAGAGCATTGATGAAGATGATCGAGTAGTAACCCAATCCAATGGCTGAGAATCATCATCCCCATCTTTCTGTGGAAGCTTCTTCATACACCACAAGTCCTCATTCCAAGAAAACCTCTTCCAATGTGGGATAGCCTCGGTTGAAGGGTCCCACTGTGCCACCTCAGCAACCACGGCCGCACACCCCGCATCATTCCTAGCCATGTTGTGTGCAAAGTTGCATAGACTCTTCATCAATCCTGAAGAGCCCTTTCCTTCCATGTGAAGGCCGTACAAGAAATAGAAGCCAAAGGGTGTAAACATGTTTGGTATAGAGGGCACTCTAAGCCAAGGCATATGGGCATCCAACACCCTGCTCCCTAGACAACAGGCCTTTGTTAACTTGGATACACCTTTTAGTTGTAATTGGTAGATTTCCTTGGTGTTCCACACACTCATTAAAGCAAAGCAAGGTGGAAGCCTTTTTTGAGGATCCCATTTTTGTAGGTAGCACTTTGGCATGCCAATGAAGGTTCCCAAGTGAAGCTTGCTGGATAGTATTGACTCTATGTCCTTGGGGAAGAACTCTGAGTTTGAGAAGATTTTCTGATATATAGACTTAGCAAACAGTGGTGGTACCCGGACGATTGCAGTGCCAGAGGTAACTGGTTTCCGATGAGCATGTACTGGTTGTACCAACACTGTTGGGTTGCAAAATTTAGTGTAGTTAAATTTGTAGGTGAATAAGTTGATTGAAGCTTCATTAGCACAATCGGTCATCATATAAACATATTCGGCTCCTTTACCTCTGAACCATTCCTCCAACTTGGTGATCAACCTCGTAGCGATACCTTTTTGCCTGCGCAAATACAAGTCAAGATCATCAGTACGTGCTTAGAGAGAGCACTTACGCCAAATGTCACTAGATACATTCATAATATGATACTCTATTGTGGTCGCTAAATTAAACCAATTGTCAACGAATATGATCGATACTGATTGATATGCAGTGCTCTGTATTTCATAAAAATATAGCATCTACTCCGACCCTTAGTATATAAACTAATTAAAGCGAATGAGACACCGGTCATTCAAATTTTGATTGTACAGGAAAGAGTACGTTATAAGTCACCTTTACGAAAGAGGTCGGGGCCGTTTGGCATATAATAGGTGTAGTGTAGTGAGTGAATATGCCACTCTCAGACAGCTGATGTTGCTATCAATCCGCCGAATATCTAATAAAATGGTGCTTGCATAATTTTATTATAGTGGACCGATCAAACATAAGATTTATTGCCACGGTACAAATTCTTGGGAATAGTACTGCCACCAAATCCAAATACGATGAGTAGAATAAAAATTGGTAGCTAGAACGGTTACAGATCGGCAGTTGCAGCATCTACGACGGGTGATGTTATGCTAAGCCAGGTCAAGTAGTTGTAATCACCTTTGATTAAACAATATTAAGATACTGTACTACTTTATAAACTTACAAACCGCTTCCATCTTAATTCTTAATTACAGGACCAAAACAGCTACATTTCAGATACCCAAATAGATTTCTGGATCATCCAGCTGCGCAGTAATACCACCCTCTTCGTATGATTGCATGTCACTGTTATAATTTATACTCTATGACCTTCTTGTGTAAAAACACAACTCATTTAAACTGGGGAGAATCCCACTACTGAACTAACTAACTGTAGCTACTATTTCTCTGGGGAACTAATTTTTTTTTTTTTTTTTCTGTAGGAAAAATTCCTAATCATAATTAATATATTAGAGTCAATGAGAATCAAAGCTCGTATATAATTGGTGTAGATTTTTTTTCTAGGAATAATTTTGGAAAATGACAAGTAAATAATTGGCATGATCAAAACTTTGATTTTCTTTTTCAATTAGTTCTTGATGAGAAGCATCTAAAGGTAGCTACATATTATCCGTTGATGGGATAGGAGTTCTGATTCCTTACATAACGAAGCTAAACAAAGCAGATACGTCCCCAATATCATAAGATCGATCATTTTCCTGAATCTTATTAATCAAGGAATCTAATCATTTTTTATTTCGTTCAACTTACTAAAGGGTTTTAAATTTTTTATCTTATGAGATAAAATAGGGCCTTCTTAGACATTAATAAATAAAAAAAAAATAAAAAAAAAAACAATCGAGCTAATAGGAAAAGGTGAAAAACAAATTAGTGGTAGGTTGGTAGCTCTGATACTTTGTCCCCCAGTCTTTTTTGTCTATTCATGCTCAATTTGGTCTAAGAAGTTTTTGCGGATCAACTTTAAGCGATTCACTATACATAGTTGCTATGGTTAGAAAACATGCACGAGACCGAATTCTTTGCATGATAGTGAGCATTATCTTCCGTCCATCGGTCCATTTCATGTGTAACGTAACATATTTATTAAATAACCTTTTGCATTATGGTTTATTTTATTGACTTTAGACAATCCAAAATCTTAAGAAAGGAAAAACACTTGGGGAAAGTGATCATTTTTGGAAGTTGGTTTAAGTAACCAACTGAATACATACTGCATAACCATGTATGTGATACAAACTTATCATTAAGCCCTTAAAAAGTACTAGTATGGAGTTTTTGAGAATATTGATTGAAAGAAGAAAAATATAATTTAAATAAGCATAAGTGTAAAGTGTGTGGCGGTATAGTGTCATATAAAATATACTCTACATATTTATTTATCCAATTATAAGTAAATTACAGAAATATTGGAGCGATTAATTTGAAGGGATTAGGTATCTAACCTGTGCATGGGAGAGACCCGTAAGCCCAAAATATAAGCTAAGTTGACATAAACCGGAAGATCACCAGCCTTCTTTCCTCTTGTAACATCTTTAATACCTCCTCTTATCACACCAACAACTTCTTTTTCATATTCTGCAACCTATTCATCATCAGATCTTATGAGATAAGAGAAAACCAGGCCATTCAACTAATTTGACACTGTTTCAGTTACGTACGTACATTCAAACTAGATGGGCTAGTTAAAGCAATGAACATATATGAATATACTCGATCTACATAGTACATAGATCATAGAGGAGTAATAATATAGAGTTTTATATATATTCCCATAGAATAAAGTCTTGATTCGGTAATGCTGAGTGTACTACCTCATGTGTGTGTACGTATGTAGTGTTGAGCCCAAAAAACTACAAGCAGTAAATGATTAGTTAGCTATGGTTAAGAGGGGAATCAAGTGTTTACGTACCATCATGACGCGAGCAGGAAAATGGCGTATTCTACCAAGAGGGTCACCCAAGAGGTGAGTGATGAGGGAAGGCTGGCCTTGTTGCTGCCCAAACTCACATTGCCTCTCCATTTCCTCAACTTTTTCTTTCTCTCTCGCCTCGTCATACTCTCTAATAATCACCACTACCTCCAAATCATCCTCCTTTTTTGGTGACTCTTGGGCTACTATTTTTAGTGGCATCTTCTTCCGTTTTTTTCCCTTTGCCTTACACTAAAAGAGGGAAACCAGTTTTTTTCTTTGTTTTTGGGTGAATGAACTTCTGTGGTGGTGACATTTGTGCAAACTCCACTCCTTTATATAACATTTTGGAAGGGAAAGAGGGGCCATGAATGTGTTACATGGCGTAGATATTATTAAATTGACAAATGTCGTTAAGCAATGTTAATGGGACCTTCTTTTGTTTTGGTTGGAGGAGTGTTGTGGCCCTGGTTTTTTAATCCAAAACATGTATTCCAATTCTGCTAGTGTGATTTGTAATCTTTGTCTTGAGATATTAATCTTTCTACCTTTTGTAAAAAGAAAAAAGAAAAAAAAAAGTGGAAAGGAGCCCTAAAACATTATGCAATTAGTGATTATTTGTGTTTTACATGGTATAATGACGATATGAAATATGCCATACACTGTTTTATGCTTTGTACGGAGTATATTAGTAAATATGCTCCAAATCAAACTTTTCAACTTTTGAATGTCGTTTTCTTTGAAAGTAAAGTGAATTTTGAGATGTTAAAATATAAACAGTATGTTAAATTTTAAGAAAAATTATTGAAAAGAATGAAAACAATTGAGACGATATATAGATAGAGTTTAGCATCCACAATAGCTTGCGGCAACATGATGGGATCGCCAACACTTTCTCCTTGAATTTGAAAATGATTGATAAGATATGGTCTCAATTATTGTAGTGTTGTCTTAACTTTAAATGAGTTCTCTCCATGCACTTATTTTTTGCTTTTCTCATGTGGCTTTTGGCTTTTGCGCAGCCAAGTAACTCCCCCGCGACGGCTTATACTCCCCTCAGTCCCCCCATGTTTTACTTAGAAGTATTATTAGACCATCCATCAGTAATATTTATAAGTATTAATTGAATAAGATTATTCTTAATTGTTTTTTTTTAGTAGGTAAGATTTGGCCCTTGTAAATAAGAGAGGATTTCCTCTTGAAGTTATTCGAGTCCCTGGAGGCATTGCTGATAAATTATACATACCATCTTGGTTTCGTGTCATCATCCGTACATTTGTAAATATGTTGTTGAGATATGCAAAATAAAAATAAGCAGAAGGAAAACATTGCATAATCACTACTGAAATCAGTAATAATGAAGCCTATATTTATAGGCATACAATTGCACCTTACGATAAGCAACTAATTAGAGAACGTGGAGATAATGTCTTACTAAGCTACCTCTAATTCTCCCTTAACAAACCAAAACATCCTTAATTAGTTAACTAAGCAATTACATATTATACCACTAACTCACTATTTATTTTATGCTACCAATTTTTAGAATTTTTTAAGCATTTTTATCTATCTCAATACATTCTTTCACTTCAAAGTCGGAACTCGGAAGTAATTGGATCTAAGGCATCTAAGCATCATCAATAGATATTTTTTTTTGAGAGATTACTTAACATAAGAAGATTAATACTAACCAAAAAAAAAAAAAAGAGAATTGAATGTCGGACCATCCTAGAGGCTTAGCCAAGTGTCATATTTCTTATGTGGCCTCTAAGATCACATAGGCATATAGTTAGGTATATAAGTGTGCCAAATCTCTTATGTGGTCTCTAAAATCACATAGGCATATAGTTAGGTATATAAGTCGATTTGATATGGAAAAGGAACAATCATACAATTTTTAGGCATGCCATGTCATCTTTGGGCATTAAATTTGAGGTCATTACAGTTTTATAATTACAAATCTGTAAGTTAAGGGATTTTTTTTTCAGGGTTCCAAAATAAAAAGTTCATCATAATGTCACCGAGTTACCCGTGCGGAAACAAATATGGTGCCAATTGATTATTTAAAAACAAAATATTTCCACTGAATAAATGAAATTAACATTTAGTATATTTTTTTTTTTGAAGTTGTGAAATCAAAGTATCTTATGTAAATTTATAATCAGCATTGATGTGTCTAATTTAACTATTTTTGTTTGACTAGTAGTATGTAAAAGTTAGGATTATTTTTTCTACTTAGATGTGCATCTGAAAAAGAGAAGATATACCCAGAAAAATAGTTGGATATGACTTGGTAAATTTGTTGAAAGCATATATAGGGCCTTATTATATTTATAGTAAGAGTTTCTGTGGAAGTAAAATTCCCATCATGCATATAGAAACACAAACTACAGCTAGAGTGCGCGGCTATGCGCATCGCGCATGCAAATGGTTATCCACGTACTTTGTGGCCGTATCACACTTTAAATATAGGTATATATGCCTTTTTGAATGTTTTCTTTACAAAATCATGGGTCGGAGTAGATGATCATGAAATAAAAACAATGGCGGCTGATTGCCTGCACTATGAACATTAAAGGAGCGGTTATGAATGCAAAGTTAAAATGCATTCTTTTGTCAAATTATTGGTGCAGGTGGATAGAATGATGCCAACAAGCTAGTGTTTAATTTAATTGATTAACGCGAAAGATTGTCATGTGATGCAATTATCCCACCATAATCTCCCCCGTCCAACATAACCCATAGCTCAAAGCACCAATTATATGTGAAAAGAACCTACAATTAACTTTTTCATGAGTAGTTTAGTACTACTAATATTTCAGTTTAATTACTTGATTCGTGGAATATCAACATCATAATATATAAGTATGTATATGATATTACATTATTACGAAGCAGATATTCTAGTAAAGGAGGGTACTCAGTGGGGTGGCCGGCGGTTGCTGCTATTAATTTGTAGATTATTTTTAGTGAGGCTTAATTGTACTACTCATATAAATATTGTTTATCAGCATTTAACTCTTCCTTTTTATTACAGTATTGATTCAAAATAATTGAAGAAGAAGGTGATGAAATCGCCACTAATTTAAACATATAAATAAATACACAAGTATAGGAACCATACTTGTTAATTGTTATAAGATAAAGTCCACTGACCAAAATCGATCGAAGAGGCGTATAAATTCAATTATAGCAATATAGATAGGTGTTGTTGATGTAGGAAGTAGTAAGGAAGTGGGATAATGCATGCTTACACTAAAGAACCATATATGTATACGGCCAATTAATATGAGCAAGCCAAGGGACCCTACTCGATCAATTTCAGGTATCTTTACAAACCATTATCTATGCTTAATCGGACTCCAGTGAGAAGTTATTAATTATGGAGAGTAATAGCGAGTTATCATTAGCTTACAACTTTAGCTCCTTTCCCCTATCTTAATCTAAAGTTCTATTCTGCAAAAGTTGTCAAGTAATAAGATATATATTACCTGGTAAACATCTAATTTTTTTTATAACAAACATCATGTTATAAATTATGTTTCTTGTATTATCTGCCAAACTTATTGCACTTGTTTCTCTCTGGAGTGGCTACAGGCTAGGGTAGGGGATTTGAGAGTTTGATGCTAACTATATAGGCTAAGCAATTTTGGCATCGATCCCTTGATGGATGTCACCTCTAATTGTGTTTGAATTGCTATCCCCATCATTGCTCATTATTTTGTTTAGTGATCGAACGTACTGCCCCTCCTCTCAAATGCATTAATTGTCACGATTAGTAATAAATCTAAGTGGAGGTGATAAACTTAACGAACTTTATTGATAACATTTTTATGTTTAAAGATAGAAGTCAAAATGCAAAGTCAAATAGAGCTGACAATGTGATGGAAGCTAAAATGTAAAGTCCAAGAAATTTAGCAATAATGACCCAAAGTGCTCAAGCTACTATATTTTAATATGCTTTGCTAACCTTGTCTTTTAGCCTAAATTGCTTCTAACGTGCTGCATGAAATTTATCCTTGACAAAACATTTGAGCCACATCCTCAAAGAAGTCAACAAAGTTCTATGCACTACGTCAAAGGGATGAGAATAAACATTTGAGCCGAGCCATGTCCTCAAAGGAGTCAGTAAAGTTCTATGAACTTTGTCAAAAGGATAAGAATATTCTAATTGCCTAAATTTTGTATTTATATTCTTTTCTTATTTCACTTATTTTATTCTCTAACCTAGCTTATTTAAACATTTTTTTTTATTGTCAAATATATCTCTTGGTTTTAGCAAATAAATGATGCCCATATATGCTGAAGATTCTTCAAGTTAAATTTGGTAATTACCAAAATTCCAGCATATTTATTTTGGAAGAAGAAATTTGTTTGAAGCTTCAAGGTGCAACAAATTAAGTGGACATCGCTATAAAATATTCAAATGATATCAATCTTCAACAGATAAAAAAATCAACGATTCTCTACAGTTATATGGAGAAAATCATGCTGAAAATATTGAAGAGAAATCAGATTTTCAGCAGCCTATTTTCAACATTTGAAACTGAAGGTGAAAAGACAAGTACACAAGCTAAAAACAAGAGTATCAGTTTCAAGCTATAGCAACAAAGCTTCATTATTTTCTCTCTAGTTCCATAAACCTTATCTTGTATTTAGATTGAGAGAAAATCAAAATATTAACTCTTGAGTGTTTAAAAGAATATTTTGAGAGAGTGTTATACTAAGAGTATACTCATAATACTCAAACATATAGAAAAAGAGAGAGATAGCTTTTTATTACTAAGATTTGAGATGCTAAAGTGTAGCTGGTGTGCTATGGAGTAGAAGATGAGAATTTAGATCTTCTAGGGTGCTTTAGGTCTCTAAGGGAAGTAATAAAAGAGCGAGTTAAATCCTAAAGGTTGGACAACCCTAGATGAATATGTAGGCAAATTAGTTGTCGAACTTCATATCAAATCACCATGTTTTGTCTCATTTTATTTCTTGCTTTCTACTTATGTTTTTATGTTTGTTTCGTTCATTGATCAAGGCATCAAAAAGTCAAAGCCTGAGCAAAATCCTTTGAAATCAATTTCAAGGCTTTGACATCCAGATTCAAATATAAGTGTCAAGCTTATATTCCGCCTTTGAAAGTCAGTTCAAGATCTTGAGCTCCTGAATGCGAAAATCGGTCATACTCTATTCCCCCTTCAAGAGTATACTTGATTCTATTCCATCTTCCTATTGATTATTCATAACTTTAAAATAAAACTTCAACTTAAGCTTTTTGATCTATATGCTTTACACCATTCTTTGGTTTTTCTCTCCGTCGATCCCTTTTACTTGAAATTACATGGAGGAATATAAGTTTTATAGCTTCTTAATTGACATTACGGAAACAAATGTTGACAAAACTATTGATTCTTGTGACTCGATAAACAATTAATGATCATTGGAATCTTTATATAAAGAAAGGTTTGGCTAAATAAAGATGTCTACGCATAGTGGACCAATGTAAAAAGTACTTGTTTTTCTTAGTTACTTGCTCAAGGAAACTTTATGAATGCCTAGAGCAACTCTCGAAAGTTTTACATTAATTTATCATTTATAGATTATATCATATATAATATGTACCAGTGTACCACGATATTCAATACTTTTAGCCATTCTCATTACCTTATACTAGATTCTTACTCTAGATTTAAATTAAAATAGAGAGAAGAAAACTGTGAATGAAATATTTTGTAATAGATCAACAACAAAGAGCTAAAAAGTTAGAAAAAGTATTCAAAATGGGAGATGAATGTAAGTTTATTTGATGAAAAATGAAAGTGATAATTGTTAAGACATAAATGGGACAAAGATCATCTGAAAAATCGTAAATGAAGTAAGGGGTAGTCCAACGTAGTGATTGATCAAAGGTTATTTGATGTGGCCGTACAAGGTTAAGACTTAAGACACATCAATCAAACACATTAATCATGACGAGTGAGAAATAGAAATTAAATTTATTATATGTCCCACAGAAAAAGAGTTCGTCGAGAAGAAGCATAACACTATGAGTCTATGAAGTATGAAGTATGAAGTGTAGTCACGTCAACCACAAATGACTGCGTGACCAAAGTTCAGTAAAGGACGTTTGATGTTACATTTTGTCTCACCATTATCAGCTGCTAGTTTATCCTTAAAGACGATGGAAATTATCGACTAGTGCACATTATGACCCACTCCAGATTTTCTCCTTTTTTGCTAGTTTATAAAGCTGATTCTTCAAAAATATGTTGTGCAGATGAACTCTATAATTCCCCCAACCTACTTTGATATTTCCACAAACATTTATGTATCTACTTCATATGTGCATTACTGTTTGAACATGTGTACAATACAATTGTATGCTTCATAATTTATGATATGAAACTGAAAAGCACATTAGATTTGCTTTTATTTCACTTTGTATGTGTTGTTTACATACATGTCTGGTCTTTAATTGGTGGGAGAGTTATTATATCACCTGTTTCTACGAACTATTACAAACGAAATGCGTAAATGCCATGATATACTCCTATTGGACGATACTCCTTATTTCCATTTGATATGCAGATGCAAGACTATGCTTGAGAGGAGTGATTGGTTAGTTCATGTTTCACATCGTTAAAGGGAAGCTAATCGAATTGCGGGTTGGTTAACTAACTATGGTGCTAGCATAGATGATAAGATGGTCATGTTTGAGGCGGCCCAGAGGGTTTTTGGAGGACTTGAGTAAAGTTGCACTGACTCGAATAATTCCAGCTAATGCAACCTGATTTATTATTGTTTTTGTCTGATTTTGTTCATCCTTTGTGTTTCTTTCCTTTTTCTTTTTGTCTGATTTTGTTCATCCTATGTGTGTTTTCATACTATTTTATTGGAAAACTTGAGTGAAGTTATAGGTCTTTGTACCTTATTTTTACCCAAAAAAAGAATAAAATTTATCCAAAACAATATAATAACTCATATCTCAATCAATTGAAAAAAAGCATCATCCAATTAATTTTGGTTGTTTGTTAAATAATGTAGAAAATATTGACTAAAAGTGTTTCAACATATGTTTTATGAAATAGAGATTGAACCAAAATTTGAGACATATTGATCAAACCTTTAGATGTCCATAATTTGAGACATTTTGATAAATATATAAAATTTAAATATGAGATTATGAAATTTGAACTCAAAACTTCATATCTTCGATTATACTTATAAAATGTGAAATTAAAACTTTAAAATTTGAGATATTATGTATATGATTTAATTTTAAAGTTTGATGATCGATGAGACTAAATGTTAAATTGAAAGTATTAAAGTTTCAAAACAAAAATAGAATTTTAAAGTGTGAAATAAAAACTTGAAATTAGAGCTGTCAGTTTTCAACCTAAATTGTAAACCTGACTGTACCGACCCTACCCTAACTTAATTTGGAAATGGGTTTAATATAAAATAAACTCGATTAGAACCCGAGTTATTCCAATCCGAATATAACTCGATCCAAAATAATCTGACTCGTTAATAACTCAACCTTATAGTAAACCAATTAGTATCAACCTGAATCTGATTCAACCCCACAACAAATCAACAAGACCTAATAGATAGTGAGTCTTAATCCAATTTAAGATGACATGTTAAAATCTAAAGTATTGTTGATAAGGTTGAGAGTTATGAGTCCTAAATAGGCTATTATCTAGGATCGCACGGTTTTACGATTCAATCCAATCCAACGATCACATCCTACCAAGCCCTTCCACAACGTAAAATCATGATCTTAACAATACTGGTTATTGTCAAAGAATTGACAAGCGTATGATAGCAACTCAAGAATCATGAACTTAAGCTAACTTGTAAAATGTGATTTACACCATAATTGTAAAATATAAAATAATCATGAATCAAACATGATTGTATCGAAATAGCATGAAATAAACTGTCTTAACCCATCCAATTTGGACTTAGCCCAAATTCAAGCCAAACCCAAAATAACCAAACCGATTCGAAAGTAATTAACAACTTGTTTCACCCTAATCCGATAATACCAAATTTGTAAGTATTGATGAAATTTGAAATAATAAAAGCTAAACAAATCCAACGATCCTAACCTGACCATCAGACCACCATCATAGCTTCAGCCTCCAGGATTGATGGCGTGTGGGGGCGCCGCTAGATAAGTCTAAAGGAGGAGAGAGGCGGGGGCCAAACAAAGGCAGAGAGATACTAGGGTTGTCCATCATATCTTTATTGTTTCCTTCTATAAACAATATTGCAAAATAACAAGAATAATGTTACCGAAAAAGTTGAGTCGCGGACTATGTTGCTCTCTTTAGAACATTCACGATACTGCCTTTTGTTTGTGCAAGCAAATCATACTATTCGGATTTTTCCCAGGATAAAACAACCTATCAAAGATACTGCTTGTCTCTTGGAGAAGAAAGATTAAGGAAAAAAAGTTTTTTTAGATGCACGGAATTGTTCCCAAAAGCATTGTTTATATAGAGGAAATAACCGTTTTAATCAAAACGTTACCTATTAATAAACAGTAAATCACAGTTTAATGTAACCGTTAGCATTTAAATAGGATTTAGTAATTAAGTTAAAACCGACATTAAAACTGTAACCGCTGCAGACCAAGTAGCTAAGCGTCTGAAGAAGACCATCTGACAAGCTGACCAAAACATTGTGTCTGCTAGACAAACCGAAATATAG
This sequence comes from Dysphania ambrosioides, assembly GCA_026401315.1. NCBI lineage: Eukaryota > Viridiplantae > Streptophyta > Magnoliopsida > Caryophyllales > Amaranthaceae > Dysphania > Dysphania ambrosioides. Next base: position 21,790,261 of record CM048672.1, read on the forward strand.
CTTAGCGTCTGAAATGTAATGTTGAGTCTGCGGCGGTTCAAAAAACTAACATGTAGCCCACAAGTCTTGGTCCAACCCATTCCACAAAAGCCAATCACTCTTAAGGCACACCCAAGTCAACATATTTCTAAATAACATGCGTTAAAAACAAACCACCAATGTGGGACAAAGTATAATTCACATATAAGAACAAAGTTACAACATTTCCCCAATCACATAATACCAACTCTGATCTTTGCTTGATTGTCATGTTATACTATGTTATCTTCTTAAATTCTTGGGTGGAGGAATGAATGGTTATCTTTATAAACAAAGAGAATTTATTTATAGATGAATTTGTTTTAATTTTATGGAATTACTCGTGTTATTGGAGTTTCTGAGGTTTACTGGGGACTTGGTTTGTTGGCCACTTTACATGGTTGCGCCATACTGAATTACTGGTGCTGTGTTGGTGGCTTGGAGCCAATATTTCGCAAGTGTTGCACTTATCACTGATTCAGCCAATCAGGCAGAAACTAACTTTGGCAGTACTCCGTATAAAAATCTTTTAAGATAGAGCATTCCTTACCTCTTTAATTAAATGGCAGGGACTTAAGACTAAAAATATACGCTTGAAACCATGACTAGTTTACAGATTCTAAATGATACACATGTTGACATATGCAGGACTGAAAAGAATAGTACAAGTGATGGGAGTATGAGCAGAACAAGTATTGATCAGTTCTATGCCTGCAGCAAACTGCAATTGAAACTGCTTCGTATTTTTTATTGTTGGAAAAACACGAGTAGCATTACTCAGAGTTAAGAACTGTTGCGTCTCCAGGTTCATGAATATTCCCCTGGGTATAAATATCCCCTAGGACGGAAGTAACAGCACCGAGTTTGTCTTACAGTATGAAGTTGTTACAGACTGGGGGAGGAGTCTAAATTTCATATAAAAGTTTACAAGGTCCGTTAGAGGTCCTTGCTTCCTTAGCCATTATGTGAGCCACCTTGTTCCTCCCTCGCTGTTGGAACTCACATGCAATCTCTGGCCACCTTTGAAGGAGTTTTCTGCATTCAATCAACCTGGATGTAACTCTATGGCTACCTGAGTTCTCATCCCTTAGTAACATGAGACTTCCCCAGGACATTCTCCAGGATAGTGAAGTGCTGCAAAAAAACACAACTATTGAAAATTTCAATCGACCTTACCTAATTACCTGGGATATTTCTGCCCAGATCTCAAGAGGGAGCAAGCTATCAGCATCTCCTCTGGACTGCATTGAAGCCTGTGAGTCACACTTTATGCCATGAATATTTCCGTTTTTCTGCTCCTGCATTCTTGTCTTTAGCTTCCACAATTTCCTTTATCCTCCTTAAAATTGATACCTTCAAGGGGGGGATTGGATGTTGTGGTACGCCTCTGGCTGGCCGGCCTAACCATTCAACCATCTGATGACTGATGGTACCTAGTGGACATTAAAATTCACATTCTAATACAAAGATTTATTGGGTTTTACGTCTGGAAAAGATTATTAGGATTGCAGGTAAGCTGTATTATGTTAAACTAAATTCACACATGTTATGTCCTCCCTCTGAAATATTCATACTGTCTGGTGTACATGTTTCAGATAGTTTGAGTCCAGCTCCTGCTGCATTTACATTGGGATAAATGTAGCTTACTCTGTCTCTTGCTGTTGTCATGAACAAAAAGGCTGCATGCCCTAGTCCTGCTAGTTTTCTGGATATTACCATGTCATAGTTTCTATTCTGCAAGAAAAAGTATATGTAAAAGAAATCAGCACTTCCAATATCTGACATCCCCCTAAGTGTTACTTGGGGATTTTCAGTTGCTTCATCTTTAAAACGAATCGCTTCTTTTTTTTTTTTTTTTTTACTTCCCCTCTTTGTGTTCGGACTACTTTCTGTAAACATTAATCTAGAAGTGACCCCCTTTCACTGTGTCGGTACTAGGAAAAACCTCCATTGAGATTGATGTTATGTTGACTCTTGGCTGTGAGTCAAGTAGGCCTAAATATTGCTAGAGCTTGGGTCAGCTCCTCCTCTGCAACTGCAAATAACTTGTTAATTAACATTTGAACCCTTTATGTATAGAACACTAGGCCTATCATCACCTATTGACATTTGGAGGGTATGATGCTTTCTATTAAGTTGATCTACCCACAAAAGAAATTGTAAAAACCGGCAAAACAACCACCTTTAAGAACACCAATCATGTCCGTGTACAAAGTGTATAAAGCGGGTGCTCTAGACCTGATCAATAATGACCCGACCCAGCCCGACCCAAAAAAATTCGGGTTTGGGCACCAAAAACAAACCCAAAATTAGGGTTTGGGCAACTTAACTTTGGCCCAAAAATTTTTGGGATGGGTTTGGGTAAAATGCATAGCCCGATTGGCAAAATAAAATTTGAGACATGCGTATGTGCATACTATAACACGCAGGACACAGAGATACACAAATATAATGCAGAGTATTATATCGTAATTTGTAAAACTATAATGATGAAACTGTTTATAATGAAGTTGGTAAGCAAAACTAACATCAAGTAGCTATTGCCGGCATTCAAAATGGGTATACTTGAAAGTTAATTAAATTTTCATTTGAAAAAAGAGAAAATAAAATTATATTGATTTATAAACTTTGTATAAGTGTGGGGCATGTTTCTCGATGTTAATTAAATTCTCTATTGAAAAAAGTATACAATTCTTAACTTCATTTCAATTGTGTTTATAATGTGGTTATCATGAAGGTCGGGTGTTCTTAGTGGGCGTTTTCATAGTATATAGTCTGGTGATAGTTTTTTTTTTTTACATTCCTAAAACATACTTTTAAAAAAATCTAAATAAGACCCAAAAGCCCGATTTATATAGGATATGGGCAGCAACTTTAGGCCAGAAAATAATCTTGGCTCGAACCCGCCCCGAAGAATGGGTAGAAAACAAACATTTTAGCCCAACCCAAACCCGACCTGGCCCGCAATTTGATCACCTCTAGGGTGCTCCCCTCGCCTTGTCAACAGGGTTGATTTTGAATAATCGTAGAGCAGGTTTGTCGCTGGGGAGAAAAGGATTTCGGAAGGCTGAGAAATTATGTCTAGAAGGTTGCTCCTGGAAGATAGGATCAGGAAATATGGTTAAAGCTACGAGAGATAGATGGGTGGAAATTCAAGTGCCGGAATTAAAATCAGACGTCACTCTCCAAAACACAAGAAGTTTGAAGGTACCAGATTTCATTTTTCTTAGTTCCAATCACTGGGACGCAAAGAAAATTCAAGAAAATTTTGAAGCCAAAGACGCACTTTCAATCCTGGCCATGGAACTTCCCAAAGGAAGTAGTGAGGATTTACTTTTCTGGAATCACCATCCATCTAGTTTTTTCACTTTAAAGACAGGATACACCTTCGTGCATAGGAACAAAGCTTCTATGGAATGCTAGGGGGAGGAATCTACCATTTTCAAGATTATCTAGGTAAGTAAGATCCTTTCAAAGTGGAAGCATCTCTTGTGGGATATTTGGTGTGAGGCGTTGGTAACAAAAAATAATCTCCTAAAAAAAGGAATGAGTTTGGACCCTCTCTGTGTTTTAAGTAGTCTCAGCGTTGAAGACACAAAACATGTTTTTAGGCTCTACCCTAAAGCAATTGAGTTTTGGTGTTATAACCCCTTGGTCATTCGTTCTAATGATAATGCCTCTGTTCCTTTAAAGGACTGGTTGTGTTCTTTTATCCTGTTTGAAGATTCAATAGGAGATGAAAAGGATCAAAATACTCTAGAGGGGGGGTGAATAGAGTATGGTAGATTTTCGCAAATTAGGCGATCAAAGGCTTTGAAACTGTTTATAGATGCGGAACGGAATAAGATATGTTTCAAGGACTTTGAACTGCTTATCAGGATTTGATTTGAGAACAAATAAGATGTATAAAGCGAATAAAGAATGTAAAAACAAATTTAAAGGAGACAATAATTTGTTACGAAGTTCGGCAATGTGCCTACGTCTCCGCCTAGGGTTTCCTACCCGTAGGATTTAACCGATCTTTATTTCCTCCTTTAGAGACCTAAAGCCACCTTCGAAGATTATCACCCAATTTTCAATACCGTAGCTTACCCTAGCTACACTCTAGCGTCTCAATTCCTAGAAATAAAAATCTTCTTACTTTTTCTTTCTTTTTGAATCTTTGAGTATTATAAATCTACTCAAAGTATGTCTCTCTTTTCTTTTGATATTATTCTTTTTCACACAAAGAGACTTTCTTTACTTTTCTCTCAATCTAAATTACAAATAAGATATGTAGTTCTAGAGAGGAAAGTGTTTGATAATTCAGCAACTCGATTTGTTTCTTCGTGAATAACTCTTCTGCTGTTAACTTCAACTCACTCTATTTAAAGAGTGTCTTCACAATGGATAGTCTTCAATATTAATCCTGCCGTTGCCTTTGAATCGGATGTTAGGATTTTGACTGACACTTTAGAATTTGTTCCGTGATACTCGGGCTGTTACTGAAGTCTGTTTCAAAGACCTTGACTGGGTATCCGTTGCTTATTTGAACGAGTCTTTCTTATTTTGAATTTGCTCGATCAATATCCTTTTGAAAGGGAGTAGCTTCAACAGAATTTGTTCAACTCCATGAAGCTAGGGATACTTGAAGTTCATCCTTATCTTTAGTCCATTTGAATTTAAACATTCAAGAGTCCTTGAATTAACCGCTTCCTTGATTTTAGGAGAAATCTTAGCATTGTTTCAGCAGTTTGAACAAGGTAGAGTCTTCGATTTTATCTGGGCAGTAAACAAGATAATCCAAAACACAAAGCAACGAAGCAAGAAGATAACATACGTACATGTTACTTATATTTTATCCATGACATATAACTTAAGTTTTGACTTTCATCACTTATATTAAATCAAATGAAATATGTGAACATATTATCATCATCAAGGTGGAGTCTTCAATCTCCCCCTTGATGAAAGGCAAAACATGCATGGATGATCAGTACAGACAAAACATCAAAGCACATGACATTAAAGCAGAAACAACAGTTATATAAAAACAGAGAAGATAATATATCTCCCCCTTTTTGACTTTCGTCAAGGAAGGAGAGTAATGTATGGATATAGAAGCAAAAAAAAATATAAAAGTTTAATACAACCATATCAAAAATAGTTTATGAAGAACAGAAATTGAAATAGACATTCTTGAAAATCATGAGAGCAGAAGCTTCACATTAGCCACCAAAGCGTCCAACTTATCATCAATGTGAGCACGAAGATCTGCAAGATCCCTTCGCACACAATCGAGTTCAAAGTCAACAGAGTCAAGCCTTGAGACGAACCTTGAAAGCTGAGAGGGAGCAGGCTCCTTTGAAACGCCTTTGAAAGATGGAAGTCGGGACTGTTCATCGGGAGGAAGATCCTCGCGGAGTTTCCACGACCCATCAGAGGAGGCAAAAATGCCAATACGATTAAAGGATTCCATTGAAATTTGGGAGGAGGCACAGCTCTCACATCCTTCACCCACAACATCAACCTTAAAGAATTTGAAAATCAGGGGGAGAAGGTTTGCATAGGGAAGGGGATTAGCTCTCGAGGATGAAATGGTGTGGTACATATGGGTTAGAATGGTGTTTGGGAGGTTCACATCAAAACCACTAAGAATAAGAAAAGTCATAGCAAGGCAATGGTCAGTTAAGAGCTCAAGCGAGTTAGACCTGGGGACAACACAACGAACCAACAGGGTGTTAACAACCTTGGGATCAATCTTAAGACTGCTATGGGTCAATTGCTTGGAGTTTGGGGGATTGGGAAGGACAAAGTCAGATTTTGCTTTAGCAACACATTCAAAATGAGGAGGAGAGGAGTCAGACCAGTCTTCATTTGGAACATTGAGGATAGAGGCCAGGATACCTGGGGTTAGGGTAATGGGAATGCCTTTGACCAACGTGGTCAGGGAAATGATACCATTTTCTCTTTTGGAAGTCATGTTAAGGTAGAACAAACGGGTTAACCGGGGATAGAAAATATCACTAACATTTAACATACGGACCAGAGAGGAGGCTTTAAACATAGCAATACCTTCAAGCTTGGAGGAGGTAAGTAAATCTAGGTCAGCTAATTCACAGACACAGAGCTTTCTAGACTTAAACCCGTCGGCCCAAATGCCAGCGAGTTGAAAATTCTTAAACCACGACACAGGAATGTCATCAATTGAGGATGAAATTGACTTAGGGATAGAAGAAATTGGGGAAGGGGATAATACCTTAGGGCTGACAGGAGGAGGAATAACATCCGCAATGACAGGTGGAGAAGGGTGACGCACAATTGGAGACTCAGGGACCGGGGAAGGAGGCTCAATAGTCACCTCAGGAGCTTGAGGAGCAAGAGAGGGTGCAGGAGATGGTTCAGGTGAAGGAGGGAGTTGAGGGGATGAAGGAGGAGTGGGAGAGGCAGATGGTATGGAGTAATCCACAGAAGCCACATCCTTTTTAGAAGAGCGCCTGGGCATAGTCCGAGTCTTCTTAGGAGCAGGTTTGGGGGCGGTTGATTTGCGTTTGGGGGCCATAGGAGATTTTGAGAAAATGACTGAAAGGGGAAGGAAGTACAGGTAGTGATGAATTTGGTGAAAGAGACGGAGTTTAAATAAAATGAAGGGAGTATAGGGAAGGCAAAAGGATGAGTACAAAGTGTGAAATAGACGGTTGGGAGAAGTTTTAGAAAATTGAAACGACGGCTCAAAGTGATGATGACTGAGGCTAGGTGCAGTCTAGGTACACAGCATGGCAGTCAAGGAAATCTGAATCAGATTTTGAAATCAAACAGAAACGTGTAAAATGCATTTAAATCAGATTGAAGAGTTTTGGAGTTTGAAAAGAGAAAAAAAAGATAGAATTTTAAATAAATGAGTAATTATTTATATAACAAGTACCCATTTATATATCCATTTGAGACACATCACATACGTATGACTTTTAACGAAGCATATTATATAGGCAAAGGCATGCAACAAAAGGTGAGTACGTGAGAGCAATATACGCATGCAATTTATTTAACTAAACATGCATGGAGACATAGAGAACGTACAATAGCTCCCCCTAAGTTGATGCACTTTTATTTAACATGCCAAGCTCAAATCGAATAAAATTAAAACGATCTTCACACAAAGGTTTAGTGAATATGTCATCTAGTTGAAAATCAGTAGAGATGAAAGAAATGTTAACATCACCTTTCTCAACATGATCACGTATAAAATGGTGTCAGACATCAATATGTTTGGTACGTGAATGTTGCACTGGATTCTTTGTGATTGATATGGCACTTGTGTTATCACATCTTATGGGTATGCCTTTAAAGTCTAACCCAAGATCACGAAGTTATTGGGATATCCAAATGAGCTGAGCACAACATGCACCAGCCGCAATGTATTCGGCCTCGGCTGTAGAGAGAGCAACTGAATTTTGCTTCTTAGAATGCCAACTAATGAGGGAAGATCCTAAAAATTGGCAACACCCGGAAGTGCTTTTTCGATCAACTTTGTAACCTGCAAAATCAGCATCCGAATATCCAACAAGTTCAAAGTTACTATCCCTAGGGTACCAAAGACCAAGGTCCTTAGTCCCATTGAGATATCTTAATATTCTTTTTACCGCGCATAAGTGAGAGTCCTTGGGGTTAGCTTGAAAACGTGCACACATACATACACTAAACATAATATCAGGTCAACTTACAGTAAGATATAGTAGTGATCCGATCATACCTCGATATTCTTTCTGATTTACGGACTTACCATTTTCGTCTTGATCTAACAGTAAGGTAGAGCTCATTGGTGTTTTGGCTTCCTTTGATTGAGTCATATTGTATTTCTTAAGGAGATCTCGTGTATATTTTCCTTGATTTATGAAAATACCACATTTTTCTTGTTTAACTTGAAGACCGAGAAAGAAATTCAATTCACCCATTAAGCTCATCTCAAATTCCCTACACATAATCTTAGAGAATTCCTTGCATAAAGAATCGTTAGTGGCACCAAAAAGAATATCATCAACATAGACTTGAACGATTAAAATATCCTTACCTTTGGTTTTCACAAATAGAGTCTTGTCAATTAAACCTCGTTTAAAATCATTTTCCAATAGATATTTTGATAGACGCTCGTACCATGCCCTTGGAGCTTGTTTAAGGCCATAGAGAGCTTTATCAAGTTTAAAAACATGGTTTCGAAAATTTTCATTTTCAAAACCGGGAGGTTGAGCAACATATACCTCTTCTTGTAAATAACCATTTAAAAAGGCACATTTTACATCCATTTGGAAGAGCTTGATGCGCATGAATGATGCAAAAGCATGTAACATTCGAATGGCCTCCATTCTTGCTACAGGTGCAAACGTCTCTTCATAATCAATGCCTTCTTCTTGATTGTAACCTTGTGCTACTAGACGTGCTTTATTTCTAACAATTTTCCCGTTTTCATCAAGCTTATTTCTGAACACCCATCTAGTTCCTATGATTGAATGATCTCTGGGGCGAGGAACAAGTGTCCAGACTTTATTCCTTTCGAACTCATTTAGTTCGCTTTGCATAGCTACGATCCAATCAGGTTCTTGAAGAGCTTCATTAATAGTCTTTGGTTCTACAAGAGAAACAAATACGTGAAATGCACAAAGATTTTTAGAACTAGAGCGAGTTTGAATACCAGACTTTGGATCTGAGATGATATTGTCAATAGGGTGAGACGAGGAGTGTTTGAACTTTCGTCTCATCATCAAAGGGGTAGAAGCTGATTGCTGAAGTACTCCTTCAAGGCCTGGAGAAGGTTCTGAGGGTCCTGAAGGACCTTCCATTCTATGTTCTGGGTCTTGAGATAATGTTTCAGGATGCTGAGAGTGCACTTCAGGTCTTTGAGACGGTTCTTCAGTGTCTTTATCTGACTCGTCCACATTCTTAATTGGTTCTTGCATATTTCGGACGGTCTGTGACACACCTTCATCAGATGAGCTTTCATCTTCATCAGATAAAAAGTCTTCATGGTTATTCAGCTTTAGACCTGTAAAAATATCACTCAAGGTACCATTCTCGGATTCATCAAAGATCACGTGTATACTTTCTTCAACAACTTTGGTGCGTTTATTAAAAACTCTATATGCTTTAGAATTCAAAGAATAACCCAATAAGATTGCTTCATCACTACGAGCATCAAATTTCCCTAGGTTATCTTTGCCATTATTATGAACAAAGCAAGTACAGCCAAAGGGTTTGAAATACGAAATGTTAGGCTTTTTACCTTTGAAAAGCTCATAAGGGGTTTTCTTTAAAATTGGTCTTATGAGACAACGATTTAGAATGTAATTGGCTGTATTTACAGCTTCAGCCCAAAAATGTTTTGGTAAACCATTTTCTAAAAGCATAGTCCTAGACATGTCCTCAAGAGTTCGGTTCTTGCATTCCACAACTCCATTTTGTTGAGATGTCCTAGGAGCCAAAAAATTATGAGAGATACCGTATTTTTCACAAAATTTGTTGAAGAGTAGTTGATCAAATTCTCTACCATGGTCACTTCTCACAACAACAATAGGTAGGTTTTTCATGGTTTGTAATTCTTTGCAAATTTTGGAAAATTCCTGTAACGCTTCAGATTTTTCACGTAAAAATGAAACCCAAGTGAATCTAGAAAAATCATCAACAACAACAAGGATGTACTATTTTCCTTTGGGAGATTTGACGCGCATAGGACCGCATAAATCAATATGAAGAAGTTCTATAGGGCGAGATGTACTTACAACCTTTTTTGCTTTGAAGGAACCTTTAGTTTGCTTACCTCTTGCGCAAGCTTTGCACATCTCAAAGTCTTTGAAGTCCATTTTAGGAAGTCCTCGTACCAGATCTTTTGAGACGAGTTTCTTCATTGTATGCACATTAATGTGACCTAAACGTCTATGCCAAAGCTTTGAATCGACAGTTGAGGCTTTAAGACATTTTAGGCTAGCACTCGAAATTTGATTAGTATTAAAAGCATAGACATTATTACAACGTGGAGCACTAAGAATGACTTTACCGTTTTCCTTGCACAGAACTTCACATTTATCTTTGTCAAAAATAACTTTATTACCTTTATCACATAATTGAGATATGCTAAGCAAGTTGTATTTCAGACCTTCAACAAGGTATACGTCGTCTATGGAATTTGATTCGAATTCTCTAATCTTTCCAATGCCAATAATTATGCACTTTCCTTTATCACCAAGAGTTATTGTCCCTGTAGTTTGTTCTTTGATAATTGAGAATAGCGAAGATTTTCCACTCATGTGCCGAGAACAACCGCTATCAAGGATCCACTTATGATCTTTGTTTTTGGTGATTTCCTACACAATAAAAAGACATCAAACCTTTCTAGACCAATTTACAAATTTGGTTTCATATTCGGGATCGACCATATTAGGTGGTCTTGTCCCTTTTTGAACCCATATTTGCTTTATTTGGTCTCGAAAATATATTGGAAAAGAGTTCTTAATAATTTGAGGATCATTCCTTCTAAAAGGACATGTTAATTTGGTATGACCCTTTTTACAACAATAGAAACACGTAGGTGTCCTCCAAGTATCCTTTGCTTTGACAAAAATGGTCGAGTTTTTCTTTGGAAAGTTTTTATTAAATCCAAGACCACTTTTGTTTAAGGAGGCTTGATGAACACCCAACAACTTATTTAGAGTTGCTTCCGAATGAGTAAAGTTTACCAAGGTTTTATGCTGTTCTTTACACTTCTCAGCCAGAACCTTTTTCTCCTTCTCTAAGTTATTATTGCAATAACTCAAAGAGGCGAGCTTTCTTTTTAAAACAGTGTTTTCAGTTTTTAAGGCTTTGACCTGAGTTTCAAAGGATAACTCCGTGGCCTTGGCTTTGTTTTCAAAAGCTGACTGAGTAGCTTTGAGATCACATAATTCCTTGGAGAGATTTTTCGAGATACTTACCTGTTTGTTAAGTCTCTCCTTGAGAATTTTTGATTCAAGAATCAAGCTTTCCTCATTCATTATCATGCTTTGCAAAAATTCAGAGAGAACATTGGTAGGACTTGAGATTAAATTTTTTACAATTACCTCAAGATGTTCTCCTTTTTCGCTTTCTTCATGATTAGCCATTAAGCATAGGTTTGCATGTTCTTCCTCTTCATCACTTGATTCTGAGTCACTCCATGAAGCTACCATAACCTTCTTTTTAAAGTCCCTCTTAGGATATGCCTTTTTCTTTTGTTGAGGGCATTCTTTAACAAGATGGTATGTTTCACCACACTCATAACAAGTTAGTGTATTAATTTTATTCATTGAGTTAGATGACTTACCTTTATATTTATTAGGACGATAGTTGTCTCTTCCTCTTGGGAATTGCTTCTTCATCTTTAATATTTTTGCTAGACTTCGAGCAATAAGCACAAAAGGGTCTTCATCATCCTCATCATCATCGCTTTCGTCATCTTCATTTGAGACTTCTTCCTTCTTAGCTTTAAGTGCTAGGTTCTTTGTTGATGAAGCTATCTCTCCATCTTCTTCATTTAGGGACATTTCGTGGGTGATTAATTTTCCAAGAAGATCATCCAACGGCAGAGTTCTCAAGTCTTGTGCTTCTTCTATTGCCGTTACTTTAGGACCCCACTTTGCTTTGGGAAGACATCGAAGGATTTTTCTAACTTTTTCTTCATTTGTAAATGATTTGCCAAGAGAATCCAGGTTGTTCACTATTTGGGTGAATCTTGTAAACATCTCCTTCACATTCTTACTATTCGTCATTTTGAACAATTCATATTGTCGGAGATATATACTTATCTTTGTTTCCTTCACTTGACTAGTTCCTTCGTAAGTCACCACTAGCTTGTCCCATATTTCCTTTGCACTTCTACAAGAGGAGACTCTATTGAACTCATTTGCATCCAGACCACAATAGAGCAGATTCATGGCACGATAGTTTTTTGCAATGCTCTCCAAGTCGGTTTGAGTGAAGTCACCATCTTCCTTGGGGATTGGAATGCCATTATCATCATTCTTCATGGGCACCTTAGGACCTTTCTTTATGATGTCCCATAATTCAATATCTTGGTCTATGAGGAACATTTGCATTAAGGAGCGCCAATGGGCAAAGTTGTTCCCACAAAACAATGGAGGACGATTAGAGGAGCGTCCTTGGGCAAAACCACCATTACCTATCGAATTCATGATGCCTCACAGATGTTTAAATCTTTGAAAGGTGAGTAAGGCTCTGATACTAATTGAAGATTTAATAGGGGATGAAAAGGATCAAAATACTCTAGAGGGGGGGGGGGGGTGAATAGAGTATGGTAGATTTTCGCAAATTAGGCGATCAAAGGCTTTGAAACTGTTTATAGATGCGGAACGGAATAAGATATGTTTCAAGGACTTTGAACTGCTTATCAGGATTTGATTTGAGAACAAATAAGATGTATAAAGCGAATAAAGAATGTAAAAACAAATTTAAAGGAGACAATAATTTGTTACGAAGTTCAGCAATGTGCCTACGTCTCCGCCTAGGGTTTCCTACCCGTAGGATTTAACCGATCTTTATTTCCTCCTTTAGAGACCTAAAGCCACCTTCGAAGATTATCACCCAATCTTCAATACCGTAGCTTACCCTAGCTACACTCTAGCGTCTCAATTCCTAGAAATAAAAATCTTCTTACTTTTTCTTTCTTTTTGAATCTTTGAGTATTATAAATCTACTCAAAGTATGTCTCTCTTTTCTTTTGATATTATTCTTTTTCACACAAAGAGACTTTCTTTACTTTTCTCTCAATCTAAATTACAAATAAGATATGTAGTTCTAGAGAGGAAAGTGTTTGATAATTCAGCAACTCGATTTGTTTCTTCGTGAATAACTCTTCTGCTGTTAACTTCAACTCACTCTATTTAAAGAGTGTCTTCACAACGGATAGTCTTCAATATTAATCCTGCCGTTGCCTTTGAATCGGATGTTAGGATTTTGACTGACACTTCAGAATTTGTTCCGTGATACTCGGGCTGTTACTGAAGTCTGTTTCAAAGACCTTGACTGGGTATCCGTTGCGAATTTGAACGAGTCTTTCTTATGTTGAATTTGCTCGATCAATATCCTTTTGAAAGGGAGTAGCTTCAACAGAATTTGTTCAACTCCATGAAGCTAGGGATACTTGAAGTTCATCCTTATCTTTAGTCCATTTGAATTTAAACATTCAAGAGTCCTTGAATTAACCGCTTCCTTGATTTTAGGAGAAATCTTAGCATTGTTTCAGCAGTTTGAACAAGGTAGAGTCTTCGATTTTATCTGGGCAGTAAACAAGATAATCCAAAACACAAAGCAACGAAGCAAGCAGATAACATACATACATGTTACTTATATTTTATCCATGACATATAACTTAAGTTTTGACTTTCATCACTTATATTAAATCAAATGAAATATGTGAACATATTATCATCATCAAGGTGGAGTCTTCACTGTTGTTTCATAACTCGGATTTTCAGAAGTTTGCAGAGTTTGCTAGGAGCCTCTGGAGTATTTGGAAGACAAGGAACGATGCTAACTTTAATAATGGAATAGGGTCTATGGGAGCCTTTAATTTCCACTTTGACAAGGCTATGGCCCAATTCTCAACCTTCACCAATAGTTCTAGAGGCTCATCTGAAATAGGCCAGAGGAAAAATTTAACTTCAGAAAACCCCCCTCCAGGGTTTTTCTGTGCTTTTCTAGGCAAGGAAACCCGATTTTCTGACGTCACCAAAGTACAAGTGGATAGATCCTGGTGCAGCTCTAATTATTCAGGAGGGATAGGTTGGGTTGTCCATACGCCTAAAGGCACCCCTATCCCAGGAGAAGTAACCCAATCCGAGTGTGTCCACCCTCCATGCAGAGGCATTAGCATGTCTCCAAGCTATGAGGTGGAGCTTGAGAATAGGTCTGGAAAAGGTGATTTTCCTAATCGACTCCTCCTTTTGGTAAGTATTCAGAGAGGTCAGTCCACTCTGCCTATTTAGATTTTGTATACAATTAAAACCTTATAGGTTGAAGGGAGGAACTTCGAAATATGCTCTATCCTAAAGGTTTCAAGAGATCAAGTCCATCTTGCTCATGATTTAGCCATTTCTAGTAGACGTACTTTTTCTTTCTCTAATTATTTCTAGCTTTTGTTTTTCTGATGTAAAAAAAAAAAAAACATTGTCAGTATACTCCAGGATTAGGAAAGTGATCATTAGGATCATAAACATCTGCCCACCTCACATTTTTGTTCATTTCATATGTCTATTTTCTACTGGCTGATGAAATTACATCATTGTAAACTCCAGGATACCTATCTTTTGATTAACTAAATTGTTGGGGGAAAAAAAAGGCAAGTTCTCATAACACCACCAGAGAGTAGAGACTACATAGCAGCATCTCCTAACATCTCCTCTCACCTTCAATGCCAATATAATGATGCAATCTCCACTGCATATTCCATATCCCTGTGTTATATTCTTGCGGCTTTGGGTCTTCCTCTTGCTTCCATCACTTAACAATGACCCATATTCCATATCTGGATCCTTATCTCCATCGTCAAACAGATCTAACCACGGATTTTTCTTCTTTGCTTGTGGTAGAACAATTGATCTTTTCACGAGACGTGAATGTTCTAGCGGATTCAGAAAGGAGAATTTGGTAATGTGGTTGGACTTAGGCAAGGAAGGCGAGATGAACAATATTGGAGTTAGATACTTGGGCAGTAGAGAAGTCGCCATGCCATATTGAAGCTACTGCTTGCTGAGGCTGCTAAAAAAGCTTTGGGTGGCGGTTGTGAGATGATTGGATAAGTGTACTTAGCCACTCAGGTGTTAACCTTTTAGCAGTTTACAAGAAGTTTTGAACAAAAGTGGAAGGAATAACATCAAAATAGACAATGGGAAACACATAATGAAAATTTCTTACTTGCTATATACATATTTAAGAGTCAACAACTCGATCAAGACCTTTAGGTTCGCTAAGATTGTATTTTATTGATAGATTTGTTAAAAAATTAGTTTTAGAAGAAATTAAGGTTAATCGTAGTTTTCTTAGTTAGTCAAGGTGATCTTTTGTACTTCCGACAAAAACGAAAATGTCAACAAAATTTGTTCATATGCTATCAAACTATTTTAAATTGTCCATTGTCCTATGTAATTCAACTACATTTTTCGGAATACCTTTGTTCAATAGTTGGTGGAGTTGCTGTGTAGTTGACATTTTAGGTTTTTCTTCTTCTGTATTAGAGTGTAATCTTTAGTGCCTTTACATTAGTATACATTTGTTCAGTAAAACCAATTTCCACAATTAAACCTTTTATATAAAAAATACTAGAAAAAATTGAATGTTGTGTGCATATTCGAATCATATATGGAGTTGGTCAGATCGTTGGTATTTCGATTTTGGTGAATATTGGATTGGGCTAACACATGAATTTGCTTGATTTTATACCATAGCTAAGTACCAAGTACTGAATTAGTTGGTTGCAAACTTGCAAATTGCGTAAATGAATTCACATCGGCATAAGGATGACATGACAATTTGACAAAGCACTAAAAAGTTGCGATTCCATAATAACAATGTTTGTTCAGTCTTATTTTTTCCTATTTTTCATTTTAGTTCGTTTCTTGAAAATTGTTCAATTTACTTAAAAATTTTATATTTTGGATTGTCTAATAAAAAATTTTCTATAATATTTTTAAAAAAATAGATTTATTTACTTGTGATAAAAAAAATGAATTGAGGAGTATATATAATTGACGAAAACATAGTAAGGAATCAAACGTGAAATAAAACCGAAGAGGAAGCAGCCAAGCTAGCTTTAGGAAAGAAGTCCACGTTAGTATACGGCCATCAATATAATGGCCAGCAAGGATGACGAAAGCGGCATGTCGGCCAACAAATACTCATACACATATGACTTGAAAAGTTGAAAGTCAAATATATTTAAAAAAAAAGACATTCTCATACTGAAATCTCGCACGTGGTGCTTGACCCTTGACCCTTGACCCATTTCTTCAGCGTTTTCTGTCGACGCATTTCGGCTATTCGTCGTTTACTTGCTATTTTCTTTGAAATTCCCTTTCATTTCTTATCTGAATCTTTCAAAAGCATAATTCAAATAGTATCTTATGCCTGAATCCTACATTGATTTAGATTGTGATTTCTTCAGGTCACGTATGGTATCCATATGTAATATTTGTGATTTTAAGGTACACGCATCCGTAGAATTTGGAGAGCTTCTTCGTATGAATTGTAAATATTCACGCACATCACTGGACGACCATTCCTTATTCCCCTGGCTTTACTTAATGAATGATAACAAAAAACCCTCCATTTACTACCATTGATTTTCAATCCATAAATGTGTGTACACTAATGCTTGACTCATTTATAGAAGTTGGAGAGTCAAGGCCGTCTTTTACTTTGACACAGTCTCCTCCACTGCCCAAACTTTGTCATTTTCAGACTTTAAAGTGGTTGACGACCAGTACCATACTACCATCTCCCATAGTGCCATATCAACCACTCTATGGGCTCATCAATCTCCATACGGTTTTGCTTTTCTTAATTTCTTTTGTTTTTTTTATAGGTCTACTAAGTTTAGATAAATTTATTAGTTTTAAGGTAAAAGACATAACTTCAATATAAATTTACTAGTTTTAAGACAAAAGACATATCTTTAATACAAATTTATTAGTTTTGAGGTAAAAGACATATCTTTAATAATGCTTGGTATTTTGAAATAAGAAGGGAACTTATATAATTATGGGTGGTCCTTTATTATGATATCATTGTCCTATAAACTTTTCAAAATAGCAGCATAAATGAGTTAATACATTCGTGAACAACTCGCGAACAAGTTCAATCAAAAATCATTCATTAAACAATTGAACAAGTCAAAGTAAATATTCAAGGCTCATTTACTAAATGAGTTTTACTCAAACACCGTTCCATTTGACTCATTAGTGTTGGCGAATAGCTTATTTTAAACTTATTTATGACTCATTGTTTGCTCATTTATAACTCGAACAAAGCTCATACATAATCCTTTGAAATAATTTAACCTAAAAAAATTATAATGTTATAATAAGTTTTATATTCAAATTATATATCTTAGTTATATATAAACATTAAGATCCTTAATTACTAGTTGGTGTACATACAATGCAAAAACCGGGGAATGTGAAGTGCATTGTGAATTCTTACGAAGTACTTTTTGGGCTTTTGAGCTGAAATGATGTCTACGTGCAAAGTGCATCCAATCTTCAAGAAGAGGACAAGTACAATTTTAACTCAACGTTTAAAGGAAAAGCAGTGGACTATACAACAACTAACCAATTCCGCACACTATTTATTTATTTGGCAAGAATCCGCACACGTATATGGACTATGGAGGACAATTGGGTTGCGTCCACTAGAGAACTAAGAAAAGACCTCTTCTTAGACCTCTATTTTTTATAAAACATTTAATGTAAAAATGTTTATAAAACGTTTAAACAAAAATCAAGGCTAGTAATTGCAAACCGGTTAGTATAAATCAACATTGGAAATAGTAGCATTAAATTTATCAAAACTATAACCGAAATGCCCAAAAATAATTATGTTCACTTTGTCCCAACAAACCCTAATAACTTAATTGGAAAATAATTAAGCAAAGTGAAACGTATTTTGATATCCCGACCTTAAGGTGAAGGTTGAATTCTCATCTCTGTAGTGTTTCCCTTTACGTTGAATGTATGGCTAGGTTCCCTAGTAGCTTAGCTATATACAAACCATATAAAAAATATAAATTTTTTGTCGAAATTATGAGAGCACGTTTAAATCTAGGCAAACAATCAAATGCGACGTATGAAGTTGTTAGTACTCCAATTCTTCTTCTCAACTACGGAGTATCTTATTAATAAAGCTTCAAATTTTCTTTCAAAATCTCCGATTATCATCACTGAAATAATTGTATGTACAATTACCTAAACGATTTTCCTAAACTTTCAATGACCTAGCTGGTGCGTTAACCAAAAGCATCTCTGGTAAACTTGAAATTGTACAGGCCAATTTTCCTAACATATGGACTTCCTAATCCAAAACATGTACCAAATACTCTCATTTTGCTCCTCCATCTTACTTTTTTATTGCACAAAAATGCTGCAATTTCGGCCATCCCAACGCAAGTACTAATGCTAAGAACTAAATACCAATTCGATACATATATGTTATAAGCCTTAATCACTTGAACTTTGCTGGATAAACCGCCCGGTCATGGCAGCTGCAAGGGCTGCTGTGAAGTTGGGATCTTTAGTCAAGGACGAAGCCATTTGCTCAGCCAATAATTTTTGGAATTCTGGTGAGCTAAACCTGTTGGGCACCTGGTTAGACGATATGTTATTCAACATCTTGTCGTTGTTGGTGGTGGTGGTTGTTTCGCTTGCGTAGTTAACGTTGGCCTTGGGCTTGGTTAGGTCAAGAGTGATGGTGGGGGCTGAGGCATTGCTTGGGATCGGACCAAGGCTGATGGACCGGTTAGAGGCCAATGATGCAGCGCCCTCTTGTTGGGCTGGTGGTGAATGGTTATGCTCCCCTTCATAAGTTGCGACTAGCATTGATTGGTCTTCAAGACTTCTTTGAACCTAAAGATTATGGGGAAAAAGTATATAAATGACAGGTTCATTCCAATAAGCCTAAACAAATCATTTTAGATAGAATTGAGTAATGAGAATGTAGTGATGAGTCATTGTTTTCAATAATTTGGTAACCAACCGATTGAAAACATTCATAAATAAAATGTTTGAGAGTCAAAATTGTTAGGAATTCTGGCTTGCAATACTTTGGTGAGTCGTGATGTCGTGATGGATGTAGGATGACTATATCAAGTTTCATGCAAACGAAATTATATTATCTAGAAGCCATCATAAAGCATTAGAATGGACAGATGTATGTCTTACATTTACATTTTTCTTTCATGTCAACACATATACAATTGATCACTGTTTAAGAGAATGGATTGATGGAGATGTTGGGAAGAGTGCATCATCTAGTTGTGAAAATAGAAATTACCTTCTTCTTAACGGGGCAGCTAGGAGCAAATGAGCACTTGAAGTAAGCTCTAGGGCATGGGTTATCTCTAGTCACTTTTTGGCCGTATTTTCTCCATTGGTAACCATCCTTGAGAATCTGCATTAGAACACCACACAATAACGTTGAGCATACTTTACTTAATATTATCCCTTGAAACAACTTAGCACGCGGCCTCAACAATTTTGTTGCAGTAGTTTAGAACAAGGAACTCACAAGGGTGGAGTCGGAGGCTTCAGTTCGAACAGCTACCTTAGTGATCTTAGCTTTAATAGTCTCTTGTTTGGGTTTCTCGTACGAATCTTCTTCGTCACTGGAGCTGCTTTCAACGTTATTATTTCTTACAATCATGGCAGTGTTGTTGTTTCCATTATCAGTGCTTGAATTCTCGACTCTCCTTTTCTTGTTAGCAACAATCTCATAACTTGAACGACTCTTGCTCATGTAATCCACCAACTGCCTCTTCAAATCATTGTAGTTTTCACACACTACTGTTAGCATTTCTGTCAGCCTCTTGTTCTCAGCGTTCACCCTACTCAACTCCTCTACTAATGCGTCCGTTTGTAACTGCAAAATTCATGTCAACAAAAACATCATCGATATGATTCCATCAGTATCCATATTCAAAAGAAAATAAAGAAGTAACGAACCTCGTGTTTAGGCCAAAATTTGGTAGCAAGAACTTGATTGGTAGAGGTGGGAGGTGGTGGGGCAGAATCAACCTTGACGATCCTGGGATCCCGGACGGGTGCATCGTCGAAAAGGCGGAGGGTATTGGCATCAGTGACATCCAAAGACAGTGTGGAATACTCCATATTGATACTAAACTAGCAGGTATGTAGAAACTAAGTGGTTCAACAAATAAGCAATTAAATACTAGAAAAGTTGTAGAATTGGGCTGGTAGGTCTCTATTTAAGAAGAAAGAAATGAAAAGAGTGGTGTAGTAGCTAGTAGTATATGATATAATATGAACACACAGAGAGAGAATGGTCGAATGATAGAAAGCAGATGAATGAAGTTCATTTATAGAAAGCAGAATGAAAAAGATAAGGCAATGACACACTTTGCGGGCGTAGGAAGCTTGGAAGAAACGACCAACTTAAAGAGACGTTGAGGTCATTGCGTATGAGTTTTTAATTTGTTTATTTGTATCTTCGTAGCCAGTGTGGAAGGGTCAAAGAGTCAAGGGTCGGCGCATGGCCTGTGGGGAAAATGGGTGTGCTTCTGATTCATAAAATAAGAATAATTGTTTAAAAAACCAATACAAAGTCAAGGTCAAGCAACACTTTCTCCTCATCCTTACAAGTGACAACTAAAGTCCTCTCACTAAAGAATAGGCTACTCGTGCTGAGTTGAATCGTGAACCAAGTACTCCGTATTCAATGTTTGTCGCGCCTTTCTTTTGCCTTTTTTACAGTCCCTATTCTCTTCATTTTTTTTTTTTTTTTGTGTTTTTAATAAAGTGTATTGGACGGTCTATTTTAACATATGATCATGTCAATAAACCTATTCGTAATTTTACAGACTCTGAGTTCATTGTGCCCATAATCTTATGCTTACTTAACGCCCATGTTGATGAGTTACGGTAGGAGTTCTATTACTAATAAGCAGGGATGCTTATTGAGTTGATGAGTTGAGCTACTCGGACACGACTCGATCAAAACTTGGTCAAAGCTCGACTCAATAAATTAACAAGTCAAGTCGAGTACATCAAAGCTCGACTCGAAAAGCTTGTGACAAACTCGAATTTTCATTTATAGTATATATTTATTAAAAAGTATACTTAAAATATAAAATTGAAATAAACAAAAGATGGTTTGATATAAACCAAAAGTCTCACATTGGATTAAAAAGAAATATGGTTGGAGAGAGTTTTATATATAAAATCAAAGTCCCACATTAAAAAAAAATGATACATTATTTGAAGCGATTAGTATATATAAACTCAATAGTGCTTTCCACCTAAAACTAAATTAACCTTATTAAAACTAAAATTTAGCCTTCTTCTTGTCCCAATTGGGGAAAAAATACTTAGGCATATTAAGCTTTTAATCAAGCTAAAAATGAGTCGAGCTCAAGCTTGAAACGAGCTTGAGTTGAGCTTGAAACGAGCTTAAATTGAGCTTGAATCGAGCTTGAAACGAACTTAAATCGAGCTCGAGTCGAGCTTGAAACGGAGCTTTAATCGAGCTTGAGAATTGAGTTTTTGAGTCAAGCTCGAGCTTCAATTTTAAAGATCACGAGCTTTCGAGCTCGAGTCGAGCTTAGCCAAACTCAAGCTCGACTCGGCTCATAAGCACCCCTACTGATAAGTATTATAATTTTATATTCAATTAAATTAGTTGTTTATTGATATCAAGCTTTATTCTTTACTTATGATAAACTCAATAAATATTGATTCTTTTGCTAGATTAATGATAGATTCAATTAAATTAGTTAGTTTTTTTTTATTGTAATTGCTAGGTATTGGTGATTATGATAATGACGTGGAAAACAAACACAAAGTGCATGCAACAAATAATCAGTCTTAAAGGTTTCTTTTTGTAATTTAGCATTAGCAATATTCTTTCGTAGGTTCTAGAATAAGTCAGTTGTAACAAATTCCTTGAATTCAAGGGATTTAGTTAGAGCATAGGTTGTATATATTTAGATGTATTTAGCTTACAGTAATCCATTAATACAATCAATCATTACACAATCTCCAACTTTCTTTCTTTTCCTTAAAGTTTTCACTGCTTCAGTCAGTCATTGATTTTAGCTCCAGCGGCTCGTTTGTTGAATCACTCTGCTCCATTTCAATCCTGGTAAGTTCCATACTATATACGGTTTGATAATAAATTATATTTGTCAAATATTTTAATTATAAGAATATTTTCATTTATTGGTGAAAACTTATATAAATTTTGTAAAATTATTGTAGAAAATTTAATTGAAATAATATATTTTTTTATCATATTAAAGGACCAACTTAAATGGCCCATTACTTTATTCGGGTACATGTCAGAGTCTTGTACTTATATTAGAGTACATGTAAAATACATACATTATGTGGGATTGAATAGATTTTTCCAAAGATAAAATCTTTTTGTTAAATATGACAAAGCTAGCTAGAGTACACTCCGTGCTTAATTAATTAAACCAAGACAAAGACGTGTGATGCATTGAATGAAAAAAAAAAGCTAGCTTAATATAATAAAAAAGAATATCGAAATCTGAAGTGTAACATCGTGTGTTGCGTACTTGCGTATAGTGTTATTGTGTAGACACGGAGAATGAAGCTTCGCAAGATGTAGAGCAAAATCGATCTGTCATTATCGATCTGCTTATCTTAGCTTATTCACCTGGCGCGTTCTACTCCTGGGTACGTAAATTGTTCTTTATCATGTCGCAATCACATAATCACCCTTAACTTTTTATATTTCTAATTTCTTTTTTAATACCAAACGAAAATTAATTAAAAATTTACGTAACAACAGACCTTAATTATTAAACACATGTTTCTATTCGGATCATTATATGGTTTGCAGTTTGTCGGCTATTCTTTAGTTTTTATTACATGAACTTTAAATACAGGCTATACCCTTTAATGCACACCTTTCTTTTTAATATGCATCATGCATATTAGTTGGTCATCATTTTCAATCATTATCCACATTGCTTAAATTAGCTGCTTTAATATTATAAGCTTATTATTGAGTGTATGTGTTTCATTGAGTATTCAACCATATATTCATCCTTCAGTGTTCACAACTTTATAATGGTTCATTAATTTGTAAACTTTCTTATATTAATTCCTCTAAATTAAAGGAAAGCAACTCTTTTTTTCATAGCTTCTTTTTTCTGAAATTATTTTATTTTTACTTGACTTAACTTATACTTATTGAACTTAATATATATTTTTTTTGTTGAGCTTATTACTTTTCTATCCTTATCTTTTCCTAAACTTAAATTATTTTTGTAAAATTAATTTAATTTTTACTGGAATTTGATTGAATGAGTTGGGGAGTACTGGGCCAAAGTATATGCTTAGCTTGTTTCATAAAATTATATTTTCAAATTATATGTTCCCATTGCTTTGAAGTCTCTTTTTGCTTTTTTGTTTTTTGCCAATCGATTATAGTAAATATAAGCCTCTATTAAATCGATATTAATTGCAAGAAAACCTTATTTGATCACATAAAGAAGATTAGCTATTTGAAGAAATTAGTATGAGTGGTTTATGTCGGAATAGTTTATTTGTAGAGAATTTATGAAGAAAGAGGTGAATAACAAAAATAATGTTTGATTGCGCGTCTGAAATAACCGGTCATACATATGACTAGTAAGGATATGACAGCCATAAAACAATCACTTTGTATCAACTCGTAAATGCGGTATGATATGTGAAGGCGTGAAGCTTGCTGTGACTCAAATTCTTGCACTTTCCATAAAAAAATTATTTGACCACAAACAACCTCGTAAATGCCAAGTAACAGATACGGAGAAATTGATTTCTTCCAACGAATTAAAAGTTGTCCAAATCATTAAGCATAATAGGAGTTCCTCGTGTGAGGCGTGCTATAAATGTTTGCTGATTATTTATTACGTTAAAAAATAAAAACATGTGCATATTCCAAGTTACGCATTGAATTCTTTACGGGACATCATGACCGAGAGCCCGTAGACATCTATCTACAACCCATCCAATAAATGTCAACCCTTTAAAATAATTTAAACCTCTCTTAAAAAGTCAATTTACTAGCTCTTTAATTGTATTTGACCGTGGTAGGCCAAGTTTTCATACGACTAATAGTATATTTAAGCATTTTCTATGTAGTCGGATGAAAACTTGGTACGTGGTTTCCCCTAACTTGTTAATGATTAGCCTATCTATAAATTTCTTTATGAAATGAATTTTGAACTACTCAAAGTTTAATTCAAAATTTATTTTTAGTTGTATATTAAACTTAGGTTATCTTGGTTTTATGAAAACTCAATTTACCAGAGTATACAAACCTAGTTAAGTTTATCAATCTAAACATGGTATTTAGCCTTAGCTAACTACATAATTATTACTTTATGTACATGTCAGTAGTTTCTAACAAGTTACTAATACGGAGCACGGAGCGTTACAAAGGGGTAATATTGGACTAGAGCGTAATAAGTGGTTTAAACTTTAAACGTTCAAACTCAAATTAAGCTAGAAAGTTAAATACAACGACTTCGAATTGTTATCCAAAGGTCAAATAATGATTAATTTGGATCCAAAAGCTAGAAAGTCAAAACCTTCGAACGTAAAGCTGACGCCACCGTCGGAGGTGATTGGTGAGCAGACATAAGGATGATTCACCCCACCACAGGATGAAGTGGACAGATGCAGTGAACATATGAGATATGACTATGTCTATCTTTCTTTCTTTGGTCAACTTGAATCGGTTGTTCCACATTTTTCCTTTTACAATTGTTATTAATGTTGTGGGACTACAATCCAATATCCACATTATTCATTTTTAACCTTTTTTTATAAGTAATTCGAGAAGTAAACCTCACTCGAAACTATTTAGCAATATGACTTCGTAGTTCTAAATCATTGTCACTGACAACGGTGAGGTTGACTTTCTAACAAACTTGCTTGGAACTAAATTTACTTAGCTTAAAATCACTGCCAATCAAAGTGTTTTTAATTAAAGCTAAAACTGGTGCCATTGGAAGCGGTTTTATTTAAAGCTGAAACCGTTGTCCTTGGCAGTAGTTTAATACTGGGTGAATTTATTCCCAGATCTAACTTCCTTTCTCCCGTATTTTTGCCTTTTCGTCCCCAATTTTGTCCCAATTCTCCTCTCCTCTTACTACACTCAACAAGCCTCCTATGAACTCTAACGCGATTTCCTCCGGCGTGCTTTCCTCTTGCGACCTTCGGTGAGTGTTTGTAAGTCTTTTTTTCATACATTACATTTAGTTGGTGATATGATTTTTTTTCATAGAATACACAAATTTATAAGAAATAGTGAATATGATTAGTATGTTGTATGAGTTTAATTAGTACATTGTTAGTGTAATTTGTGTTGTTTAATTTTGTGATTTTTTATTTTATTAGTGTAATTGAATAATTTGATGAAAATTGTATGAAAAGATGAGATTGTGATTTTTCATGTTATTATAATGGTTGATGCTTATTAATTAGTGAGGTTTTAGTGCATTGTTGAGGATGTGTTGCTTACCGGAGGTAAGTTGATATTGGTTAGGGCTTTGGAATATTTTAAGGTATTGAGTACTCGGTTGCAGGTTCTCAAATTTTGTCTTTTGTTATTTGGCTTGATGTGTATGGATTTGTTGGGAATGTTTGGATTTGTGGTGGAATTGGTCGTCTCATGTTTAGAGGTATCCTTAGCCTAAGAGGCTGGTTATTCTTTTAAGCTGACCAAAGATCGCAATCTTGTTATGGGTAGAAATTATAAATGATGGATTAGGTTAATTTGATGGATGAATTTAGTTGATGATTATGTTAGTATGGTTAATTGAAAAATATTTGTGCAATAGTGTTAAGTAACATATAACATATTATCCACCTCCCGTTATCTAATTACATCTAATAGGCTATATATAATGCCATATTAACAGCTTACTTCCTGTTAAAGACTTGGAAATTAACAATTATCACAAATGTAGTTAATTGGAATGAGATATACTTATATGCTGACTAGAAATGTAGTTAATTGAACCAAAATCCTTCGATTCCTATTAAAGTGTTGTCATTGAACTTTCCTTTGATCTTGTAGGCATTATAGAAACTTTAAAATATCCTTTGATTTGTCGTTGAGGTGAAACTCTTGTTGAATCATGTATTGGTGTTGAGTATAGAGGTGGAAGTTATAGTATTATTTTGGCCAGCTCTGACATTTCTATGAATTTGATAAGGTTCATGATTTGTGTTGGTTGGATCGAACAAGAGAATTGAAGTTGAAAATGAAGTACGAGACTATGGCTATGCCCCTTAATGATGCATACTCATTAGAATGCATTTGGGCATGTATTATAAGTTTCCCAAACATCCCAATGGAAATATTTGTTGAAGAATTGTGTTCCACACACAATGTACAATAATCTATGTGTAATTTATAATCCTACCCTAAAATGATTCAAATGTATTCCCAAAATCCACTCTTCTATTTACAAATTTATCTATCTCAATTACAAAAGCATCCTTATCAACCATTAGTGCTTCCTTATCAACCACAAATGCATCCTCACTAACCACAGATGCATCCTCATCAACCAAAAATGAATCTATCTTGCTCACAAATCCCCTTGCAATAAAACCAACTAAACATACCACAAATACATCCATCTTGCTCACAAATGCCCTTGCAACAAAACAAAACCAACCAAATACACCATTACTTTCTAGCTCATCTTCTTATGCGTCAGATCACGTAGATTGTATAGAAGTTAGGTCTAGCGGTGGGCAATATAATGATAGAGTGATCAGTGAATTTTCTTTGAATGAAAATGGTTCATACATAGCAGAGTCTTCTCGCAGTATAATTCCATAATTATAGCCTGATGAAGAAGAGAGTGATGAAGAAGATCCTGACTACATAGAGGAAGATGAGGAGAAGGAGAAGGACAAGGAGGAAGAAGGAGATGGAGATGGAGAAGGAGAAGAAGAAGAACAAGAAGAAGAAGAAGAACAAGAACAAGAACAAGAAGAAGAACAAGAAGAAGAAGATGATGATAATGATGATGAAGTCAGAGAGAGGAATGGTATCTGCAGCGGCTCCACATAGCAATGAGATTGTGGAATCAGTTCCTTTCTACAACCATCTTTGTGATTACATAGACAATGATACCTGGTTAATGACTGGAGGTGAGCCTTCATCCACAATAGGTTTTGAATTTTTAAAGAACAGGGAGTTTGCATCCAAGAATGAAATCATTCATGCTGTGAAATTATTTTCCATCAGAATCAACCACTCTTATATTGTGTCAATAAGTGGTTTGTTAACAAAAGAGAAACAACAACGAAAAGTGTTATGAACAATATGCCACACACTTCTTACTTAATTGAGAGGATCGAGGTTAACTTAGCAGAGGCTTGACACCACACAGTAGTGTTATTTGATATTCAAATGGGTGTGTATGAGGTTACTACAGATAAGGGTGAGAGGGTCAAGCAAATATGAGGTAAATGATATAAAGTTCATTTCCAAAATGTAACTTGAACTTGTAACAAGACTAAAGTATAACATTATCCTTGTTCTCACGTCTTAGCGGTATGTGGACACTATAACTTATCATATGCTCTATGTGTGGATACATATTTTCTCTCGAGTTCTTACCTCCATGTCTACGAGCCTTGCTTTGTACCTCTTGATCAAGTGGAATAGAGGTTGTACGATGGAAATAAGCTCATTGCAGATGAAACTCGAATTAGACCTTAAAGGACGTCCATAATATGAGAGACTACGAAATAAGAAGGACGAGGTCAATGATAGAGGAGTCACTTGCATTTTATGTCGAGCGACTAGCCATAATCAAAGAAGTTGTCCTCAACGACCCCTGAGATTAGCAAGCACTTAGTGGTTTAGGTTTTTGTTTATATTATATGACGTAATGTAATATGCATAACACGCTTAGCGATTTAGGTTTTTAGTTATTCTTTTTTATGTTATTTAATATAACTAAGATTTGGTGGTGTAGGTTTTTATTTGTTCTTTACATACTATTGATTTATATACTCTATTTATTTGTATGTGATACATAGGATCATGAATCCAGGACCGAGAGATTCTTCTGTTCTATGGTTAGGAGAAAACCATCGCTCTATTCCATTGTGGAATGGATACGTTGACCCGGGCGAGCACTTAGTCACTCGGCATCCTTGGAGTATACTTGAGTGGGCTATTGACCATAGATTCCTACACTACGTCCGGCTTGCCCGACTGTATGACATGCATAGACTAGGACATCTTATACTAGATCATGGTCTAATTACAACATTACTGGAGAGTTGGCGACCAAAGACCCACTCGTTTCACCTACCGGTCAGAGAGGCTACTATCATATTACGAGATGTGGTTGTATTTACACATTTTCCCATCTTAAGCCACACAATTATAAGACATTCCATCCCTACCGAGGGACATGGGATTTTTCAGGGGAAGTTCGGCATGGAACCGCCTGGTCAAGGCCCCATTACGATAGTGAGGACTAACTGCTAGTTATGGGATACGTTTAGACTACTTCTAGATGACGACACTCAAGTCAAGATATGCAAAGGTTTACTGTTTGCTTATCATATCCCTATTTCTCTTTCTTGACAAGTTCGGGAATGATGTCAGCCTCATCTATTTGCCACTTCTCAATCACAACTAGAGTGATATTGGTTCCTATAATTTGGGTAAAGCAAATGTGCGTAGGAGGTTTGGAGCTGGCTGGACAAGAAGGACTAGTACGAGTGCACCATGGTTGAGGCGATGCGCATGTCACATCAGGTTTGCCTTCCTCTTCCCATGCGCATGAGATCCCTGATATCTTGAGTTTTGAGAGGACCTAGGATGCATTTGGATTAGACCTGTGCATTGGGTCGGGTCAGGACCAAGATGGGTCACAAGCAAAACGGGTCGGCCTGGGTCAAAGAAAATACAAATCGGGTTGGGCCAAAGGAGATATATAACGGGCCGAGTCGGGCTAGGCCGTCTAAAGAAATTATAGTTTTTATCTATAGAGAGGGATAGTTTATGTATATCACCTCTAATCTTTGATAGTGAATTATCGGCAAGTAAGTGGAAATAATTTGTTTCCTTATAATGTTTAAAAGTTTTGGAAACTATAGGCCCATTATTGACCCGACTTGACCCCGTAAAAACCCAATAAAATATGACCCTTTAAGACCCATTAAGCCCATTATTAATTAGGCCCTTTTACAAATGGGTCGGTCAAGGGCCCTTAACGGGCCCCCACCCATTTGAGCAGGTCTAATTTGGATCCACCAAAGGTGAGTTGTCACACTTACTTCTCCTCCATATCCGTTTCGGTACCCAGCGAGTGGGCTACTCACCTAGCCGAGCCAGAGTTTCCGCTTTCTTCAGTTAGACACTGTTGACGACGAAGATTGACCTAGTTTGTTGAATTTATTACGTTATTGGACTTTATGTAAATATATTTCAAACTACCTTGTATACACAACTATGATAATTGTAATTTATCATGTTTCATTTTAATTTCATTTATATCTATCTTTATTTTGTTTTTGAAGATTTGTATTCGAGAGTGCTACAAGTTATTGACACAAACTTGTGTTCAACTTATATCGAACTTGTGTTTGAAAATTGTTAATTTGGATGTCAAATGTCGTCATAATGTTATACAAGTTAAAAGAGGTTTAAAACAACAATTTAATGGGTGAATGTTTTGACCTAAATTTTTGCACATTTTAAAACCGCTGTTCCTGGAAGCAGTTTCAAGCTAAATATATAGTTCCCCTGGGGCTTATATATAGGGAATGTGCTGGGCCCATATGAAACCGCTACCGAAGATAGTGGTTTTAAGGTTTGTATAAACCACTGTCGTTGGTAGCAGTTTCATATGGGCCCAGCACATTCCCCATACCAGCCCCATATTAGTGTTGACTTAAAACCGCTGTCATTGACATCCATTTATATCCGGAGGTCATATTTTTAAATAATTTCGAACGAGAGTTATTTTCGAATTATTTATAGTTAAAAAGGTTAAAAAAATTTATTCCTAATACTTACCTTTGTGGAAGGTTTTGTCTATAGAATGTTTTTTCAGCGTTTCCTTAAAACTAACTTATCTAAGCTAATTGACATAATACATTAAATTCAATGTCCAAAAACCCTAAAAATAATTTAAAGGACCAATTGTAGAAGTTTTTGGATATTGGTTAAAATGACTGCTTAGAGTCAAAGTGGACCATTTTAATTATTCCTATGGCCTACTATGAACCTATAAGACTCGTAAAAAATATATCAAGATATTCTCTCATCATATCCATATCGTTTGAAATGACCAAATATAAAGGTTATAATACCCTATTTTGAGTCATTTTTGAAAAATTGATTAAAATTATCTTAATGTTATTAGGTGTCTCATATTGTTACATGAGAAGATTTATAACTATTTAATGTCATATAATTTCAAAAGGAATAAACAAGTTCAGGCCCTTAAGCATTTTGGAATACAATGGCCGAAATAATAGGTTGGTGGTGATTGAGATGAATCCTAAGAAATTTAAGGCTTCCTCGTGTAACAAAGGACCTAAGAGAAGTACCCTGAGGAGTACTATCTTTCCACAAGTGAAAAACTATTGTAATACATGATTTCAAACTCTTTGATGAAATATCTTAAAAATTCATGGAGAAGAATCAAATGTCTCATTAGGTTTGTTGTATGAAACCATAAACAAACATTAATTTGGCCAAAAATATTTTTTTTGAGTTTATTTCATGTGGGTGAAGGAATACTCCTACTCTAAGAGAAATAAACTAGACTATTCAAACGATAATTCTCAATGATAACTATAAGCCAAATGCTTTTGAACTACAATTAGCATAGTAAAAAAAAGGGTAAAGTTAATGGAGTAAAAAAAAATACTTTATAACTCTATGATCCAAATTTTTTTGTGATGTATATAAAAAATACTTTGTCCCCTCATAATTTTAGTTTGATAATTTCTTATGGTCATAAAATGATATCTTTGCAACCGTTTAGAGCATTATCCATATATAAAATAATTTATTTATTTTGTACAATAGAGTACATGATCTCTTTGTATACTAATTGTGGTAAAAGACTTATATTTTGACTATATTAAAAGATTATCGACTATTTACATATAAAATTAGATAACCGGTGGCGACGCAAGCGTCTACAAAACTAGTATACCTTGTTTAAAAAGGTTTATTTTACGTGTTGTTGTGAACTTAGAATATGTACCACATTAAATGAAATAAAATTGTGGATGATATTCAATAATGAAAGATGACACATGAGAATGATTTGTTTACCTGCAATTTGGTGTGTTTGGCAATTTATGTGGGTAACTTATAAGAGCACTACCGGCAGTGAGTAAAATTTTCCCCACGGGTAAAAATGGTGAGTAAAATGAGTGAAAAATGCATCCCGTCAGTGATCACCCGTGAGAAAACTCATGAGTTTCCTCATCCCATGAGAAAACTCATGAGGAAAACTTCAGGTGAACCCCATATTTTTTGTTCCGTTTTACACTTCAACGGCTATTTTCGGCATTTAAACAATTTTTTAAAAAATATTAAAAATCACCAACGGTCATAAAAAAAATTTCTCTATAAAATGACACCCATTTTGCTATATTTTTCCACAACTTAAAAAAATACATTTTCCTAATTGAATTCGTTTTTCATCATTATCTACTTTCCAATTGTTATCATACACATTTTTTTGCAAATCTTCGTTAAGGTAAATTATTCTGCTGTTATTTTCATAAAAACGATAATAAAGACGTTAGTTAAGACGTTAATTTAAAGCGATTATCAAAAGTGATAATTATTAAAAAACGCTACTGTTAACCGCTAATTAAAAACTATAATTATTATAAAAATTCTAATTAAATACGATAATAAAATAAACGATAGTTTAAAAAGGCAATTAAAAAACGATTATGAAAAACAATATAAAAATGCGATAATTAAAAACAATAATTAAATACTGTAATTAAAAACGATAACTATAACCGCTAATTAAAAATATTAAGTACATTACAAATTGATTGAAACGCTAACTACGCAATAATAACATAAATTAATTAATAACGATACAAAATTATTAATCATAATCATACATTAATTAGAAAATTAAGTAAAATTGGTGAATATGGAAGAGAGAAAAAGTGTGGTGGGGTATTGGAAAAAGTAAGAGAGAGATTGATGAGAAGTTTTTTTTACTCACTGCTGGGATGACATTTTACTCACAAAAAAAACTCATGAGGATGATTGGGTGGGATGAGTGAGAAAGTGGTTAGAGAGAAAATTGGATGGCAAAATTTTGCCCACTACTGATAGTGGTTTAATGTAACATCAAAGCTATGATTATGATTTAGCAAACATCATATCATAGAGGAAGAATACAAAGATTATCAACATAATTAGAGTACAAAAGTATTTTGATGCACTTAATCTTTTTGTAATCAAATTAAGAAAACTCTTAATCCCTAATACTAACTTTTTATTCTGGATGACATTTTTGTGTTTCCTAATTTATTAAGTGCTTATTTGATTAACGTAGAAATTAAATACCCATACAAATTTGTTTTTCTTGAGAAGTTACTTCACTTCTAAACTTCCTATGAAAGGTCATGCTCGTTTGATTGTTTTTTATGAATACGGAGTTTAGATAAAATTGTGATTACTAAGGAATGAATAGATACGCCAATTTTCATATTGAATTAAAACTCAAAATTTTTAAAGGTCACTTCTTAGGTCACCTAATTCATGTCAATCAAACAATATAACAATTTACACCTCATTGGAATTTCAACTTTTCGGTATTTACTTGCAATCAAACAAATAGTAACCTTAAAAAAAAAAATTTAAATACGAAAGTACTAGAGTTGTGTGCCCATCTGATTGGCGTCGAATGCCTTTGATATTCCTGGTGACTCGTGAGAGAAAAGAAAGCAGCAACCAGATCCAGATGTAAAACCAAGTGAAGAGATGATCGATCGTCTGTGAGCTGGCTAATTGTCAGTGTTATTGTGCAAATTAAGTAAATGGACCACATCAAGGATAAGATGAATTTGGCAGTATATAGCAAGGTTTTGTCAGTTTCCAGAGTAATTGGGGCCAACTTTTAACGTGTGCTGTGTGCCTGTTTCTTGTGTATATTGGCAGTTAGTTACATGTCCTATTCAGTTTAGTTATCAAATGGTACCAAAAACCCTAGCAAGGTAGCCCCACCACAAGAATACACTTCGCCATTTAGCTTGAGTGTCACTCTGCTATTGCTGAGTTGCTGTGCACTACGCACTTCTTTATAACTTCTTGCAGCTGTTTTTTCAATTCATTTGAGGTATAACCCAAATTGGAAAGGGACGTAAACTTGGTCTTACTTGAGACAACCAGGTTAGCCAATCTTCCAGTCTTCCTGGAAGATATGTACACGCATGGTCGGTCTTATACTCTATATGCCATTGAATAATTTGTTATTACATAAGATACATCTTATAAAGTTATAAGTTGTATATTTTATAAAGTTATAAGTTGTATATGTGAGTATGCCACTTATTATCGAGTATGAAGTTGCATATATATAGGGTTATAATTCATTGAAATTCCGATGTTCAACAACTACTATGGAGTAACACTTAATCTCATAGACAGTTGTATTCAAGCCAAAATCTAGTTTTTAGGATTAAACTCTTTTGACAAAGTAGGTCAATATCGAGTCAAGACAAACTTTTGTATCGATTCATTAGGATTGTCTGAATGAGTCACGCAGGGCAGTATCTTTTTTTTTTTTTCTTTTTTGGGCAATTAATAAAGAATTTATTACCAAAAAATCGTTTAATGCAAACAACAATAGTTGGTAAACAACAGAGCAAAATGAACTTTAAAGAATGTGTATCAAACTGTTGCTAACTCATCAGTGTGGTTATACTTATTACCATACATTCTACTTCTAGGAAGGTCTTCGTAATGACCACTCACCATTTGCAGCAAAAGGAATCTCAACAACTACACTAGCAAACACATCCTTTGGCTCTCTGTAGCTCTCTATGAAACCTTGAACTTCGAGTACGTCTTGAACAGCTTGCAGGTCTTTCTAAATAGTGGTGTTCAAATGGGAGGGGCTCCATTAAGGATCCTTGACTGACTCGTTTGTAAAAAAAAGGTCTAATCAATAATGGGTATAATAGGTCGCTCTCTTAAAGGATCATATTATATTGGGTCTTTAATAGATCAAGTTAGATCAATAATGGGCCTATAGTTTCCAAGACTTTTAAAAATTATTAAGTAATGAATTATTTCCAAATACTTACCGATAGTTCACTACCAAAGATGAGAGGTGATACATGGAAACTATCACGCTCTATAGATAAAAACTATACTCTCTTTGGACGGTCAGCCCGACTCGGCTTGTTATGCATCTCCTTTGACCCGACCCGTTTAGCATCTCCTTTAGCCCAGCCCGTATTTCATGTGACTCATCCCGACCCTAACTCGACCTAATGCACAGGTCTATTGCTAAACACCTTTTTATACGTTTTTTAATGTGGCACTCATCATCTATTCAATGGGCGGTTATACAAAGAAAATATTCACCAAAAGTAGAGGTTCATGTATCACTAGTAAGGCTAATATGACCATTAAAAGTGCAAAACATTTCTATGAAACTACTTTTATATTTGTAATAAGCAGTTTGGGATGATGATGTTTAAGTGTGTTCTTAGGGACACGTCTATAAGCGGGTTGTAAGGAGGTTCTAGCAAAATGTTCGATGTTCGGGCTCTCACCATGGCTAAATGGTAATACTTCGGAAATTACAAAGTTGGTTAATTCATTAATCATCCTATTTTTATTATACATAAAAGGCATACCTCCACAAATCATGGTACCCATATACCCATGTAGTTGTGAAGGTTTTAGAGCACTCAAGAGGGGGGGTGAATTGAGTGTTAAGTAGCCTTGGCCTATTTTTCTTTCTTTTCGATCTATGAGAGGAACCAGTTGGGCTGGTTCCTGTAAGCAGCGGAATGTATGAAAGGCAATAAATACTCCTAGTTTTTCGGTAACCATAATATTATCATCTAATCTCCAGCTGCTTAGGATATTTTTAGAATAATTCTTTAAAAAAGTATTTTTACGAAATCTTTTATTTTTCTCAAAACATGCAGCTCTGATATTCCGTACAGTGAACCTGGTTCCTCAACCTGGTTCCCTGAATTGAGTATGTTATGAATTCTGTTCCAGCTTTGTACCAGAATTCATAATATGACTCGATACACTTATAAGCACTTATTTTACCCAAACATGCAAGTCATACTACAGAGCACATTACATGATTTAAGCATTAAAGTACAAATCTTCTTTTCTTCATGTAATCTTCAAGACTTGAATCTTCCTTGAATACTTCCATTTTGAGCAATGTATCTTTCTTTGAATGTCTTCGAAAGGCCTCCATGCTCCAAGTCTTGGAATCAACTTCACTACTGCACATGTAACATAGTTAATGTATAGTAGAGAGTATGTGACTGCTTTTTAGCATAGCAGTCTAGGAAACAGTTCCTACTGGTTTCCCACCAGTACATGGATCAATTTACATCCAACCATTTCCTACATATAGACAAGTTAGTTAAATGAATAACATGAATAAGTAATAACTTGTCTAGGAAAACAGTGTTCAATTCCAGCTGGTTTCCAGCCAACTATTCGCAATGCTTATTGTAACATGTTTCCTGTAACCGTTTGTCATCACTCAAAACCTAAGGGACTCAACAAGTTGAGTTTGACTTGACGATTATGCTGCGCCCCCGGATTCAGCTGTATCAAGATCGATTTCCATAAATTCAGGTCAAGTGACGAGATAATGTCCTTGTCCCATAACAGGTCTTCCATGCATACGCATCTATCGACTTCTTCCCTTGTTGCTTGTATAACAAGCAATATCACATGAATTTCTTCCCTTTGGAAGAAGTATTGGTCATTGGAACCTTCTCGAAATATGGCCATACCGGTAAAGATTTTTTTCTACCGTAAGTGGATTAGGGTACTCCACCTTCATCATCATCTTCACCTTCATTTTATATCAAGTTATAAACATTAAGTCAAAAACTAACATTATTAGTTCATTAACTTACTAATTAACATCATTAATCTAATTAAACTAATCAACTTTATATAACATAATCAACTTCATAAAATAAATACTAATGATCAAGTTAAACATTATCAACTAAGTAAATATTATCAAATTAATATAGCATAATCAACTAATCTAACTAAACTAATCAATTTAACTTAAACATTATCAACTATGTAAACATCATCAACTTAATAAAATATAATCAACTAATCTAACTAAACTAATCAATTTAACTTAAACATATAAACTAATTAAATATCATCAGCTTAATATAACATAATCAACTAATCTAACTAATATAAATACACTAATATAAAACTAAATAAACTACTCTAACTAAACTAATCAATTTAACTTAAATTAATTTACTTAAATTAATCAAACTAAATTAATCAATTTACTTAAATCAATTTACTTAAACTAATTAAACTAATCTAACTAAATAAACTAATTAAACTAATAAATTTACTTAAACTAACATCATCAACTTAATATAACATAATCAATTTAAATCAATTTACTTAAACTAAATAAACTAATCTAACTAAACTAATCAACTCAACTTAAATCAATTTACTTAAACGAAATAAACTAATCTAACTTAACTAATCAACTTAACTTAAATCAGTTTACTTAAACTAATCAAACTAAATTAATAAATTTACTGAAACTAACTAAACTAATCTAACTGAACTAATAAATTTACTTAAACTAACTTAACTAAATTAATCAATTTAATTAAATTAATTTACTTAAACTAATTAAACTAATCTAAATTAATCAACTTATTTATCATCATCAACCTATTGTACGTAATTAAACATCATCAACATAATACCATAATAAACATATTATCTTCAACTAATTAACATCATCGATCAACTTAATCTAACATCATCTACTAATTAAACATTTTCAACATAATCTACTTAATTATCATAATCACCTTAAATTAATTTATTTAAACTAATTAAACTAATCTAATTAATCATTTTAATTATCATCATCAACCTAATATACTTAATTAAACATCATCAACATATTACTATAATCAACATATTATCTTTAACTAATTAAACATCATCAACTTAATCAATATTATCAACTAATTAAACTAATTCAACATATTATCATCAACTTAATTTATCATCATCTACTAATTCAACATTATCAACATAATCTACTTAATTACCATAACCAACTAATTAAAATATTTAAGATTATCAATTTAATTAAACTAATTGAACTAATCTAACTTAATCTACTTAATTATCATCATTAACATAATATACTTAATTAAACATCATCACTAATTAAACATTATAAACTTAATCAAACTATAAAATTAAACTAACTAATTTTCATATTAACATTAATTAGAAGATTAAAAGTTACCTTGACTAGTAGAAGGAGGCCGACGCATCTCTAAAGTTAGAGTTTGAGGAACTTGACCAATATGAGTACTGAAAAGTTGTTGCTCCAAGTTTTGAGCAAAATCTGCAATATTTTCGTACGATCTACTAACGATGAGTCTACCTTTTGAAACCATTTCTTTTATAAAATGTATAAGTAAATAAGTAAATTAATAAACTAACTAATTAAGATAACTAATGAAGATTAATAGAGTAATTAAGAAGAAGATTAGTACTAATAAGTAAGCTAATTGTATTTTAGTAGTAATTGAGAGATTGACATATTGGGAGAATGGGAGAATGAGAGATTGAGAGGAATGGAAAACTGAATTCATCGGTTTATATAGGGTGATTTGCCGCGGCTAATCCAACAGATCAATTAAAGGCTACTTTTAGCTGAATAATTCCGGTCCGGGCCGTAACGGTCCTGTTTGAATAATGGGCCAAGTTGAATTTTTTTATGAACCAAATCGATTAGGTCAGAGTTGGGGAATTTGGATTTATATTCAGCCGACTAAATTGACGGGCCAAACGGGGTTGGGCTTCAGACCGGTCGGGTTGGGGCTGAACCGGCCCAATGGCCACCTCTACTATTTTGTGTTATCCTTCTTTTCTTTTCTAGTCGACATTTTAGAATTATCATCGGTTATTTCTATCTTCTCAAGGGGTTGTTCCACTTTCATCTCAAGTAGCTGAACAAAAAATACTTTCTTTGACTTTGGTTTTTCCATGTTTTAATACTTTTTTTGACGTTGGTTTTTCCATGTTTTAGAACTTATTTTGCTTTCCTCACACTAAAACCTAGAATATCACCATGCTAATAGTATAATATATGAATTTGATTCTAGTTTTTCCAAGTAACCAACCATCAATCTCCTCCTTATTCATGATTTTTGTTCCTAGTATAACATATGCAAAATACAATGACTACATATGTTTATTTGATATAGCAATCCTATCGTAAGTCATAGTTACCATTACATATAATACAATAACATAATACACTATAATATCAAGCTATAAAGAATGAACTATAGAGCTTGAATTACCTTTAATATTTTTTGTAATGAACGAATAAGGTTGAATGCTTGTTTCTTCCTCCTCATTCCATACACATCTGGATGAAGGCTTGTTTCTTCATCTTCAATTCCATACATATGTTTTTGATTATATAAATTTTCCACAGCAAAATTGTTTAATGATACATACATACATACATACATACATACATACATACATACATACATATATATATATATATACATATATATATATATATATATATATATATATATATATATATTGAAATGCAAAATATATGTCAATGATAATACCAATAATCAAATTGGAAAATTATAATGCATAATATAACATTTAACTCAATACCTTCATGATAGTTATCTCATTTTCCTAAAATTGAAACAAGAATGTCAATTGAAATCAAACAAAAATCTTGAATTCCAATCATCATTTGAATTGAAGTTATTGCACTATCTTCAATTCCATGATTGAGTTTGACCGAAGCAACTGCTTTTTCTTTAATTGCGCAATTGAGATTAATTTCATCTATCAAACCTAGAATTTACTCTATTTAATCATTGATTTTGATGTAGCTAAATTTTATTTTGACTTTTTGTGACTTTTTCAACTAGTAAGAAGCTAGGATAGATAGAGGATTTAGGTTAGAGAGACTATATTGCACCGATATAAATTCGGATATGAATCAAACTTTCTAGACAAAAAAATAGAAATTATGAAAATATAACATAATTGAATGTCTTAAAAATCCAAACAATAGTAGTTAGTGACGTAGTTGAATCATGCAAAGACGATTAGTTTCAGTTAGGGAAGTACCAAGTCATGCAATCAATCAATTGTAGTCCCTAATTCGCATGAGACAACCACTTAGTCAGGGCAATTGAGTTCCCAAAAATAAATAAAAATTATAAAAAAATTAATCATCTTCTCCAAATCCCTAATCCCCAATTCCAGTTTATCATTAAATATCATTGATAATGTGAAGTTGTGAACCATCCATACATTTGAGTAACACTTCCCTTATTGTGTAGCGTCAATGCAACATATCAACAAGTTACTCCTCCGCAACTCCTCAAACTTAGTGTTGAGTCCCTTAGGGTCTGATTGATAGTTTTGAATGATGACAAACAGCTAAGGGAAACAGGTCTTTGAAAGTGTTCAATACAGTTGGGGAACCAGCTAATATAGAACATTGTTTCCCTAGATAAGTTATTACTTATGTGAGATATCCGTTGAACTAACTTGTCTTTATACAGGGAACAACTAGATGATAAATGAGTTATGCATCTAAGTTGATTTCTAAGTTTGGAAGCTTGAAAGGACTTTCGATCAACTTAAAGGAAGGTCCTTGGTCAATAATTGAGTTCATTCATGGAAGCTTTCAAGACTTAACGAATGCATGAAGAAAGACTACACTCGAAGAGTTATTTAGGATCTTCATGTAAATGCTCCGTAGTACAACTTATATAATTGAGTATATAAAGTGCTTTTAGTATATTAAATATCGTTATGAAATTTGGTACAAGGTTTGGAACAAATTTCATAACATATTCAGTTCAGGGAACCAGGTCAGGGAACCAGGTTAACTGAACAGATTATTCAAGCTGCGGTTTTTACAAAGATTTTACAAAAAAGGATATTTTCCGAAATTTATGGTTTTAAGATATATTTAAGCAGCTAAAAGATAAGATGATGTTTTGGTTAGCTAAAAACCGGGAAGTATCTTATCCTAAGATGATCTTATCTTTTGATCAAATCATTTAGGATAAATACTTATCCTAAAATCGTATGTATATCTTATACGCATGATTTGAGAATCGCATGTATATCTTATACGTATGATTTGAGGGTTTAGCCGACTAACCTATAAATACGTCTTGATCTGAATAATCAAAATAGAGCTCTTACGCAATTTTAACAGAGTTTGATCCTTGAGAGCTAAAAGCACTAATTCAATTATTGAGTGATACACAAGAGCATAATAGTGTTTTAATGTTTTTCTCTATTTGACTTTTGAGAGTTAAATTATTAGAGAGTTCTTGATCTTGTATTCAGTCTTTGACAAAGGGGTTGAAGACTTGGTGAGTGTTTGTGAGTTCAAACACACTAGGAACTTACGAGGGTAAGTTCAAAGCACATTCGGAGTCGAGTGTGGGGTTACTGGTTCCCGGACTAGGGAAA
Organism: Dysphania ambrosioides; assembly: GCA_026401315.1. NCBI lineage: Eukaryota > Viridiplantae > Streptophyta > Magnoliopsida > Caryophyllales > Amaranthaceae > Dysphania > Dysphania ambrosioides. The sequence goes on from CM048672.1 coordinate 21,830,812, forward strand.
CAGGAGAGTGAATTGTATCTTTATTTTTCGGAGTAGATTAATAAAGTACTTAGGATAGGAGGACGTAGGCCAGAGTTGGCTGAACCTCGTTAAGTCTGTGGTGTTCTTTATTGCCTTGTTTTATTCCGCTGCATAAGGGAACCAGCACAACTGGTTCCTTACACATAATCCGAAAAGAAGCAAAAATTGCCAACGATTACTTAACACTCAATTCACCCCCCCCCCCCTCTTGAGTGCCCATTGAACCTTCACTTAGCAACTTCCACTAGGTTACCACTCACCAGCCACCCCATTCATTGCAGCACCCAACCACTCACCAAGACACCAGGTTAGCAAGAAGTAGCTTAGTGTAGCACCCAACCACCCACTAAGTCACCATGTTAGCAGCTCCACCCAGTCACCTGATAACATGATTTTATTCTTGGTTTTTATGTCTTAGATGATCTCTTTTTATCACTTTTCCTTATTATTTTCCTCCTTTATGAGCTTTTATTTCGTATATTTTGATATTTCTCTTCTTGGGTATGCTTTGCTTTGTTTTATAGGTTTTTGACGTAATAAGAGCTCCCATGATATCGTAAGCTTGTCGTTCAACTCATGTTCGTACTTTATGCGTCGTTTTCCCTGGAAAAAATCGCCTATTGCAACGTGGCTAGTGGTAAGTCATCGATTGTTCCAAGTTAGGTGCGGCGAGTGAAATCTACACTCAAATGATGATTTTCTACAGAATATACCGTACCTTAATGGCGGTCCTCCATTCCGCGCTGCAACCTCTTCGCAGCTACTTTGGAAGAATTAGTTTGGAAGCCCCAAAATCTCTCTTCTCTTATTGTTATTGTTAATCATGTTTTCAATTTATAATGCTTTTGTTATTTTATTCAATATGCTAGAGTAGTTTCTTTATTCTAGGGTTAGGTTAAACCTTAGCATGGAATGATGTGTTATTGATTCCTATATCTTGATCTTGATTAGTTTTCAATTCATTTATCTTATGGTTGGTTTTATTATTAATGAATGACTAGAAATAGTATTTGTTGAATGTGATTAGGTTACAACGAAAATTGATCCTTAATTGAATCTAGAGCCTTAATATAAGATAAAGGAAATCAATACGAAAATATTAATGGATTTTGTTAAGATGTTAAGATTCTATGCTTAAAGTCTTTGAATTGCCTGAGTCCATGAAAATATGTATGATTGTATTGTTGAAGAAGCCATTGATTGATCAAAATCATTGGTATTGATTAGGACATATCTATCCTATGAATTGTTTAGTAATTGAATAAGGGAAGAAGGAATTGTTATTGCATTAGCTCATACTAGTGGGGATACTTAACTCTAAAAGCCTTTAAACCTTGATGATTTCATACAATCTTGATCATTTTAGTTGGTTACATTAGATCATCTTCTTATAATTTGAATAATAGCTTAGTTTAGTTCAGATTAATCTAGCTAATTGAACCATTAGTCTCTTGGGATTTAACCCTTATTTAACCTTCTACATAGTTAGGAGAAATAGTTAGGTTGATTTTTATTAGTTATGCGACACGCCTTTTATCACCACTCACCAAGCAACCGCAGTCGAAAGAGAGAAATTAGAGCATGTAGGATAGGCTGGGCAAAATTGTCGGCATCTATTTTTCTAATGAATCAATCCTTTTAATTTATTTTGGCTAGAAGGAATCTGGAAATGTTTTAAGCAAATGGGTTGATTCCCATATATTGCATATTCATTTGGGCTATAAACTTGCAAAAAAAAATTGGATCATATAAAATAAAACCTTACACATGTTTTTCTCTCTCTTCATTTTCAAGGCTTAAGAGGCTGGATATGGGTTAACCATACTTTATACGTGTCCAAACTATATCCAACTATAACAATCCTTATCTAACCGTGTACGGGTCTTGGGGAGGTATCCATGCCATATTTATGACATATTCAATACATATTTGTATCTGGTACGTGATATGGCATGTTTAAGACAAATATATGCATCATAGAAGAGATGTTATGCAAGCCTTTTTCTTGCATGTATTTAAGCTCCGTTTAGTAGGGCACAAACCATTTTCAACTGAAAATGGTCTTCCATGGAAAACCTTTTACGGTGGAAAACTCATTTTCATGAAACTTTTCCGTTGTTTAGTTGCATGAAAAATGATTTTGTATTTAAACATTTTTCGTTGTTTGGTTGAACTGAAAATCAATTACTCACATTAAGTTTTCTAATTGTATTCTTTTGTCATTTTTAACTCTTTTTTCCGTTGTATTTTCTAGTTATTTGTCATTAGCTAAATTTGTTATGCTATAACAAAAACATTTTATATAAAATCTACAATATATTTCTCTAATCTATTAATAACATATTACATAATATAGAATATCTCCATAAAACTAGAGATTCCTAAAAAATATGGTTCAATATTATAAAAAGACCTTAAGCTAACTATAAAAAAGTATTCACAATTGAATAAGCAAACCAATCAAATAGTTAAATGTATTCGCAATCAAACAAGTAAATCAATCAACAGGTTGTAATATAATAGTTTATACTTTTACATATTAAATTCTAACAGAAAGAAAATATCTACTCCAATTTCAAATAAAATGTTAATTGCCCATATTTCATGAGAAACTTTCATGGTTCAATCAAATTAGGAGGAAATCTAGTTTTTTCGACTAAAATGGATAAAATTTGTTCAAATTCATGATATAGTACAATAATTTAATGATGAAGACAAGAGATTCAAAGAAAACGTACTGAATTGATGATATTCGAATAAGATGAAAAGAATTTGTGTATTTTTCCCCAATTTTTAAGAGAGAGAACGTGTGGAGCAGATATAGATGCCACCAAGAAGATGAGAAATGAAGAATGCGTAAGTAGAGCTTGGCTTGGGCTGGCACGCGAGCCGAGCAGGCACGCTTTTAGCATAGTACGACACGAGCATGATTATGACACGACACGACACACTATCCGTAGAGTGAGTTGCAGACAAAAAAAAATTCGGCACTTACACGCGAGTGACATGCCATTTTGGCACGAGGCACGACCCGAAGCACGCTATTATTTAGTATTATTTAATACAATTAATATTACTATTAATTTTGATATTATTATATTCTTATAATATAATTTATATTATCTAAAATTATTTTTTCAATTATATTATATACATTATTTTTATTTTTTGTCAAAAAAAATTAGGCCAGCACAAGACATGACATGACACGACACGCTAAGCATGTGGGCCGTGGTAGGCCATTAGTCGAGTTTTAGGAAAAGGTAGCACGACACGACTACAATTAGGCACGACACGACACGACAAGAAGACAGTCACGAGCTGACACAATCCATGACGAGCACGACACAATCTGTGCCCACCTCTATGCATGAGTTGGTAATGTGTTAGATGTTTGTTAGTTGATTTTTTTTTTAGTAAATGGATGTAAAATTGTTTTACTCCCAATTTTGAAAGAAAATGTTTTCAATAGGGTGTAAAATGAATTTATGTTCCAAGTTTTATTTCCTAGAATTTACTCAAACCAAACAATGTAAAATGAAAAAATAGTTTTGAAGGAAAATGTTTTACACCCTATTACACGGAACTCTAGTGTCGAAATAAGTACACACGAGACTTTTTGCTAGATCATAGGTTTATTTACTTTGTTTTATTAGTGGGATAGCTTCCCTATGTATTAGTTTTAGCTAACTTTGTTGAGCCCTTTTCCAATCCAAAGACCTTTGTTGATATATTCAATAACTAAGCAATCAGCAAATAATTTGGAATTTCGTTGTCATGTATTGTAGCTATACTGTTGGTATTCCCTAGATTAATGAGATAAATTTTCAAGTCCAATCCATTATTCGATGGGTTATACAATTAATTTCTGAATTCGTCAAAACCTTGAAACAAGATTGGAAGTAGTTAAATTGTAAATTCTGTCATAGTAGGTAGCAAACCCTTTGAAAAGAGGAGAATAAAAGGCGAACAAATACCCTTGTTCAGTGAGACTCGTGTCAATCACGATTCATAGACATTATCCATTAATATTGTATTCCATTCATTAGCAAAGAAAAAGCAAAGAGCTTTGATCAGTATCCATTAATATTGTATTCCATTCATTAGCAAAGAAAAAAGCAAAGAGCTTTGAACAGTGTCCATTAATATTGTATTCCATTAGCAAAGAAAAAGCCAAGAGCTTTGATCAGTATCCATTAATATTGCATTCCATTAGCAAAGAAAAAGCAAAGAGCTTTGATCAGTATCCATTAATATTGTATTCCATTTGCGAACAAAAACTTGATTCCTAGAAAGAATTGATTGGTTCGTTGGAAGTTGATTGAACTACTTAGAAAAAAAGGTCCAAAGAATTCATAAAAAAATAAAAATGAAAGAGCATGAGATGCCTAAAATTGACCAAATGAAATACGAATGGGCTGATCAAAAAGTAAGGCTTTAGTTAAGAACCGTCAAAGGTGGAGATAGGAAAAAAAAAAGACGAAAGGAATGGTACATACTATCCCAAAGCCAAAGCCAAATCCAAATCCAAATCCTAAGCGTAACTGATATTTGATACAGAGTCCAAATACATCATTAATATCGATTCGAGGATTTAATGTTTGTGAAATTACTCAGAATTCAAAAGTGAAACGACTACAGTAGTGAAAAAAGTGGGTGCCCACAAAAGATCTTATATAAGTGTTGCAGCTGTCAAGTCTATAAAACACGTCAGATTTTGGGAGAATTAGAAAGCCGAGGAGGAAAACCTACTCAAAGTGGCGTAAACAATCTTGAATATTTTAAGGCCTCCCAACAGCAACCGCAACTCCAGCGTTGAGTGGAATGGGGACTGTAGGTGAGCAGCCGCAGTTCATAGTAAGCCGCCCTGTAAGAAATGACGACGGGAGTAATCATGTTAGGGCCAGATTAATCGATACCGTTGAAACTGAACAGATTATTGTTTCCGAGGTTAGTCTTTCATTACTACCGATTGTAATTTGCATTGTTTTATAGTATAATCCCGTAATTGTTTTACGATTTCTTCAGCGACCCCAACTTTATATAAACATATAATGAGGATGATTTGTATGTTCGTAGAGTTCTGATTATTGTTTATTGGATTGGATTCACAGAAGAAAAGCTGGAAAAACTTGTTTACATACATGGGTCCTGGCTTCCTTGTTTCCATTGCATATATTGATCCTGGAAACTGTAACGCTTTATTACCTCATCTATCATTATTACTTTACCTTACTCTATGCTTCAATTCTACTCTGATTATTTTTTCACTCCTCTTTTACTTTACTTTACAGTTGAAACAGATCTTCAGTCTGGTGCTCAATACAAGTACGAGGTGCGTTGGTATATATTTCTTACACTCTCCTTCATGTCATTCTTAACATCTCTAAAGTCTTTTAAAAATTCACTGTGCGGCTTCAGTTACTTTGGATCATATTGGTGGCATCATGTGCTGCCCTCATCATTCAGTCCATGGCTGCTAATCTTGGGGTTGTTACAGGCATGTCCTTTGCCCAATCCATTCATTCTTGAATAAATAAATACATGTTACGTACCAAATATAACATTTGCCTCTTAACCTTCAGGCAAGCATTTGGCAGAACATTGTAGATTTGAGTATTCAAAACTACCAAACTTTATATTATGGATTCTGGCTGAAATTTCTATTGTTGCTTGCGACATTCCCGAAGGTTCTTATCTCTTACTATGTTTCATTAGCAACATGTTATGCTGCAGACTAATTACCCATTGAAAATGACTAGATATTTGTGCATATTTGATCTTTCCTTCCAGTGATTGGAACAGCGTTTGCATTGAATATGCTTTTCAAAATTCCAGTGTGGGCTGGTGTTCTTCTCACTGGCCTTAGCACTCTCATCCTACTTGCATTACAACAATATGGCGTGAGTGAAATCATCCCTTAGCTTCTGATTTGAACAAGCCACACACATGTTTCTGTGGAACATATTGCTCAAACCAATCTGACTTAAGTCTTCATCTAAACAATTACTAGGTGCGCAAACTTGAATTCTTGATTACCTTTTTGGTTCTTACAATTGCTGCATGCTTTCTTGTGGAGCTTGGATATGCAAAGCCACCAGCATCAGAAGTTATGCGTGGCCTTTTTATTCCTCAACTCAAAGGAGATGGTGCCACTGGTCTTGCCATTTCCTTACTTGGTGCTATGGTTATGCCGTAAGTATCATTCATAGTCAAAGTCGACTTCTGTTTGATTTCCCACTCTGTTGGTTTCCTTGACCAAAACCTGTGCTTTGCGCCTGTGCCTCATTTATAAGGTTTCTGACTACTGATTCTTGATGCAGCCACAATCTCTTCCTCCATTCAGCATTAGTTCTTTCAAGAAAAATACCACGTTCTGTTAGTGGCATAAAGGTAATTCACCTGATAAATTCGGAAGTTACAAGTATTAGTCAGTAGATCTAGCTACATGACCTGAATATGGATCCTGCATATTCTGACATGTCTGTTCTATTATATTTCTGTTGTGATGTACCATTCATAATTTGTATACTTGTGCAGATGACTTTGATAACTGAGAGAAAAATGGGAGTTGAATAGCTTACATTAGTATGATGTATAGGAGTCTTGATATCAGTTTCTAATTGTGGTTCTGTAAAACTAATAATCAGCAAGAGTTAAGCTACCACGTACTTTTCTTTCTTGACGGAAAGAGTTAAGGCGGCCTTCATTTTATTTGGATGACTATTACTGTGAGACTTGTCTAATATCTTAGTGAAGTCATTTTACAGCATAGCAATTTTAATGGACACTTGGGAGTTTGGGAAATTAAGGAACATGTATCTCATGAAATGAGTGATTCCTTTTGTATAGAGAAATTTTGCCTAGAAAAAGTGATGTTGGTTACCCTTCCTAAGTTATCTACTGCCTAGCGTCTATCTTAAATTGTCAAATAAACGAGTGTTTTTTTTGCCTCTGTCTAGCTGTTCTTAATTTTTTGGTTATGCATATATGTACTGATTTGAATTTTTTTTTCCTCATCAACTTTTGTTGGTTCATTTTATGAGTGATACATAGCCATGTGTGATTCTTGCTTTAATCTGTTTGGATGTTTCAAACATCTTCTCAATTTTCTAAAGAACAGAGTTCATTTATAACTTTTTCGCAGGAAGCTTGTAGATTCTATCTCATAGAAAGTGGATTTGCTCTCTCAGTGGCGTTTCTCATTAATGTATCTGTCATAGCTGTCAGTGGTGCTGTTTGCAGTTCGTCTAATTTGAACCTGGAAGATCAGAGGAGCTGCAAAGACTTGGACTTGAATGAAGCATCCTTTCTACTTAAGGTGTGTTTCTCCTTCTCTATTATCTTCTTTAACTTCTTCAAAAACAAATTTGCTCCTTTGAGAACTTTCATGATTATGTTCTTGAAAAAAACTGTGTTCCTTGATGTCTTTCATGATAATATTTTTGAGATTCTGAAAATTATCTCACTAGAACACCCCATGATGGAATCATATTCACCAATATCTAGAGTTGATATTTGCAGAATGTGTTAGGGAACTGGAGTTCAAAAATTTTTGCAATAGCATTGCTGGCATCTGGTCAGAGCTCAACGATAACCGGAACATATGCTGGCCAATATGTCATGCAGGTATCATGTACTCTGGTTTTTTTTTTTTAGTCATAAGTGAACATTGCTTCAGTTCTAGTGGTTTGGTTGATGTTTCTCAAGTCAATATGACTGTTCAAAATACCATAGATCTGCTATCTGCATTAATATAAACATGCAACCATGAAAGTGACCAACCCTGTCATTGAATCCACATCTCCTACGTTTTGTCCTGTTCTCTTTTATCTTAGACAAAGTTTCAGGCCTTAAGTAAACATGATTCACATGTCCACGTGACTTTAGAGCTAATGAGTTTCGCATAGATTTACTTTAAGGGCTAACATGTTTCTTTTATAGCTAAATATAAAATAAAAAAACAAGTTCAGTTCAGTGCAACTTGTTCAGTTCAAACATATCAAGTGAAAAGAATACCACCAAGGCCCTTTGTAAGTTGCTTGGAAATGCTTCAATAGCTTCACTTTTAGTGTGCTTAAACTTGTTCCAGTTTTGTTTATCTAATTGTCTCAAAGTCATTAGCCCTAAATTCCTTGAACCCACCCAACCCCACCCCCAACGCCAAATCATTTTTTTGGATAACTTAATTGTCTTCATCCTTAATTATTCTTTTCTGTAAATTATGGAGAACTTTTCTGCATCATTTATAAGCATCCTACCGATTACACTTGCAGCTTGGTTGTTCAACTACACTAAAACATATTTTTTATTTGTAGGGTTTTCTTGATCTACGAATGGAGCCATGGATTAGGAACTTGTTGACTAGATGCTTGGCTATTGTCCCCAGTTTAGTCGTTGCACTCGTTGGTGGTTCTGCAGGAGCTGGACAGTTGATTATTATTGCTTCGGTAAAATCCATTTTCCTATCAAATTATCTCTGCTATTTCTTTATACTCTTTGCCTTTAACTCATTCATGGGAAGCAAAACGTTTCATGGACATGGTAAGTTTATTACTATTGAAGTACAGATAATTTGACGTATCAAAAATAGTCCAACATATATACAGAAAGATGATTGCTGTGTGCTTAAGTTCAGCTAAAAGATTTCAATTGAATATGCAGATGATCTTATCGTTTGAACTCCCATTTGCTCTCATTCCACTTCTCAAATTCACCAGCAGTAAGGCTAAGATGGGTGTCCATGCTAATTCATTCATGGTAAGTTTTTCGTCGACCCCCCCCCCCCCCCCCCCCCCCCCCCCCCCCAACAACAAAAAAAAAAAAAAAAAAAAAAAAAAATTAACTGGGTTCTGATGTAAAAGGCTAAGAATAAAACTGTCTTGATCCTAAACCTTCAAACCATATTATCTTGTTTGAGGTGGATAAAATGTAGCATGATTCCTGTTTAAATTTTGTCTATGTATGTACAGCTTTCAGCAGTTACCTGGTTGATTGGCTCCTTGATCATGGTCATTAACATTTACTTCATCGCGAGCAGTTTTATCAAGCTTCTGTTGCACAGCAAGTTAAAACTAGTAGTTGCCATACTTTGTGGAATACTTGGTTCTCTAGGATTACTGATATATTTGGCTGCAATTGCATACCTTGTCCTCCGGAAAAACAGGGAGAGTAGCCAACTTCTGTCTCTAACAATGCGTGAAGATCAACAACTACCGCGGGAAGACATAGTTAACATGCAACTGCCTCAGAGAAGAACCAACGCAGATGAAGTTGAGTAATTGATGCATGCCTTGAATTAGAATTTTGCTACAATAGAAAAATATTCATGAACTTCTCTAAAATAAAATTTAAGCCAATAACTGTTCTGATCAGGTAAATCGAAATTGTTGATTTAATTTGGCGCTTGATCTTCAAAACATACACTTCGTATATATCTAGTAAAGTTCATGAATATTATTCCTCTTGTAGGAATTTAGATGGGATTAGAGGAATTGCAAGAAACGATTTTTTAGCATCTAATACAGGATCTCATGCATATAATAATATGAATTATTAGAATGGTATAACATATCTTTGATGCGTGAATTCCTCAAAGCAAAAGGGCACGTTTTCGGAGAATCCAGAACGTCAAATTCCATTCCTCTAGTATTGATCCATAAGTAAGATTGGATCACCCACGTATACTAATACGGAATCAAGAACCATTCTTGATTGCTTTTTAGGACTTAGATGAAATTATGTGAGAGGAGACTAGTATTGAAATTAGGGTTTTTAGGACTCAATTATCTAATTTATTCAATTTACAACTCTCACATAACTATTTTAGATTTATCCAATCACTTTTGTTTGACCTCATAGGACTCGATTAAAGTTAATAATATATTAATCTAATTAATATACATATTATAGTTGGTTTCTAGTAAAACATTATAATCACCTAAAATAATCGAATTTTATTATTTTCATAATCAATCCTAATTATATCTAATTTGTTACACTTGTTGAGGACATTCCTTTACCTCTTTCGGCAAATACTAGTTAGGAGGCTAATTTGAACAATATTGATTGAGAAACATCTGGCCTTGTATTGTACATAAGCTTGACATCTTGTGGAGAGTACGTCAATTTCTCAACATAACTTTGTCATCTTGCTTTATGTTATTGTTTTTCTCTGGATATACATATCCACTAATTAATCAGAATTTAATCCTCAAGTCGAGGATTAGTCCATACATACATTTTTTATGTTTTGAATGAAAGGTAGGCACCATACATACATTTTATAATAGAAGTTAATAAGTACATCGGAATTCATTACATTAAAATTGATGCGCTTTAAAATACAAGCATAGTGTACATGGTACCTTCATAGCCCTACAACCCATGTAAGTACAACATCTGAACCATGTGATCCCTTTCTCATAAAAAAAAAACATGTAGGTTTTCATAAGAAAGCATGCATATGGTATAAAGGTTCATTGAATACGGATGGCATCCTCTTGCTGTGGAGGGATAGGAAGGTGACCCTTTTCTTGGAGACACTTAACGGTGTCGTATAAGCATTGCTTAACAGGGGTGAACTCCAACCCCAAGTGTTTCAGCTTCTGGTTTGTGAACTTGTATGGTTGTGCTCTTGGGTTGACTTCATCGGAGCACCTGTATTACCAATTTTGACCTTATTAGTTGCAAATTTAATCATCCAACCTTTGTACAAAATTGTCAAAGATTTACACATAGTGAAGAAAAAGAACCAACAAACATATTCGTTCGTACACTCCATAGCCAACAACTTGGAATATGAATAGCAAATTGGGCATTAAATTTTTTTAATTGAGATAATCTATACGATCATTGGTGTAGGAGTAAAGATTTTGGAGTGTCCTTGATAAGGACAAAAGCACATTTTTATGTTATAAGAGGACAACGTTCTTTGATCCTTTCATACATGTAACTCAACTATTACTCCATTCTTTTCATTATCTAGAATACAATACCTATTCTACTAGTTCATTTCATTGAGTTATCTGACAACTTTGCTAACTTTCTCATTTCATATTAAAATATAAGAACACTTAATTAACCTCAAATAACAGATACTGTGCAGTATGATATACGAGAATCGACTTTCTTTTACTACGAAACCTAAGCACTCGTATGTTGTAACCCCGAGCAAAACATAAATTGGTTACTTCTTAGTCATTTGACACAATATTTATTTCGGTTGTAACTATTATATTCATATTCATATTAATATTCATTCTTTCTTTTCGGCCTAATCTTTAAATCTAACCCACAAGTTTGAGAATGGAAAATTGAGAGTTCACAACAAAAAGGAAAAGATTGGTCCATTTCGGCCAAGTCCAAGATTAGACCAGAAAGCCCCCATCAATCAACCACAAATTTACCAATTCTCTTAGTGGGGGGGGGGTCTACCAACCAAGAACAAAATGATATATCCTTTTTTGTTAAGATTATTCCAAAATATTGGAGTACGACAACAAAGGTTGCACATGAACGATGAATTGGGTTTCGTAGTAGGTGAGGAAGAAGCAGAGCCTCTCATTTCCACCCAATTATGATTGCATATTAATTTAATCGTCTTCGTTATTATATGGCCCGAAGATTAGGGATCAACGTGGGCCAAAGTTCCATTGATATCTGATATAACATGTTTTCTTACTATCACCAAAATTTGACATAACAGGCCACTAGAAAATAATCAATATATGATATTCTACTATTCTTATTATGTCACAGTGACATCAACATTATGCAATCCATAAGAAAATTGCTCTACACTTGTAGCTTGAATATTCAAAATTTTAGTCTGAGGGAGTGATAGATAACTACACTAGACTACCTTTTCAGCAGTTCATTTGACTAACTAACAATTTTCATAAATCCAATCAAAAATGTAACAAATAAATGCCCTTAGGGACACTGACATGTATTTACATGTAATATAGTCCTTGACATTGTCTATGACCATTTTCTTAAAGAGATTGCTAGACAAAGTTATATGTTGAGAAATATCACAAAATATAAAAGGCATGAAATTTCAAAAGGGTGGTAGGTGAAACCCTTGTGCTTGCATCATATTGACGTTGCTAATATACATCGTAATTCGTATATGTATCATTCTTTTAAAACATTAATCGATTAAGATAATTAACTTCCATAAAATTTAATGACTTGTACTCTATTATATGAATAATATTTAATGAGTCATTTTTCACTCTTTTGTCAACCCATCAACAAACATCATCGTTCTTTCTTTTTTTAAAATACCGAAGTAACATCATCTTCAGTCTTCTTTTTTTAAAATACGGAAGTAACATCTTCAGTTGTCCATTGAATCATCAAACTAAGGCCGTGTTCATTATACAGTAATTTGTAACTATTAACCAATCAAACTACTCATTGTTCTAAGTGTAGAATTGGAAAAGAAATCTCTACAATCTCTTAAGCAATATTTTTAACATTTTTTAATTAGTTACATAAATTCTCCTTAAAGTAACATTATTAATATGCCGCATTTACTTCTTTTTAAAATGAAATAGAGTATACCGTGACATTTCTCTGTAAAAATATTATTATTTATTATAATATAATTAGACTTTATAATTTAAATTTATAAAATTTATTCTGAAAAAAAATATAACAAATAAAAAAGAACAAAGCATTTTAAGACTGACAGACTAAGTGGACACAATTGCATGGATTTCATATAGATTTGATGGACTTTTTATATTCCATTATTTAAAAAAAGGCCTAGGTATATGACCAAGACATTTTTTTTTTGCCTAGATACGACAGTTTAAAAAAAAACACTTCTTTAAAGATGGAATAAGATATTTTTTTTCACCCTATATTCAAGAAACGAGTGGTTTTATCACTTGCCACACTCACTTTCTATTTTCAATCACATCTTCATTTAATATGGCTCGTTTATTGATCTGGTGATTTTGTTTGGACTTAATTTTCCAATTATAAATTAAAGACATCCAACAAAAAAGAAATGAGAAAAATTAGAAAAATTTCTATACTTTTTTAACTAATACCTTTGGAAGAAAAAAGGAATGAAGGGCAAAGGTAATCTTTTGTCATACTATAGGAATAACACCGCTCCTTAAACAAAAAAAGAGTGCAGCAGTAGCATATTGGGGAAAGCCTTTGAAATATTTGTAATACTTAGTATAAAAAATGCTTCAAATGGTGAGTGAAAAAGGAACTTACTTGATAGGAACAGGATACTCGGGAAAAAACTTGGCCAAAATCTCACAAACATCCCCACGGTGGAGTACACTCTCAGCACAAAGGAACCTTCCAGCAGCAGAGGGGGTCTCATACACTAAAATGTGGGCCAAAGCCACATCCCTTACGTGTACATAAGCTTGAACCGAATTTGCGTATTTCTTGGCTGATCCTGTCAAGTACTTTAGGATATGAATGATGCTTGCATTTACACTCGATTGCAGCAGTGGCCCCAACACTAGCACCGGGCACACCGTCACAAGGTCTACCCCTTTCTCCTTCGCCACTTCCCATGCCGCTTGTTCCGCTACTGTCTTTCCGTAGCAATACCAATTCTGCATATTTTATATGCATGCCATCATTAGTACTTTTGCTCAATCTTAGTATAATTGAGGGGACTACATTAATTGTTGAACCCGTAGAAAGTAATACCAGCGGTAGTTTGTTATTTAACTGAAACAATCTCTTGTTATATTGAAATGAAGACGAGAACAACGAGATGAGTGTAAATTGGCAGGTACAAATGTACAATGACTTCCGGATCCCGTGCTTTTCATAGAGGCTACTGTGAGTACTGTCACAACATTAACTGAAAGGACTCGGCAAAGCTCATGTATCGTCAGGTACTCTGGTCATACATTAATCATACAGTATTATGAACCAGCTACTTTCATTAGTGACTATATCTACATAATCACGGTCCACGGCCATCATCATGAGTCATGAATATGTACTCGAATGATGGAGTAGTGTTTTATTTATTTTGAATTGAGTGCTATCATGATTGAGGTTGGTGGATTTTGGTTTTCTGTCTGTTTCTTCCACGCACCACCCGTCAACCCCTTCTTTGACGCTTCAACTTTTCCTTTTTTTTTTACTCTAATTACCTTACTTTAAGTGTATAGACAAATAATTATGGTAAATTATACAAACCTTGGTGTTCTTGCAAAAGTCAAGATCACTCCAACAACTCTCATCCACCACCTTATCGGGGCTCCGGTTCGGATCCATATAAACAGCTCCGATTGAGGATGTGAACACTACTCGCTTCACTTTTGCCTCTGCTGCCGCTGTTATCACATTTTTCGTTCCAAGCACTGCTGGCTCCACCATTTGTTCCTATTTATTTGTTTTAATTAAAAAAATCAATAACAATATATGTCACAAATTTAACACTTTACTATGGAGTACTTAACCATGCATTCATGTTCTTATACGTATATACCTAGCTAATAATTAGCAGCATTGTAAAGAAACTAAACAAATTTTGACTAGCTTAATTCTACTAGCTACATTTAACGTTACACGCCTAGTAATCGTATGCATGTAACATATGCAGTAAACCACGTATGTGTATCGAATTCGGAAAAAAAGAAAAGAAAGAAACGTACAGGATCATCAGTAACAGGAGAAGCAGTGTGAAAAACACCATGACAGGCAGAAATAGCAGCTTTCAGCCCTTCATAATCCAAAAGATCAGCCTTACACAATATCAACCTGGCCTTGGCTCCCTCCAGCTCCCTCAAATGCGCATTCTTCGGATCATCTATTTTAAAAAAATAAAAAAAACCAAAAACAAAGTATTAATATTAATTAATTAATTGAACTGGTAGCATATACTATTTTTTTTTGGTCCTAAGGAAGAGCAGAACTGGTAGCATATACTATAAACGTGTAATAATGATGTAAATAATTAAGTGGTACGGTATAAGCTAGCCAGAATGTTTTAAACTTGTAAATATACTACTCCGTATATCGTTAATTAGCAAGTAAGACGCTTGGCTTGCCTGGGTTTCTAACAGTTCCTTTGACGGTGTAGCCTTTCTCAAGGAGGAGCTTAACGATCCATGAGGCAATGAACCCCCCAGCACCCGTCACACAAACAGTCTGCCCGTTCCCGGTAGCGGCTGCAACGTTGTCGGAGGGCATTTTAGTCCTTTTACCTTAAGTTTACTGTATATATGGAAGGATATGTATGGTGTTAGGTAACAGGTATTTGGAGAGTGAAGAGTTTTCCTTAAAATTTGTATATTTCAATGTAAGGGACGTAGACGGAAAGAAGATGGTAATGCTTTCAAAGCTAAGAAACTGATTAAGAAGTGCGTGTGTATTTAAAGGGCAAATGCGATGATGTGAGGAACATAACTATTGGTCTATTCCCACCTACCAACTTTATTGGCCCAAACTGCGAAAAGAAAAAAGAAAAAAGTAAAAATAGGTGACTCTGAGAAAGAAAAAAAAAAAAAACAAGAAGGAAGAGTTACGTTGAAAGGTAAGGATTAATGGGGATTGACGGAGGTGAGGATGGCATTTACCAAAGGCCAACTGATACGGAATCCTAGTCAAATCCAAAACTTGATGTTGAAGTATGTATTATGTTATATGGTTAAGTGAAATTTGTTTAATACGGAGTATAATTTTTTTTACCTCTCTCGAGTCCATAAATTATGCTCTATATAAAGATTGGTTTTTGTATTAATGAGTTTGTATTTTATTGATTTTATGTGTTATAAGGTGATTGTATAATCGTCTAAGTGAATCCCTAAAATTACGATGCTAATTGAGGGCTCCTTGGTCGCCTTGGATCTGCCTTTATTTCTGATGATCTTATTGACTCTTTCGTATACTCCACCTCAAGTTAGATTTGTGGAGTTTTTTAAACCCAACTTGCACAGTAAGTCACAAAAGGGTTTAGAGAAAATAACTTTTGTTAGAATATTAGCAAATTGTTCCCCTGATTGAACAAGGGGGAGACAAATGGTTTGTTTTTCGAGTTTTTCTTTAATTTGATGAAATGTCTATCTACTTCAACATGCTTTATTCAGTCCTGTTGCATAGAATTTTCGAAGATACTAACAACTGTCATGTTGTCACAAAATATTTTGCACCTCTCCTTAGGAGAAAACTTAATTCAGTAACTCATATCGATTATGCTATTCCTTTAGCAATTCCTCAAAGCTCGGCCTCTGCACTTAAAAGAGCAACAACCTCCGTTTTTTGCTCTTCCATGTAACTAGGTTCCCTCCTACTATAGCGAACTAATCCTGATATAGACCTCTGATCATTAATATTTCCTCCCCAATCATAATCTTTACGTAGTTATTTCATTCTTTGAAATACCACCCTTTTTTGGGTATTCCCTTCAAGTATCTTACAACTCCTAGTGCAACCTCTCCATGTGTTCAGTTTGTGGTTTTTGCAGGAATTGACTTATGTTTCCTACTACACATGCAATATTTTAGGTGTAGTTTGTGATAGGTAGATGAATTTTCGAACTAACTTTTGGTATTTTTCTTGGTCGGTTAACTCACTGCCTTATCTAAATTTCAGACCATGATTTACCACTATTGGAGTATCAATTGGTTTACAATCCATTATTCCTGTTTCGGCAAGAATGTTAAGAATATATTTCCTCTGAGAAATGAAAATTCCCTTTTTAGACCTTAGCACCTCGATCCCTAGGAAGTATTTCAATTTTCATAGATCCTTTATTTCAAACTCTTTAAAGAGTCTTTATCTCGGACTCTCCATTTCTTCAATATCTCCAATTAAGATCATGCCATCCACATATATGTGGTATGCTATTATCTCTTCCCTTCTTCTAAGAAATTGTGTGATCGGAGTGGCTCTGGATATACCCATACTTCTTCATTGCCATTGTAAACATACCAAACCATGCTCTTGGAGACTATTTGAGCCCATATAAAGCTTTCTTTAACCTGCATCCTTCTCTAGTTTTAAAATCATCCTTGAACCCTGGTGAGGCTTCCATATACACCTCTTCTTATAAAGTAAGAAGACATTCTTAACATCAAAGTGATGCAATGGCCAATGTTGATTTGCTACAATAGAAACAAGACTAGAATTGTATCAATTTTTGCAACTGGGGAAAATGTTTCTACGTAATTTAGTCTCGCCTTATGTCTTTCCATGCTATCATTTACTCTATATTTTATGGTAAATATCCATTTACACCCTATTACTCTTTTTCCCTGAGGTATTATAAACCTTTCCCATGTGTTGTTTATCTCAAAAGCACTAATCTCTGCTTCCATTGCCTGTTTCCACTATCCACTTTTTATCTCCATGAGCTTCTTCGGGCATCTTGGGAATTTTGTCTTGATACAACGTACATGGTAGTAAATGCCTGTGCGTCACAAGATAAGCTCCCTTTAGTGAAGTTACCCACTGGATATCTAGCGCTCCGAGGTTCATGCTCTAGTAGTCTAGTTCACATCTGTTTGGAGGTATGCCTCTAGTACTCCGAGGAGGGAGTATGTATGGTTCTGACGCTTCCTCCTGTACCATTGGGTTAGTGACCCCTATATCAGCAGTATTAGGAATAGACAATGGTTGCACCAGTACATCAGTCTTTTCTATTTGTTTAGAGGTAGACTCTGTGACTCCACCTATTCGTTCTAGAAGGATATAATCATGTCGTACAAAATGGAATGATCAACCAACTTAGTGGGTCATTTGTCATCCCACCTTACCGCTAATATGGATGTTAAAGTAGTACTCAGTTTCAAAAAAATTACTATGTATGGTTGATTTACCTTGATCTATGACGATCTTGTTAACTCTTTCCTACATGCTCTATTTTCTATTGCAAGATGTATCTCAATGCATTGTAGTATAATTTTAGTAAACGACGCCATGGGTTGGTAAGGTGATCACCAAGGTGCATTAATCAATACTTCATTCATAAAATACTTATGGGATTTCAAAACCAGGTGACGGTCAAATTGGATTATTACTTTACAGAAGATTGATCAAGAAAACTTGAGAAGAATATTCACTATCCAATAATTGAACTATTATGTACACCGTAATATAATATGGAGTATTGAACTTAATTAATCTCCTTCAAAAGCAAGTCTTATAAACGTGATGCTTATCCATTACTCTAACCCATCGGAATAAATTAACTTGAGCCTTATCGTGTGGTTATCATCTTATAAACGTGGCCCTAATCAGTTGCAGCTCCAGCTCCAGCTCCATTCCATTCTAAAAAAATTCAATTAGAGCTCTAACTTAGACTTTTTCTTTTGGTTGAAATGTTTAAATATGGATAATGTACATCTTAAAAAGAATGCTAAAATAAATCTATTCAGACATCAATTATTGTTTTAATAATGATCTGTGCGACTTTGGCTTAAAGAAATAATCTTGGTGGTGCAGCTTACGGAATATTTGGAGCCGACTAAGGATACAATTATACAGATATCTGAGTTGCATTATTTGATATAGAATTTGGGAAAATTTATTAGCATCACAAATGAAGTTGTTCAATCTAGATTTAGGTAAGATTAGAACTACATGTTCTATAGAAAGTATAGTACTATCATAGTTGGATAGATCTCTAACAAAGTATAAGGGGTCTAATACTTGCATTCACGAATTTTTGTTATTTGAGACTAAAACTGGAGACTTTTAAGTCAATTGCGTGGCGCTACTAAACAACTCATGTATATAGCTGTGAATTCGAGTGTTCCAGTCGGGTTCGGATCAGGGTATGTTAGATTTCGGGTCATTTTTGGGTTGGGTTATATTAAGTCAAGTCTTTATCGGGTCAAGTTTGGACTTTGCTCAAGTTTAGCTCGGATCAAATCATATCGGATTATTTACCCTTTCGGGTACAAGTCGGGTTCGATTTCGGGTTCGGGTTTTAGCTATGTTTGTGGTGGATAATTTCGAGTATAGGTTATACTTAGGTATAATAATACCGAGATTGACTCAATATTTAGGATGTTTAATCAACTATTTCGGGTTTAAGTTTGATTTTGGCCATATAACTAACACGATAAAACATTAAGTTCCCGAAGAAATTCTATCCCTTACAAAAGAAACAAAACATTACAAAATATTCAATCAAAGTTAGGTCAAATAATTATTAAGTGGGATGTTATATTATGCAAGTCAAATTCTGGTAATTCATAGAAAGAAAGTTAATCTTTCTTGGAAAAAATAAGTTAGAGAAAGCATATACATCTAATAGTCTGAATCATACCTAAGATTTGTAACAAAAAATTTATTTTAACAGGGCCTTTCCGAATTATATTAGTTGGTCGGAAGTCATTAAGATGTATTATTTGATCCATAATACACTTTTTCCATATATATTTTTGAAAGTAAAATTCAACAAACATAATGCAACTTCTCCAAAATCAATAATGGGTTGGATTAACAACGAATCATGAATCACAATAGGTCGGGTTTATAACAGGTTATCTCGGGTTATAATTTATTTCTGTTATAATCAGTTTGGGTGTCATTTCGGGTTTGCTTCATTGTCAAATCGGTTCTAGTCGGTTATTGGTTTATGTCAGGTCGGGTGCAAGTTAAGGTTCGGGTCAAATTATATAAGATAAAGTCGGTTGTCGGTTAATATCAAGTTGGGTTACATGTTACTGATTTCACATTTAAAACGGTTACAGATCTGGTTCGAATCGTTGTTGGTTCAGGTCGGGTTAATTTCTGACAGCTCTACTCATGTAGTGTATACTGTGCAATCATAATACGCAAAGATGTTAGCATTATTTGTGGTTTTGGTACCATAAAGAATTAAAGATAATCCTCGTGGATTGTGAACATTTGTACAAACCTGCGAGGTATCTCCGCATTCTAAAGAGTGTTATCAAATCAAGAAGTATGTCAACCATGTAGCAAAATACTGAGTAGGTAATTAACTAGTAATTACCAAATTGTCAAGTTAGGAATAGTTGTAGTGACATTTTTATCTGGAAGATAAGCGAAAAAAATGCTTACCTTGCTTGGCACTTTGGCAGTAGGACAGTAGCCAGTAGGTGCTTCTCCGATCTCCAACCAAACGGTGCGGTCAGAACAAGTACACAAAGAAATGTGAATGCGTGTACCAAGTCATGATTTCAATGATACATAAGAATGTAAAATACTACTCCACTTGTGTTGAGTGCACTGTGAAATATGAACTGACCAAGCAACCTCCAAATATGCTGTTTTTGTTCAGACTGTGTTGCTTCCACTCGTACCCAAGATTTCAACAGTTTTAATTCGTTAGTCTTAGGGACTCTTGAAATCCTTAAACTCCTCAGTCCTAGTCTTCTAGACCTATTTAAAATTAAATCGTTTCATCCAACATATATACTCGGGATGAGTATGATTTTCATGGAAAGAAAATTTGTGCATTGACTTGGTCTTCCTTGATTTGAATGACAGTAGAATGGCCTTTTCTTTCAGAGAATAAAATTATTTGACCACATTATAAAAAGAAATGTCGCATACTAATTAAAATAACCAAATGCTGCATTCCAAAAGAGAAAATTAGTGCATACAGTGATACTGAAGATACCCTTTCTAAGTGACATGAGCACATAATGGTATTGGTGGGATGCAGGGAGAAGAGCTGATCATGTGTGGACATGAAAGAGAGAATTGAATAAAACAATCATACCAGAAAAGAAACAAAATAGAATTGAATAGATTAATGCTAGGAAGCTGAACATTTGTAAAACATCAACTGGCCAGCAGTATTATAATAATAGATTCAACTCCATTACTCTGGTGAATGTGCAGAATTTAGAGCTCTATATATATCTTAAGAAATGATAAGCAGAACAAGATCAGATCTCATTAAAAATTTAAAAGACAGTAAAAGTTAATGGATCTGTTTTTTTTTTTTTACGTCTTTCATGATTGGTCTTTGGAGACCAAGATTACAATCAGCTAATGGCAAAACTTGGTGTTTGAAACCACCCTTAAACAATTGGACCTTGACAGTTAAAAAATCCCATATAGTTTCTTGACAATCATGAAAGCCTCAAACTGCCCATTGTCATCCAAGATACCATGTTTGTCTAAGAAATATAAGAAAAATGTGAGCACAATGCTACGAATAGAGAGGGGCAGTATACCATGGCCCAAATTGTCGGTGGTTATTTAACTGAAATTCCAGATTTCTGCCACTCAACATAACAATCACCAGGATTATCCAGCATAATTACTAGCAGGAATCAGGGATACCGTTAGCTACTCTTATTCCTGAATGCTCTTATTTTCTAGCTTGAAATACAATAATGAACGGAGTGCTAAGCACACATGAATCACTCCATGAATTTTTATTTCATGGTAAGAATAAATATTTGATGATGAACCATCTCCCAAGCCCTCACCAGTCATCATCCTCTATCCTAAAAATTCAGGGCTGGGATCACGAAAACCCGTTACACAGGCTTAGAAACGCCAGCCCATAGCGATTGAAACCAGAATCATGGGAAAAAAACCGATAAACCAATCAATACCGACAATAACAAGAGATATTATACCTAGCTTGATGTTTACAAAAATGGGCTTCGGGCTGAAAAATTAACTACAGCTGCCCTTTGCAAGAGAAATGCCCCCATTAAAACCTTTACATGCTCAGGTAATCCATCTAATCCTAACCAAAACAGGAAAACTCTCTAGCTTACAAAATCATGACACCAAGTATATAATATGGCTTCCAACCTCTGGTGAGTAACAATCTAGATAGAAGAGGGGCAGGAACACCTATCTGCGACAAAATTTCCTTTTTTTTATATAAATCTACCTTAACTTTCACCTCTAAATCAGAGCAGAAGCAGATTTGAACCCAAAAAAAAAAATTAAGACTTCTGTCCATCAGATAATTTTGGTCTTTTCATCTCATTCAAATCCTCCGGAATCTTCACTTTATCCACAATCTTGGCAGCTTGATGAATACCATCACTGGTTTCAGCCTCACAGTCTGGCATTTCTTCCCTTTTCTTAGGGTTGGAATGAAGAGTTTCCTTCTCACACACATTTGACACCTCTCGTTTTGGCCTGAGTGCATGATAAATAGGTAGGTGAAATTATCAACCAGAGGATAAAATACTCTAACTTAACTGAAAAGATAGCATAATTCACATCAAGTTTTTCAGGCACCAAATTATATGACATAAGCCCAAACAACTACAACTCATTAGGATATATGGTAAAAGATAAGGGTAATTTACATCAACGAACCAAAACATTCACAACAATAACTTTGTGTTTTACTGGTCTCATAAACTTATGACTCAAACTATGCATTCAATCTAGGTGACAAGATGTCTGTCATGTATGCTTAATTACAGTCCACTAGAGAAGTATACAACTAAACAATGAGGAGGGATGCATACTTATTTGGGCGTGGCTGAGGAGATCTCTTGTCAACGAACAAATCCTGAACAGTAATATGATCATTGTCATGAACTTATGAACAGCAATTTGTTAGGGAAGAAAGAAAAATCAAAGGGTGGAGGGAGGGGAGAACACCCACAACATCGTTTAAAATTTCGTCGCCTAAGAATTCCCATTTTTCGGTTCTCAGATTTAAAACCTCCTCATCTCCATCATCATACTCAACCTATATACAGTCAAATGATACATAATTAATTAAAGAAAAAGTATCATAATGCTCATGACAAGAAATAGATGCTTGACACCTCAATCTGAAAGGCTATATTGAAGACCCAACGCAGTGAGCTTGAAAATGATGCTGTAGCATAGGAGGAAAAAAAAGGCCGAATAAGACAATTAAGTTAAATAGGAAACACCTCACCTTATGCTTCGCTGTGGATTCATCAAATGATGAGACAGTGCCTTCATAATATCTGCAAAACAGAATTCTTGGTTAAAGCAACTGAAACATGAAGAAAAGGGACTCATCAGATGAAAGCACCAACAAAACAAAACAGATATCTAAACTGAAAAGTATGGGAAAGAGCAGATGGCTATAGTGAAGATGGGCTGAAATTTAGTTTCATCTAAAGGACTAGAAAGTCTCTTAATATTTAGCTAAAATTCATCAATGGACTAGCCAATCAGACTTATTTTTCATTTTCTTTGGTCTAGTGCAGGAAGCACATCTACATGCCATAAAC
The DNA here is from genome assembly GCA_026401315.1 of Dysphania ambrosioides. Classification (NCBI taxonomy): domain Eukaryota; kingdom Viridiplantae; phylum Streptophyta; class Magnoliopsida; order Caryophyllales; family Amaranthaceae; genus Dysphania; species Dysphania ambrosioides. The sequence goes on from CM048672.1 coordinate 21,853,992, forward strand.
CCATAAGGGCTAAGGCACACCACTAGACAATAATGTGCTCAGAAGCCTCAAGCTTGCATAACTACGGCAGCGAAATTCGAATTTTCATTGAGAAGCATAAACTACCATGAAAATGGACTGAAGAAAAAGCCTTCTTAAAATAATGATGATCAAAGCAGTAATAAAAATTAAATAATTATAGAAGGATTGATGATTAAAGCAGTAATTAAAATTAAATAAGTATAACAGTATTGAAGTGCTTACCTGCGATCGAGAGGCCACCAAACCTTGATTCTACAGCCAAGCAAATCCTCTTTGTAATTTTTTCTTCCATGAGGAGTCTCAATTACCTGAGAGTAACATATAAGGAAGTGAGAGAACAAACATTATATGACATCAGCATACCAATCTTAAATGGGTTTCTAGTATAGCAAACAAACCAATCAAATAGTAAAAGCAAAGAATAATACAATGTAGAAACAGGCTCTAATTCAGAAAAACAAAACCAACCATATTGCTACATTGCAGTATTAAACGAGTGACAGATGACAAATTACAGTGAGGTGCTAACAACTTCATTGATTGGATCATTGAATTACAGAAAGCAACACCAGAGAACAATATGTTAAGCTGCATGCATTATATGGGATAAAAAAAACTTCAGTGATGGTAATATTATAACTCGTCAAGTAGCGAGAATTGTGACAGCCCTTGTTTCACAGATCATATTGATTCCTAAATTGTACGGATTCTCATTTTATACAATCAACAAAACTGAATCAGCAAGATAAATGTATAGCAGTAAGAGACAAAACAACATTAACTACATCATATTAGCTATGCAGTATGCACATTGGAATAATAAAGAATTCAAAATCAAAGTTTTGTTTTTTTTGTAAATCAAAGTGGAATATTATTTTAAAACTGCTTTAAAAGCAAAAAAAATTGTCAAGCACTGTGCTACACTTATATACTTGCATAGCATCTAGCAAGCGAGTATGTTGAAGGTCTCTGCTAGAAGGAGATACAATGAACAATATTACTGTTGTCCATCAAACATCGATATAGCATAAGGGCATGCACCTGTTGAGATGCTCATTATTCAAGACAGAAGATAGCAAGAGAAGGAATTTTCAATGAACAAATGAGAAACAGACAGACTCCGAAAAAAACTGGAGAAACTACGGATTACAGTTTTCCTAAATAATTCATTTATGAGAACAAGTCCTTAACAGAGCTTAACAGAGCTTTGTCTACTTCGTTTCACGCAGATTCATGAATAAAGTTGCACATCTCAGAACAATGTAAACTAATAAAGCCAAAGTTTGTGTCAAGATTGAAAACTCAGGTATCATGACACAAACACTAAATCAAATACTCTCAACTTCTCAAGGACGTTTTTTACTACGAAGATTTTTCAGATAAAACATGATTGGCAAGTAATTGAATCAGTACATACATCATCATCTGAGAAGGCCCTCTTCCTCTGAGATTGGAAGGCATTATTTGTCCTGATCTTATCCTTTCTTGACAAAGCAGTGCTCTATAGAAATTACCAAAGTCAATCAAAATTACTTTTTTATACAAAGGACAAATAAAGAGGTTAAAGAACTTTCAACCCGAAAAAAAATTACAAAGCAAAATGAACGATTAGTACTTAGTCAATAATTAATACCTTTTTCCTAGATCCCCCAGTGTCATCCTTCTTTTGTGGTTTCCCCTTCTTATCACTGTTACCACCAAGTGGAATAGCCTGATGATCCTTCTTATTGTCAAGATCACCAGCATGCTCTGTCTCCCTTTTGAAAGACTCATCCTTCATAGTAGGGACGGCCTTTTTACTTCTTGGTGTTCCCAAACTTCGCTTCAAGTCCCCTTCATCATGGGAATTAAACTTTCCAGGATTCGAATTGCAACGTTCTATTGCCTTCAACGCCTGCACATATTGTGCAGAACGAAGCTTGTCAGCAGTGGGCTCACTAATCCCCTGCTCAACAGAATTTGAAGCTCCACATCAGGCTCATATTTCTAAATAAATGATCTAATATGTATAGAGTGACTGCAGTAGACCCCAATATATAATGCAAAAAACAGTAATGTGCTCTTTTCTTCTTTCTTTTTTCTAAGTTTTTTTTTTATCTACCTAACAGCATAATATCAATACCTCTATTTGATCAAACTACTACAGCTGAATAAAGTGGCTCCTCAGCTCAGAATACACGATCTTGACATTCTTTAGTCAGAAATGGGCAATACATGTCTCCCACAAACCCCTCCACCTAGATCACTAGAAGTACTAAACTGACAGGTGAAGAAAACTACTATTGACTTCCAAGGAATCTACAGTTTACTATACGAGGACAACTTTATTTTCATGACCAAAAACACACTCTTACCCTCAAACCTTTAGGAATAAGCATATCTCATTAGTTATTCCAATCAGTTAAACACCATGAGTGTGGATTTTATCTATTGAACAATCAACCTCAACCAGCTAATTTTGGTCAAACCTGTTGATGTTATCTCCATCTCCTAATTACTCACCATTTCATACTACAAATTCTCTGGTCCATCTCATGGCAACTCATAATGTAAAATCTACAAAAATTAACAGCATACCTGAAGCTTTGCAGAATCTTGAACAAGATCCTTCACATCAATTGGTTTAGTCTCACAAATCGAAGAAAGAATGGGAGCATAATCCTCTAGGCAGCAACCCATTAACGTCACTGCTTCAGTAATATATGGCTTGAGTTTCTCCGAACATTCTTCAACAACTTTGGCTCCCAAATTGAAGGATTCAGGTGAAACATCCTGAAACAAGCACATAATTAGAGTCACATATAAGACAGCAATCAAGAAAAGATGAGAGATGTTTAGATTTTGAATAAATAATGCAACAGAAACCTACTTGGTTTTCCTTTCTGATGCTTTCAAGCAAGTCTTTAAGAAGCTCAAGTGAAAGAGAATCACTTTCTTTTATCATGACACTCATGATCTTCTCCATAGCCAGGAACACAGAATGAGGATGGTTGGAGCTTTTATTCACAAAAACAAAGTCTAAGTCAAAATCTAAGTTGAAGAATCAAATTGGTCTAAATTTCAACAATAGAATATAAGAAAATCCCAAGTTCCCAACATACATAGACTTTACAGGCGCCTATTTTTTCTTTTCCTTTAACCATGTTGGACTCTAGCCCACTTTTTTCATTATTCCTTCAATTTGTGATGGATTATTGTCGCATTAAAAAAAGGTGAAACAAGAATGGATCTTTTGTTCACGAGAAGTTTGTATTTCGAAATTCAACAGAAAAAAAAAATTGCATTCTGATCCTTAAATGGTAATGATGATGCGAAGTTAATGCACAATGAACATATTTTTTATGAAATTTGATTCCACTTCAAGATGATAAACTCAAGCTCTCTCCTCTGTTAAGCCTTGCAAACATACGCTTCCAGGTGAGGTCTGACGAACATAGTGTTAAGAAGAGGCCATATCCAAAGTACCATTTTTCAACTATACTGTAAGCCTAACAGTAGAAGAAGACCAAACAAATTTCAAATTACCAAGAACTTAGCACGATTGATTCATTCCATGGTTTAGAGGCTACAGATGGGGAAACGACATAAATTTCAGGGTAAGGTTCCATATATAATGGGAAAGACAGTAGAGCAACAAGACTTGCATTATGAACTATGGAACAGTACATGACAACAAGATAAAAAATTCAATAATCAAACCAAAACCAAGTTACCTCAGAATCATGATGGTAAAATTGAAAGCTCCAAATGATGATAAGAAGATAAAAATTCAACAGGTTCTAATGTAAATAATGTAATTAAACAAAATATGACAAAATGTTAAAAAGTAGTACATAAATGAAAGAGATTTGAAATAAAAGTGAGGTTGGATAAGATAGCAGCAGCAAAATGAAAGAAAGAAAGGGAAAAGACCAGATGTGTTTGAGGAAGAGTTGAAACATGTAGATGATAAGTGAATCACAATGCAGATCCAACATCATTACGCAGGAACGGAGCCTCGCAACACTCTCAAGAATTACAACCGACTTAGAATAACATGCCCCACTCGGACTCGATAGCTTCTCAAACGACTGCACTATCAGCTTGAAAATATCCTGAAAAGTGAACCCAAACCCACACAGTATCAGAAACCGTATGTTTTGTTTTAAAAAAAAAAAATTAAGAAAGGGGATGATGCCTACTTTCATAGTGTGATCATCATAGGGAGCAACAGGAGCATAAATGCGCAAGATATGGCTAAGACAGTAAGCAAGAGTAATGATGACATGCTCATCAGAATGTGTCATAAGTTTATCAGAAACCAAAGCCTTGACAACAGGCAGAAGCGATTCTTGTAATAGACTGGACGGTGCCTGCCCGATCTTTGCCAATAGTGCCGCCAATTCCTACAGGATTCAATTCCATACGCATAATATTGAATTCAAAATAAAGTAAATAAAGGGGGGGGGGGGGGGGGGGGGGGGGGGGGGGACTTACATCAAGTAAGCTGAGAAGAAGGGGAATTTCAGAAGGAGGCAGCAAAAGACTATTCGCGGCGAACTTGAGTTGTTGTATAAATTCATGATTCAATTCAACAACGCCCATAACTTCCTACCACACTCACCTTAAACTATTATTCAAACACACAGACCAAAGACGAAGTCAAGTACTCCTTACTGAGTTAAGAGACAAACATTCGTGAGGAATTAAAATCAAAAGGATGAAACCCTGATTCAATCTCTTTCTAAATCCCACCAATATTCGACCAATCAATCTATCTGCGGTTTTCAGATTTTTAAGTGCAAACCTACAGCCGTGGGCTACCTCTGGGGTTTTCAGACTTTTTTCCTTGTTTTTTTGGGGGGGCAATAAATCATTAAGGCTTTTTTATCACCTATTTTCTACCTTTTTGGCTTTTCCCCTCCGTTATAATCCAAACCTTTTTAATATTATGCTTTTTCGTTTATGTCAAAAGAAAATCTAGAAAAAATTTTGCCTCTTTTATGACAACATTACCTATTTCATTTGTTATTATCTATCCTTCATATGTCATCATAATAGCAAATAATAGCTAATCTTTTGCAAGTAGTACATATATATTGTTAAATCATACAATGTTGTATGTATGTGGCTCTTTGTAAATAAATAAATTTTTACATAGGAGGTGTTTTTGAAAATTTTGAGATTATCTAGTTTTGAAATCATTTTAAGATAGCAACTACAATATTCAAATTTGGAATTAAGAATCATTGTTCTAGATAGACATGGCCAACGGGACGGTCCGTGCTGGCTGGGCCGGACCAGCCAAAGGGCTAGTCTGGGGTATTCGGGATTGGACCAGTCCTGGGGGCGGGGTAGTCCGATTCCGGGTTGGGCTGGGGTGATTCGGTATCGAATTGAATCGAATCAAAAACCAAATCACGAACCGAATCGGAACGAATTTGGTATCAAATCGATAAGAATCACAAATCGAATCAAAATGAATTACATATAAACACATTTACAAATTAGAATAAAGAAAATGTTTTGAATGTAATTAAATGTTTATAATGCACTCATAATGACATTTTTTGTAAACCATTAAATAAGATCGTTTTTTTCTTGATAATCATGAATTATTAAACTAATTACGTATATTCACCTAATTTCATATTTATGTTTTATTAAATCAAATAAACTGAATAAACTAATTAACTTATTATTAAACAAATTATTTATTTTTAAACTAATTAATGTAATTAGCTAATTACATATTTACTTATAGTCCATTATCTTATTAATTTATTTTAATTAAACATGTTTTGGGGGTTGGGGAAAAATGTTACCAATATGAAATCGAATATCTTTCTTACCAACATGAAACCGATGTAAAATTTTCAATCATTAAGTGGTGGCGCGATCACGAATGACAATTTCCCAATTCTGGCGAGAATTGCAAAGGAGATCCTTGCAATTCTTGCCTCCTCTATTGCTTCTGAGTCTGCTTTTAGTGCAGGTAGACGAGTACTTGACGAGAAGAGATCTCTCTTATCTCCGGAGAGCATAGAAATATCCTTATGTAAGAAAGATTGGGATCAGGCGGAGCGTAGGACCCAAGGATTGATAGAGGAAGACAACGACGAAAACAATCATTGGATGATGATGGACACGAGCGAATCAAGTGACAACCCAACAGGTGAAGGAGGTTCGGGGATTGTCCCTGATTAGGCTAGACACCCCTCGAGGTACATAACAGAATTCCATGGGCTTTGATTCCTTCGGGATACGTAGGCAACTTAATTTAGGAAATCAAAATTTAATTATAACAAAATTTTGATTTCCTAAATTAAGTTGCCTACGTATCCCGAAGGAATCAAAGCCCATGGAATTCTGTTATGTACCTCGAGGGGTGTCTAGCCTAATCAGGGACAATCCCCGAACCTCCTTCACCTGTTGGGTTGTCACTTGATTCGCTCGTGTCCATCATCATCCAATGATTGTTTTCGTCGTTGTCTTCCTCTATCAATCCTTGGGTCCTACGCTCCGCCTGATCCCAATCTTTCTTACATAAGGATATTTCTATGCTCTCCGGAGATAAGAGAGATCTCTTCTCGTCAAGTACTCGTCTACCTGCACTAAAAGCAGACTCAGAAGCAATAGAGGAGGCAAGAATTGCAAGGATCTCCTTTGCAATTCTCGCCAGAATTGGGAAATTGTCATTCGTGATCGCGCCACCACTTAACGATTGAAAATTTTACATCGGTTTCATGTTGGTAAGAAAGATATTCGATTTCATATTGGTAACATTTTTTTGTGTGATTTTGTTGTAAATTGTAATATCTTCAGTGTGTTTCATGAGATTTAGTACCCTACAGTCGATCTCCCTCAGACGGTTACCAATTTTCCATAAAAAACTTTGATTACTATGAGGTCATACACTTGCAATCCATCTTGTCCGCTGCTATATAACGTCTTGATGCCTCGCCATAACTCTTTGACCGTTGGATAATCAAGAAATTGGTTGATAATATCATGTTTGGTATTTTCTATGATACACGTACGTTGGAATCATGATGTGTCCATTTTTGGTAGCCTGGATCATGGTTGTTGGTGGTTGGGCAATGATATGATTGAGCCTGCCTCCGTCCACTTATGGCTAACTACATTAGCTTGGAACATTTTGTGTAATTGTTGTGGTTGAGCTTTTCACTCGTTGTTTTTGGCTTATTGGTGTTAACAGGTGCGGATGTTGTGGTCAATGGTGGCTGGTGCCCAGCCGAATATGTGGGTTTGTTTGGATCATTAGAATTCATCATTCTTAGGTAAGGTTATGATAAAGGATGAAGTCGTTTTACTCTGATGGAGTTACTAGAAATCCACCGTTGGCTCTAATACCATAAATGATTAAAAAAGCTTTACTTTGAGAATGGTTCTTTTGTATTTCTTGTTGAATTTCTGCTTTGTAAGGTATATGTATTTATAATACTAATGATAACTAACTTTCCTTGATTTCACGAAGGCACTCTTATAGGATCATAACTCAAACTTTGCAGCTATTGTAATTCTAACTCTAATGTATTTGTTATTCACCCTTTTCTCCAGAACACACACACACATACGACACTAGCAATGATATCAGAGAACAAATAAAATAAATAATATACTAAAAATGAAAGTTGTAAAATAGACTTTGAGACCCTCCGAAGCACAAGCAGCGGGAGGCAGTGAAATCGGAATCAATGGAAAAAAAGAGGTATATTGAAAAGGCAAAGCAGGCCAACGCCATCACAACACAACAACACAATGAACCAAGTTTTCAGCCAAAATGGGACGTATACTGATTCCACTCCCAAATATTTTCGGTACGATATCCCACGAGGCCTTTCTTCTTCTTCTTGTTTTCTCTTGGTGAGAGACTGAGATTGTTTCCCTAACAAAGCCATCGTGCTCTGATTTGCTTCTGCCGGTCAGAAGATGTTTCGGAATTTTGACTCAAACTCGGCGCTCACATTTCCCAACTCTTTTATTTGATGGACTCTTACATTCCTTATGCCCACGTAACACTTAAAGTCTCTACCAATTATCATTTAACATGTGGATGGCCCCTCATGATGTGGACCAATCACCTTTTTTTATTCTTACTCTTTACAACTTATAGCTTCACGATAGTTTTTCTGTTTTTTATCAGTTGGGTCAACACTCAGCATTCTGTCATCTTTTTTCAAGGAAATTCTTAATGGTTGATTTTGTGATTATCGCAGTTTAGAATAACTTTGTGATAACAAATACACCAAATAAACATCGTTTTCAAAAAATTAACAAACGATAATACACACAACTAATAATTTGGCGAGAATCAGAAGAAACAACTTTTGTTTTACAGCAGGAAAAAAATGAAAAAAAGGAGCACACCAAAATAAGCATAAAATGGAGCAGGGACCTTTCCCTTAAATCCTGAATCGGGGTGCATCGCCCTTTGGATCACGGCATTATGATCGACCGGCATGACCCTTGTGCTCTGTAGACTGCATCTATCTCCATCCTCATTATCTTTCCATTAAGCCGACTTGTGCCAACTGCCAAGTAGCTTACCTTGATATAAAGTTATTCAGGTTGATCTAATGAACTCTGGGTGAACAATATTACGAGTGTACTAACCATGAGATAGCCAAGGATCAATAGCCACAAGCGCAAACTTCAATCATGCATGATTCATAAGTCATAATTCACAAGACCACCATTCAAACAAATCAACTGGCTCATGATTCATCAGTCTGGAAACCATTGCAAATGCCTTTTCAATTACCAGACAAAATACTGCCTCATGTGTCTTTAATTGATAAAACTAAATTTCTCTAATTGAAAAGTTACAACTTCAAAAAGCACAAGACTAATACTGAGCAAAATCTAAAGCTCCAACTAAACAAGATTGGGATCTCATATGTGGGAGTTTTAGTGAGACTTGATGTGCTGCTGAACAACATGGAGACCTTCTGACTCCTCACCAAAGTCCTAAAACATCAAATCAAGGGTTAGTCACATATCTCCGTTGATACATGTAGTAGTAGCTATTAAAACACCAGCAAATACAGCGGAAGTGATCCTACCTTAATAACCACGCATGAGCAACCAACAACTTTCCTTGCTTTACCCTTAGAATCAATCTTGCAGAACTGCATAAATATCAAGACACGGAACATGAGCATTAGCATAAGAGGTAATAAATAGAAATTTTTCTGTTCAACACCAAACAATCTTCTTTGGACGCTATTTTTCCACAACAGAAATACAAATGGCTAAAAATACCCCTTAGAAAACCAATCAGTAAGAGGCGATTGTAAGGCAAACATACGCAGATTGAATAATTATGTTAATTGGATTGATGATAAGCAGTTTGGATTGATGATAAGTAAATCGGGTATATGGGTTCCATGCCCGGAGGAGGTATTCCTTTTATGTATAATCGAGATAAAATGATTGATGAAATGGCTAATTTTGTCATTGCTGATGAATTACCTTTTAGCTATGGTGAGAGTCTAAATTTTGAGCATTTCACTAGAACCACTTTACAACCTGCTTATAGACGTGTCCCCAGGAACACTCTTAAACGTCATACCCAAACTACTTTTTATAAATATAGAAGTAGTTTAATAGAAATGTTTTGCACTGTTAACGGTCGTGTTAGCTTAACTAGTGATACATGGACCTCTTGTTTTAGTGAACCTTTTCTTTGTGTAACTGCCCATTAGATTGATGATGAGTGGTGTATTCAAAAACGATCATTTGTTTTCAAGCTATGGAGGAAAGACATACCGGGTACAACCTTAAGGTAAGGATAATAGACTGTCTTAAAACCTTTCATTTACTTGATAAAGTTTTTTCATTTTCATTAGATAATGCTTCAGCTAATACAAAATGTATAGATTATTTGATATCCGAACCAAGCTTACAGTTGATAAAAAGTAGAGAACTATTACATGTTCGTTGTTGTGCACATATTATGAACCTCTCGGTTCAAGAAGGCTTAGCTGAGTTAACTGACTTGCTTAACCCTATTAGGAGTGTAATTAAATGGATTAGGATTACGGCCTCGGTTAGGAGGAAGTACATGGCCTTGTGTAAGGAAAGAGGCCTTAGGAAGAAGCAATGGAGTCTAGATACACCGACCCGTTGGAACTCCACATATAAATTGTTAAAAGAAGCCATTAAATACAGTGAGATTTTGACAATTATTTATAACGAAACCCGATCGACTCCTGATGACCTTATTACTGATTTCCATTGGAATACCGCAATTCACATCCATGACATTTTAGCAGCTTTTGACCACGCAACCAAAATTTTCTCTTACGTTTATGACCCTAACATCCATTTAGTTATATTAGAGTGTGTTACCGTAGTTAGCACTCTTACCGAGCATTTCAACATCGTTCAAGTTAGTGATGTAATTACTAGTATGCTTAATAAATGGTATAACTACTTTAGTGAATTTCCCGTCATATATGGTATAGCTTCTATTCTTGATCCCGGGGTCAAGACTGTAGGTTTAGAAAACTGTTTAGAATTTTATTATAAAGCTTTAAGTTTACAATACGATGTCAATGAATATATAGAAAAATGTAAAAACGTTTTAGCTAGTATATATGATCATTATGCTTCTGTTTATGCACCGTCCGAAAATGTATCTTCTTCTAGTGGAAGTTCCGCTACGCGATGGCAGCCAATACTTGGTAGAATTTTAAAAAAATCAAAAACATCGATTTCTTCTTCTTTTTCTTCACTTTATAATATTAATGAATATCTTTCTTACCAACATGAAACCGATGCTAATTTTTCAATTATTAAATGGTGGCGCGATCACGAACGGTAATTTCCCATTTTGGCGAGAATTGCAAAGGATATCCTTGCAATTCCCGCCTCCTCTATTGCTTCCGAGTCTGCTTTTAGTGCAGGTAGACGTGTTCTTGACGAGAAAAGATCCCGCTTATCTCCTGAAAGCATAGAAATATGCGTTTGTAAGAAAGATTGGGATCAGGCGGAGCGTAAGACCCAAGGATTGAGGGAGGAGGACAACGACGAAGACGATCCTTGGATGATGATGGACACAAGCGAATCAAGCGAAAACCCAACAGGTGAAGGAGGTTCGGGGTCTGTCCCTAATTAGGCTAAGCACAACCGCACAAGCACCCCTACAGGTACATAACAGAACTACATGGGCTTTGATTCCTTCGGGATACGTAGGCAACTTAATTTTAAAAATCAATATTTAATTATTTAATTAAATTTTGATTTTCTAAATTAAGTGCAAGCCCTTTCTTCTTATCCCAACCCCCAAAACATGTTTAATTAAATTTTGATTTTCTTAAAAGTGAAATATGGAATATGATTTTAGTTTACTTATTTTAGTATATGAAATATGAAATATAAAATTTTGATTTTAATTTACTTATTTTATTATATGAAATATGAAATTAAATTTTAAATATAAAATGTGAAATATACTTTATTTGATTTTCTAAAAAGTGAATTAGTTCATTTATTTGAAATATTTTAGATTTTCTAATACGTAAATATAAAATTAGGTAAATATACGTAATTAGTTTAATAATACTTAATAAAGAAAAAAAAACGTAATTCGGTTCGATTCGGTTTGATTTGTTTCGTGATTCGGTTCGATTCGGTCAAGATTCGGTTCGATTCGGTTTGATTCGTTTATGATTTGGTTCGATTCGTTCACGATTCGGTTTGTGATTCGATTCAATTCGGTTCGTGATTCATTTTTGATTCGGTTCGATTTGGTACCGAATCCCAAAACCCCAGCCCCAGCCCGGTTCGGACCGGTCCGCCCCCTAGATCGGTCCGAATCCGGTCCCCTCCCCCCCAGCCCGGCCCGGTGCCATGCCCGGACCGGCCCCATGGCCATGTCTACCTTCAAGTGAGTATTATAAGCCAGGCACTTATATTTGTAACTCGCTCGAGAAGTTGGTCTTTCATTGAACATCCTGGTCTTTTTCTTGTAGGCGCCTTTTTCTCAGTACAATTGATGAGTTTCACAAAACATCGTTGTTTTCAAGATTACAATTACTTAGAAGTATAGCATCCTCTTACATAAGGCTACTTCATTTTTTGGGTTACTTAGATTGCCACACTCATTGCTGTCTATGCAAACTGGGGATTTACACGTATTAAGGGCATTGGATGGGAATGGGCAGTTGTGATCTGACTCTTTAGTGTCATCACTTACCTCCCCTTAGATTCGTTGAAGTTTGAAGTTAGGTATGCCTTTATTGGTAAGGCCTGGGATATTTTTAGTGGAGCGCTAAACATCGCCCGTAATTATTTTATACGTATTTCATACTTTTTTTACGTTATTGGCCTTATATATATATAATATAATATAATATTTGTATTTACTAACATAATTTAACCCATTTACTAATCTAATCTATTAATTATCTAACATTTTTATTTACTAACTTAATTTACTAATTATCTAACATTTTATTTACTAACCTAATTTACTAATTATCTGACATTTTAATTTACTAGCCTAATTTAACCCATTTACTAACCTAATTTATTAATTAGCCAATATTTTAATTTACTAACCTAATTTAACCCTTTTTATGTCACCTATTTGCAAATCTAATCTAGTAATATACTTATTATATACAATTACACCACCTTCAATCAAGAATCTAATCTAATCTAAGCTAAGAAGATCATGCATAATGTATTAGAAATATTGTGTCCTAAAAGATGAGAAAAGTTAAGAAATAATCAACAGTGAATCATATAAATCCAATATTTTATTATGACCATTCGTTTTGGCACAAAAAATCCCGATCTAGATTTTACACTCAAAATAAACAACCAAATAATTCTTCATAGATTTCGGATGCATTCCAAGGTTTTGAAAAATTTGGAGATGCATATCTCTTAGCCCGGTAGTCCGAATGACGTAATTTTTTTTTGAAACCCCCTATTTTTGAAAGTACTATACAACCATGTTTTTCCTTAGTCGCGTCTTATTTGATATATTAAAAAAAATTTTTGACAAGTCATAAAATTGGCTATAGCACTCTGAATGGGGCGTATAATATGTCTAAATTTGGTATTTTTTGAGATCTTCATACATCAAATCATTCAACGGGGGATTTGTCCACTTATTTTCTCCAAAAAAGCCTCTAATAGCATATAATCTATGAAATTCGATTTTTAAGGGTTAATTCTATATGAACACAATATATAGCATGCAAATTTAAACACAAAGAGATTTTTCGTTTTGACATTAATGTATAACAACTTACAAGAAAAAAATAATTTAAATTTTATTTTTATTTCTAAATAATTTAAAGTTAATTTACATGGATTTATATTTTATATTTTGATGTTTAATTAGAAAGATTATGTGTTGTATTTTGTATTTTTTCGATTTTCAAATTTAAGTTAGGAATATGGATTGATTGAAATTTGAAGAAAAAAAATAAGAGAACCATGTAAAATAAACGATTCAACCATGGTGGAACCGTCCAATTTGGACGGTTTTACTTGGTAGAACCTTTTTTAAACTAATCTAGTTTTTTTAATCCTAATCATTATTATGTAGTTAAATCATTGTTAAATCGAGACAAATGATTATTTAATATTACGTATTAGTTAAAATTATGCATTAAATTAGTTAATATTTATTAATTAATATTATTAATAATACATATAACAATATTTGTATTTTATAGTTAAAATATATACTATGCTTAGTTAATAATTAGATTTAGTTAAAAATATTAATGTTAAATATTATTGTAGTTAATAATTACAATTCAGGTTTATATAAATTAATATATGTTGGTTAATAATATAAGATTTATATTAATTAATATTATGTGTTAAGTATATTGAAGTACACAACACTAAAAATTGAGAATAAAATTGAAATGAAATGAAAAAATCAGAGTGATAAATAAAATAAATTTATATTGAGTGGTGAAAGTGAAAATACATATAAAGTATTTATATATATAAAGTATGGACAAATTTGATAATTTACATATAAAATACAGGCGATAATGCGATATTTAACAAATCCCTTACGTAAGCCCTTGATATTTTCTGGAAAGGTTATTTTGTTTTGGTTCTATTACATTGTTGAGAATTGCCAATGTTCATAGACTGCATACACGAATGGGCAACTGTTCAACGTACTCTCCAAGGCCTGGAGGCCCCAGGAAGTTCAGATTTGCTCGCTGACACAAACAACTAGGGAGAATTGTGTGAAATCTCTTAGCTCGGTAAGAGACGCGCAGAGATAGCAAGGTAAGACACCCTTTCGAGTTTCGATGATTGTAAAACAAAAAAGTTGAGGAGAAAGGATACGTGGTTAATTTAAATTTTACTGATTATTAACAATTTCCAGGTTGAGAGAACTTCACACATTAAAAGGGTGTAGAGTCAGTTGTCAAGCTCAAAAATCTTGACTGAATTCTACTCCATTACTCTGACATCTGGAGGACTGGAGGTGGATGCAAAAAGAGAAGAAAATAAGAAAAATGTGAAGGCTAGCTACTTTTTGGTCCTTGTTTCCTTTTTCTTATTCTAAGTTTTGGGAAGGAATTTGGTGATGCATAATAATCGGTAATAAACCCAGCTGGGGATTTTAGAAATGTTTGGTCGTGTAAACTTGATAAGAGAAAAAATTAGTGTGACCACAAATTATATATGTGAGTAAAGTGTGGTCTCATATGATCGTTCAAGATATTAAACAATCTTTTACCTTCATCTATTTTTAATATAGAAGGCAAATAATAATTAGTTACAGAGTAAGTAATGATATTACTTTGTCAAAGGTATTTCCAAAATGTTTAAAAAAAAAATCTAATCATTTTAAGATATACTGAAAAGGAGTTGTCACAATTATTTACAAGACACCAGTGAGTATTTGTTGCAACTATAATCAAGCGTTTCACATTGAAACATTTACTCTTTTCTTGCTCATAAGTCATATTCTCTACGTATCCTTTTTCATGCTGTATGGTATGTCAGATTTTCTAGTAGGCTGGTAGTCGGTAGAGAGTATTTGGTATGTTAACTTAAAATTGCGAGTCTAAATCCTTATGTGAAGGACTATGTGATTGTAACTTGAAATGACATTGCAATATAACCTTCTAATTATAATAGACATCGGAATCTTTTTTCTGTGGAAACTAGACCTAAGCGGCTAAGCTAAGTGAAAGTTCATGCTAGTACAAGCACAACTTCATAATAAAATGAGGGTCTCATGAATTCAAAGTTCAGGAAATAGTCAGAGAAAATCTTGTGAGCATCATCAAGTATTTCCCCTAAATTTTTCCAGTAGTCACACTCTCTCACGGACTTACTTTCTCTTCCTTCTACAGTTCTACTTTTTGATGGGCAACAATCAATGCAAAGCACAAAAATTCGTGAGATAACCCTTCATTCAAGTCATCCCTTACTGCAGACACATATCAAACAAAAAACGCACCATCTTCTGTCATTAAATAAAAAAAATAAACCTGGTTCCACATAACTGCAGAAGTTGGTAAAAGGCCTATAACAACAACAAAAAAAACAAAAACAAAAAAATCATATATTATTTCTTTATTAAAAAAGGAAAAATATATGACTCAGGTAGAATCATCTTAACAGGGGCAATGTACAAAGAGATAAAAGGAAGAAAAACATTATAAACATCTTTCCACAGAAGTGCAATGCTCATCGTTATAACCTGAGAAACAGAGTAAAAAAGTTGCGAACCTTTTAAAGTCAAGGACTCAGGTGCTTATGAGTTAGTGTGACTCGTAGAGATCCGCCTAACTCAACAGGTACAAGTGGGATAAGAGAATGCAAGACATCCGTTATTAAGGGCCTGTAACTTGGTTCTGGTTGTACACACAAAACAGCTACAGCTGCAACCTGCGGAAAATGGTAGATTTATGTGCAGTCACTATTATGTATGCTCAAGCTGTTACGAGGTGTTTTCTTCAAATAAATAAATAAAAATGAAACCTGATATAGGTGCTTTGGATCCATTTTATCTCTGATCACAGGATCCAAAATACCTCGAAGCTTTGATCTTTCAGTGAGCTGCGGCATAGCCTGCACCAATTTTGAGGAATAGCATCACCCTTCTCGTATTACAGTAAGACATAATGTTGGACCTGAAAACTTTACATACTAGAACTATCATTTTAATTGAAGTTATGCTTTAAATTGGCCAAGAGAAATAGGATGTATTTAAATTAAACGAATTCATCTTGTTTATACTACAAAAAGGATGCGGTGTCATTGATTTTAATTAAGACCGAAGTAAGGGGAAAGTTGATGGAGGTTTACCCAAGTCACCAGAGATGGGTGATGATTAGTGAGTGCTGTGTTCCTCACGGGCTTCCTTCCAGTCAATAGCTCTAAAAGGATGATTCCGAAGGCATAAACATCACTCTTATCTGTTAGTTTACCTGCAAAAATTAGAACAAAAGTTATTGCAGCACCCTTTCAGACCAAGCGTTCAGATCTAAGAGAACAGACTTTGAGTGTGCACCGAAATTTGGGAGTTAGAGGGTCTAAGGTAACATGTGATGTGAGTTCAAACCAAAGAAATCGCTCAGCGTGGTTATGAGAATATACAGGATGTTCAATTTACAGATTATGACGTGCACAACAGAAAAAAAATAATAAGAAGAACATCACAATTTTCAACCAAGACAAAGAAGGGCCATCGAAGATGTTCAAGCTCACAAGGTTTAGAAACATTGCAGGTGGAACAAAACATAATGAGAAGGCATTTTGGCCTTTTTCAGCTAAATCGAACACATGACATTTCACTATAATTACATATTTTAACTCATAGCGATCAAGTTATTTTTTCACATGATATCTCATGTGTTAGATCTTACCACTTGAAAGTCAATATTACTTCTGTTTTATCCTTTCATTTTAAGCATACTTTTTAATATATATATATATATATATATATATATATATATATATATATATATATATATATATATATATAAAACATATACCATCTAGTGAGTACTCTGGTGCTAAGTAACCCAAAGTTTCAGAATTCTTGAATTCATTCTTGTTTTGCATCTCCACAGTACCAGCAACACCAAATCCTGATACCTGAAAAGTATTGGGAAATTCAACGGCATATATTAAAACAAAATTCGTGTTAAGAAAATTAGTGACGCATAAAATCAACAAGGATATTTAGCAACAAAGACAATGAACCTTAGCGTTAAAGTTGGAGTCTACAAGTATGTTGGATGATCGCAGATTCCTGTGGATGACTGCAGGATCACAGCGCTCATGCAGACATTCCAGTCCTCTTGTGCATCCAAATTTAATGAAAATGCAATATAAATAAATAACGTCACAAGAATGACATATTCATTTAAATACAACAAAACGCAAAAGGAATATTTGGAAATTAGCGAGAGTATTTGGAAATTATACCTTGCAATATCAACGGCTATTTTCATTCTCAAAGACCAATCCAATGTTAAACCACAAGAAGGACCTAAAAATAATTGTTAAAAAACATACAATATGTACATCAATGATAAACAAAAACAGAAAAACTCAATGCAAGAGAATGTACCATGCAACAGAGTTTCTAATGAACCATTCTCCATCATTTCATAGACCAGAAACTTAGCGTTTTCAAGTATGCAGATGCCTAGCAGAGAAATAATGTTCTGATGCAGGATTTTGCTCAACCATTCAACCTCATTCTGCATTTTCATTTTAATCATCAAAACACAACAAATCAGACTTTACATCCTAGAGAAGATATATGATTACCTGAAATCTTACATCAGTAGCTTCTCCTTCAAACTTCTTGATTACTGCAGGGAAGTTACCATCCAAAATTGCTTTGTAAACACATCCTTGATTTCCCTCTGCTATCTTACTACTTAACTCAAAACCATTTGTTGCCGTTTCCAATAAACGGTAATCCAGAACAGCAACATTACTACTCTTACCTCCCATTCTCAAGGAATTCAGTTTACCCAAAATTGGCACTAAGGGCCGCCCTTTTGCAACATCTTCATGTCAAAATACATAGGTTACCATAAATAAACAGTGCATCGATGACATTCTTCAATTTATTTTGAGTAGAAAATGAGTTATACCTAGCTGTCTTTTCTGAGTAGAATACTTCAACCTTAAAATCCAGAAACAGCACAGAAAAATCAAGAGTCCACCAAGAAGAGCAGACAAAGCAAAAAGTGATAAGATAATTGTCTTCTTTGAATCTTTGTGATGCTCTACTCTAACCTCATCCATTCCTGTTTGAAAACGGAAAACAAAATTCCAAAACAATCCATAATTTTATACAGTACATGTCTATATGATATGGAACATTTACAACTCGTGAAACAGATGAAAGGAAGTACCTTTGGGGGGTTGAGTACGAGCATAAACTTGAGAAATGGGTACTGCTTCAGCAGCTGCTACTGACAGCAAGGAACATACTACCCAAATGGGCAACAATATCAAAACCATTGTAATATTTGAATTTTGCATCAGCGTGGTAGCCCCTTTATGGCTTTATACAAGAAGAAATAAAAAACCAACGCTCGAAAACTATCCAAACGGTTGTCAATAGCGTGAGAGTTGGTTGGTTTGTTTACTGCTGCAACTGTATCGAAAAGGTGGAAAAAAGTCTGCACACTTTAACTAAACGGCTTTACATTTCAATAGTTAATCCAATATTTTTGTACAAGAGAATGCACTGACTCACTCAGACTAATTTCACTCCAATACACTCATTTTTTGCCAATCACTCTCCACCTCACTATTCACATTTTTTTTTTTGAAGAAATATGTCCTTGCCAGCTTCATTTCAGGTAAAACTTTCTTTTTCTCTTATCTTTATCACATCAAACCGTATTTTTTTAATTATAAGCTTATTTTTTTAAAAAGTTTGAAATATAAGCCATGGTTTAAAGTAATTTCGAAAATAAGCTAATTTTGCTTCGGAGTGAAAACGTTGCCCGAGGCAACGTTTTAGCATAAGCAAAATCGTTGCCCCAGGCAACGATTTGCATGAAACTGGAAATATGGGGGTGAAACTGAGGAAGAAAAAAATGTTGTCGAGGTCAGGCAACATTTTTCACTGACCGAAAAAGTTTCGGATAACGTTTTCCGCTGATCTGATTCTCTGCCAAGATTCCTGAAATATTCTAAATAAAAATGTTGCCTAGGGCAACGTTTTTCTCTGCCCCAATTTCACCCTTATATTTCCAGCTTCATGCAAAACGTTGCCTAGGGCAACGATTTTGCTTATGTTAAAAATCCAAAGAAAAATTAGCTTATTTTTTAAATTACTTTCAAGCGTGGCTTATTTTTCAAATTTTTTGTAAAAAAAAGCTTATAAATAAAAAAAATTTCCATCAAACCTCTGTGTACATTTATTGTACGACTTACTCTTAATTATTGTTATGGTGAAAAATCAGTTTTTACTGTCAACAATCATCCATGCGAAATGTCCGTCCATGCAGTGAAATGTCATCTGATCCCTACCAACGACTGTTAATTAGATCATGTCGTTAGCGTCTGATATAGGTATAAGAATATTCCTTCTTTTGACATATAGTGGAGTTTGCTAAATGGTTAATTAGGTTATATCACGAAGCACAGGTAGTAGGGGTGTGCAATAATCGTATTTGTTAACCGTAACCGTTAACCGTGTATAACCGGTTCATATTAACGATTATTTTACCAAACCGTTAAGAATTAATGGTTACGATTACCGAACCGTTAACCTTAACGGTTAACGGATACGGTTATGAAATTTTTATAACGGTTAACCGTTATTATTATTTTTAAAAAAAACTAAACTTAAAAGTCTAAAACATGAATAATTATCACAAATTTTTTTTATACATTATCATATCTTATATAAATATGTGTTATTACTATTGTAGAAGACCCAAATAAGCTAAGAAATCATAAAAATAATTTCACAATTTTAGGTGTATAAGTGAATAAAAATGAAATAAAACGGTTAACGGTTAAGCGTTAACCGTACCGTTAAATACCGATTACCGTTTCTTAACGTTACGGTTAGGCTTTTCCAATAACCGTTATAACGGTTAACTGTACCGTTAAGGCTTAACGGTACAGTTAACCGTTTATACACACCCTAGTATAAGGCAACTAAAGCAAATTTGAATGGGTCAAGCGCCATTGAGGAGGCACTTATGAGAATTCCTAAAATCATGGAAAACTAGGCTATCTCCATATAGCTATTGTCAACTAACAGTAAGATAACTATATACTACATTCGGTTTTAAAAGATGCAACATTTACTAGTTTTGGATGCTCGATATTAGTTGCAACATTGTTATTTTTTACCATTTTAAGTAAATTTTTGTTTATGAAATTACAACATTATCCTTCACTAAAAAGTTAAAAAAAATTACTTATCTAATTATATTACCCTAAACTACATTATAACCTAAACCTATATTTACTATAATAATCATTCCCACCAAAATCCCCTACCTATTCAATTCCTACCTACCCACCCACCTCACCAATATGGGTTACACATAACCCTAACTCATCTTCCATCTTCTTCAACCCTACCCACCTTCATCAACCCTACCTATTTTCTTTGCATCAACCCTAAAAATCTCCCTCCCTCACATCCCACCTCCTAGTCAACGTGATTCTCTTTTTACATCAACCCGATAATCACCGTCCCTCAATGATGGACCTTAGCCCATTACAGTGTGTGTTGTTTGTGTTGGAGGACGATGTTGAAAGGGGTTCATTGACGACCTCATCGACGCCTTTGACCAAGGCTCCTCGTGGCCGGAGAAGCTATACAAGTCGGGCAACACATTTTAACCTCGAGTTTATTAACGACTTGCTTGATTTCTTCAACCCTAACCCTAACTGAGTCCAATTACAAACCTAGATCCAAGGTGGTTATGAAATCCACTCTGAGGGTTTCTTGTCTCACCATGAGAAAACTTCACAGTGTCGGTGCTAAGTTGACCTCCGTTGACGCCAAGACTAAGAGAGTTATATTGGCCCCATGATTGTGCTAGGTAACGATCTATGAACCCTAATTTTCCTTTTTTTTTGTTTAAACCATTATCATGTTTATGGTGGAGGATATCTGTGTATGAATTGTATACCATCAACATTAGTTGTTGGTCGGGTTGGATGATGTTACGTTGTGGCTGTTTTCAATGTTGAATGATGTTTTTGGGAGTTTTTGCTGTTGAATGATGTGGATTCTTCCCTATGTTTCTTACGGATGTAATCGTTTCAACTGTTGTTGGCTGGTATTTTGTGATTTAGTCCTTTATATGATGGTATTCTGTGATTTAGTCCACTTTATTGATGGAATATCTTCGATGCTGCTGTTTTTGTATAATTTATTCAACAATTTCTTTGGATTTGTTGACTGTTGGCTGATGTTGTGTGATTTAGTCGAGTACGATAAAAATTATTGGTTCTTGGCTGTTGTTTGATTTGCGTACTCCATAGTATAATGATATATATTCGATGCCGCTGTTGTTTGATTTATTCAACAATATTTTTGAATTTGTTGGACGATTAAGACTCTTTTCCCTTAAGTTGACTATTGGATGAGGTTGCAAAGTTGTATGATTGAAATACTTTTCCCTTAAGTTGACGGTTGGATGGGGTTGCCTGTTGCCTCCACAATTGCCTCGATATTTATCTGTTGGCTGATTTTGTATGATTTACCCCAGAATATGAGTCCCAGATATTTGCCTGGATATACTACGAATGTATACTAACCAGGCTGGTTTCATTCTTATTTGCAAAAAGATCACGTTGGTGGCCCCATTGGCATCATGTCCGTTGATTTTCGTGGTACTGAAAAAGAAAGAAATGTGACTAGTACAGGTACACAAAGTTGAGAATTAGATACTACACACCATAAAACCATGATCACATAGATGAATATCGGACTATTCTTGCGAGATTTGTTCATACCCACTTCCCAAGATAACTACTCCGTAGTATCAGAGCAACAGATTCAAAATAATCACGAGATAGCCGAGGATCCATAGCCACAAGCACAAACTTCAATCATGCATGATTCACAAGTCAATTCACAAGACAACCATTCAAACAAATCAACTGGTTCATGATTCATCAGTCTGAAAACCCATTGCAAATGCCTTTTCAATTACCAGACAAAATACTGCCTCAAATATGTCTTTAACTGATAAAACTAAATTTCTCTGATTGAAAAGTTAAAACTTCAAAAAGCACAAGACTAATACTGAGCAAAATCTAAAGCTCCAACAAAACAAGATTGGGATCTCATATGTGGGCGTTTTAGTGAGACTTGATGTGCTGCTGAACAACATGGAGACCTTCTGACTCCTCACCAAAGTCCTAAAACATCAAATCAAGGATTAGTCACATCTCTCCATTGATATATGCAGTAGTAGCTATTAAAACACCAGCAAATACAGCGGAAGTGATCCTACCTTAATAACCACGCATGAGCAACCAACAACTTTCCTTGCTTTACCCTCAGAATCAATCTTACAGAGCTGCATAAATATCAAGACGCGGAACATGAGCATTAGCATAAGAGGCAATAAACAGAAATTTTTCTGTTCAACACCAAACAATATTCTTGGACGCTATTTTTCCACAACAGAAATACAAATGGCTAAAAATACCCCTTAGAAAACCAATCAGTAGGAGGCGATTGTAAGGCAAACATACGCAGATTGAACAATTCTAAGAAAAATAAAAAAATCACATTCACTAAGTGGTAATTTAAAAACCAACAAGCAGTACAAGAAATTCAATAATGGTGGCAGCAAAAACATAACAGGGTAAAGTGACTTACACCAGCCCACTCGCCCAAAGTCTTGGCACTTGGAACTGTTAGCAAGTTAACATTGTGCTCAGCACAAAGAGCTTTCACCAACTTGACATAGTCAGGCTGGTCACAGTCTTCAGCCAACAAGCAGAGCTGAGCAGCGTGCTTCTCAATTACTTTGGCACCTTCATGAAGGCCACGGCTAAGGCCTCCATGAGCAAGAGATTTCTTCAGGACGATCTGCAGGGCAGTCATGACGTCCATGGTCTCCCCCAATGGAGCGGGGGTCTCACCAGCAACATTAGCTACCTCCTCACTGAAGGAAAATCAAAACAAACAACAGTAAATAAATAATATGAGTTTATAAGATGCAGACTACTGAGTGGTGACACAAAGAAAACGACAGCTTACAGAGCTGCAAGGAATTACAATGACTAGAACAATATTAAAAAAAAAAGGGTAACAAAGCAACGTGTTGAGGGGAAAGTGCAGTATGTTCATACCCAGACATAGTGTTGTTTGATTATGCAAATCTTCTCTTATCCTGTGAAAAAGAAGGGAAAGAGGATGGGTTAGATAGCAATTTGAAAGATTATTATCATAACAAAGCAAAGTAGCACACACAAAAAAAGTTAAATACATGATTTCAACAATCCAAATGGGAAGATTCAACAACTCCCACGAACCCTATACCCTACAGTTATTCAATTATCCCACTCCAAATCTGTTCCAAGAACGAAACAGGCATTTCATATCGCGAAAATCGATGAAATTGTAGGTTTTCACACCGAAACAGCAAAGAAGCAGTAATAAATCAAACGTTAACATGAAATTGAATTCATCTAACAATTATTCATGACTAGGAATTACTATCATCATTGTCGCCGTAATAAAAGCACCCCCAAAACCTATACTCATCTATTATCCTAATTAGAGTATCATATCATATCAGCCAAACATCAACAAAAACAAGGGATCCTACTATTTGATAGATAAAAATAATCATTTCAGCGAATGATATATACTTTCGACAATTAAAAAAACATCAAGAATGAATAATCGACCAAAATACAAAAATCAAAACATCAATCGAAGGAGAGAGAGTAGTGTTACCTCGAAGTTGCAGATTCTTCGTCGGAGGCGCACAGAACGTATATGACTGAGGTTAATGCTTCTCTCGTTTTTTAAAGCACCTAAAACCTAAAACCCTAGACAGATATCATTTGCGACTTGACCCATTTTTTATTTCAAGTCCGGGCTTTGTCTTCACTGGGCCTACATGGGTCAGATCCACTAGAATTCCAACTTTTGCCTAGTCTACATTAATCTGATTCAAATGTTTCCATGTATCACTGATATTCAAATCACTTGTGTATAGTGTCTCTTTGTACATCGAAAGAATACACATATTTTTTTATAATAGTTTTCTGGATAAATAATTTTTCCTTATATTATAGACATATATGAAAATATGTATTATAATAAAATCATGAAATACTTTTGTATTCTTTCTAAATGAGGTGTTGAGTCCATGAAAGACATGAATAATTAGAGTTTAAGACCTTTTTAAATAAATTTTATGCTTATTTCAATAACTTGTACAACACTCATGGAATTTTTTTCCTAAATAGTGAAATTCTTTCATTAATAAAAAATATATGTCTAAAAAAATAAAGCAAATATATAACAATTGAATCAAATAAAGTTTATTTCTTTTATCAAAATTACAATCATGTTTTAGATTTTGCACATCACCGGATCATATTTCTTTTTATGAGAGAAAGTCTAACGATTTGTTGTTAACGTGAAGGTGATTTCCATCTAATTCAATTGTTTGTATTTGAAAATTTGGAAAACTCTTGCAATTTTGTATATTCTATACCAAGAAGCCAATTTCACGATTCTCTTTCAATAATAAATTAAACCCATATTCATACTTAACTAATCTCACTCAATGTACGATAGGAACTTCAATATCTATACGTGAAACTAATCCCAATAGTTCTAAGTAATTAAGAATAGTTTGAACTACATCATTGGATGTAGTGAGTTCTCCTTTGTACTAGGCATAATTTGAAAAAGTAGTTCCATTACTCATGTATTAAGATTGTGTTATATTATGCAAATTGATAGTTACGTAGTGCTATATTAAGTATGCTCTGTGTACGTGGTTTATTTAGAGCGGTTCAGTAATGATGGAACTAGTTGACAAGTTTGTCATTGTGATTATAACGGCTAGAACTATTGTCTCCTTTTTTTATCCTTCTTGTATTTTTCATTGGGAAAATTTATAAAGTTTTTTTTCATTAGTAATCTATTATACTTTAGGCAATTTTTTGTGATCATTTTATATTTATAAATTATTATTTTAGTCTCACCCACCTCTGACATTCACATACTGACTTTTGTTATTTCAATATTTTTTCTTTCCTAAATAATATTTTTTAATTTTTACTCATAAAACCACGATAGTAGAGAAGTTTCTTAATGTTTAAATGTTGCCTTCTTAATGAAATTGAAATGGAAGGTTCTCACGAATCCAACAGCTCTTTGGTCACGTGTGTTGAGATACAAGGTATTGTAAAGGCCGATGTGATCTAGATATGTTTGAATCGAGAATGACATGTTCAAATTATGGAGTGAAATTATTGAAAATGCAAAGAAACTATGGGAGAGAATATGAGTGGCCACTGGTAATGGTTTGAATACCATTTTCTGGGATCATAAATGAGTCTCAAATTTTACCTTAAGCCCAATTGTAGTCAACCTTTTCCAAAAGAGATTATAGGGGCTATGGTGGAAGAACTGTGGGAAACCGGGGATGGTTGGAAATAGGAAGTTTTGCTCATCTATTACATGAAAACACCCTCAAACTGATACAAGCTATAATCTCTTTTGGAGATTGTAATAGATTGTAGTGTTACCTGAATCCTTCAAATTGGGATCCGAAGTTGTTGAAGAATGTCCGGAGAATCTCAAGCAATATATTGCTGAAGCAGTGACGTTAATGGGTTGCTGTCCACAGGATTATGCTCCTATCCTTTCTTTAATTTGTGAGACGAAGCCAATTTATGTGAATGATCTTGTTCATGATTTTGCTAAGCATGAGGTATGCTGTTAATTTCTTCGTAGATTTTGCATTATGAGTTTCCTTGGGATGGACTAAGGAGTTTGTAGTATGAAATGGTAAGTAATTTGTTTTGCATTATGAGTTTCCATGGGATGGACTAGGGAATTTGTAGTATGAAATGGTAAGTAATCTGGAGTTTGAGATAAATTCAGAAGATTTGACCAAAATTACCCAGTCGAGGCTGATTGTTCAATAGACAAAATCCACCCTTTTGGCCTTTAGCAGATTGGAATAACTGATGTGATGTGCTTAGTCTAAAATGGTTGAGGTTAAGAGCATGTTTGCAACTGTAGATTGTGAGTTTAGTCGTGAAAATAAAGTTGTCCTCAAATAGTACACTAGATTTCTAAGAAACATTAGAAGTCGACAGTAGTTTTCTTCAATTGTCAGTTTACTACTTCTAATGATCTAGGTGAAGGGGTTTGTGGGAGACATATATTACCCATTGCTGACTAAGGAATGTCTGAAAGATTGTGTTTTCTGAGCTGAGGAGCCACTATGCAGCTGTGGTTGTTTGACCAAAAAGCGATTTTGATATTGCGCTAATATTTGGGAAAAAGTACCTTAAAAAAGAAAAGGAAAGAAAGAAGCACACTGTTGTGTTTAGCATTCTATGTTGGGGGTTTACTGTAGTCACTCTACACATATTAAATCATATATTTAGAAATATGAGCCTTATATGGAACTTCAAATTTTGTTGACAGGTGAATAGTAAGACCACTGCTGACAAGCTTCATTCTGCACAATATGTGCAGGCTTTGAAGGCAGTAGGCATTGCAATAAGAATCAAGGGAAGATTAATTCCCATAATCTTGATGAGGGGGACTTGAAGCAAAGTTCGGGAGCAACAGGAAGTAAGAAGTTCCCTATTATGAAGGATGAGCCTTTCAAAAGGGAAACAGAACATGTTGATGATCTTGACAATAAGATGGTTCATCAGGCAATGCCGCTTGACAGTAGCATTGATAAGGGAAACCACCAAAGAAGGATGTTACAGGGGGATCTAGGAAAAAGGTAATAACTATTAACTAAGTTCTAATCTTTCATTTTGCTTTGTAGTTTTTTTGGGTTGCTTTGTAATTTGATTGACTTTGGTAATTTCTATAGAGCACTACTTTGTCAAGAAAGGATAAGATCAGGACAAATGATGCCTTCCAATCTCAAAGGAAGAGGGCCTTCTCAGATGTTGATGTATGTACTGATTCAATTACATGCCAATCATGTTTTATCTGAAAAATATTCATAGTAAAATAGTCCTTGAGAAGTTGAGAGTATTTGATTTAGTGTGTGTAGCATAGCTGGCTTGTCTGTATTTCTGCATACACTCTAGGAAGAGTTTCTTGATACCTGAGTTTTCAATATTGACACAAACTTTAGCTTTATTAGTTGTTTACTTTGTTCTGAGATGTGTAACTTTATTCACGAATCTGCATGAAACGAAGTAGACAAAGCCATTAAGAAAGGATAAAATCCAGACAAATGATGCCATTAAGTTTCAGAGGAAGATGGCCATCTCAGATGATGATGTATGTACTGATTTAATTATAAGCTAATCTTATTTTATCTATATGATATTTGCAGTAAAGAAGTCCTTGAGAAGTTGAGTGTGATTTATTTTTTTTGTGAGGTGGCATGGCTGGCTTGTCAGTATTTCTGCACACACTATAGGAAGTATTTCAGTGATATCATGTTTTCGTTCTTAACACAAACTTTGGCTTTATTAATTGTTTGTATTGTTCTGAGATGTGCAAATTTATTCATGAATCTGCATGAAACAAGTGGGCCAAGCTTAACAAGAACCTTGAAAATGTTTCCTTTACTTTTAAGGAATAGATCTTATAAATAAACTATATGGGATAATTGTAATTTAGAGTTTTGGTCCCTGTGCTGCTCCACAGTTTATTCTGAGTTTGTTTTTCACATTTGTTCACTGAAATATCCTTGTATCACGTCTATTGTTCATGTTATATCGTCTGGAACAATGATCATCTCAACAGGTGCATTTCCAGCCATCAGACTCATCCCGCTTCTGAATATAATTCATGGTACTTTTAGCTAAAGTTGAAGCGTCTATACTTCACTAGCACATTGTAGAATAGAGTATTAGAAACTGGTAATGAGGTGAAATGTGCTATCTATCTATTATTTCCCTTTGCTATATCAATGTTTGACGGACAGAGGTAGAAATGTTCATTGTAACTTCTTGTTTCCGAGACATTCAATATACTGGCTTGCTAGATGGCATGCAAATATATAACAGTGTAGCACAGTGCTTGACAATTTTGTTGCTATTAAAGCAGTTTTTCAAATAATATTCCAGTTTAACTATAAACCTAAAATTTGGTATTGAACTCTATATTATTCCATTGTGCGTAGCTAGTATGGCGTAGTTATTGTTGCTTTGTCTCTTACTATACATTTTTCCTGCAGATATTGTTTTGTTGATTTTATGAAATGAGAATTTTTATACATCCATTGTTCTGTGGAAGCATGCCTTTAAAAGTTTAAAGGTTGCTATAATTCTTGCTACTTGATGAGTTATATCATTGGCATTAGTGAAGTTTATTATTATCTCATATAATGCATGCAGCTTAACGTATTAATCTCTTTTATTGCTTTCTGCAATTCAATGATCCTGTCAAAGTTGTTACTACCTTACTGTAATTTGTCATTTGTTCCTCTTTTAATCTTTGCAGCATAGCAATATGTTAGTTTTTTTTTTTTTTTTGTTTTTCTGAAGTAGAGCCTGAATCTACATTGTATTATTCTTTGCTTTCACTATTTGATTGGTTTATTTGCTAAACAAGAAACCCATTTTTGATTGGTATGCTGATGTCATGTAATTTTGTTTTCTCCCATCCTTACATATTACTCTCAGGTTATTGAGACTCCTCATGGAAGAAAAAAATTACAAAGAGGATTTGGTTGGCTGTAGAATCAAGGTTTGGTGGCCTCTCGATTACAGGTAAGCACTTTAATAGTGCTATAATTATTTGATTTTTATTACTGAATTAATCATCATTTTCTTAACAAGGCTCTTTCTTGAAGTCACTGTCATGATAGCTAATACATCTTAATGAAATTTGAATTTCACTACCATAGTTATGCAAGCTTGAGGCTTTTGGAAAGTAGATGTGCTTCCCGCAATAGACTAAGAAAAAAACAAGAAAAAAAAATCTGATGTGTGCCGGAGATCTCGAGCTAGCGGAATGATTAAGCGTAGGTTGTGATGGATTGTAATGGGAATAGCACAGTAGCTAAGACAATAACAGCAGTTATGTAATATGTAAAATGTATATATTATGATGTATGATTGTATTCAACTGTTATGTCATTACATTGACCTTCATTCGAGAGGAAGGACTCTCCCAAGTTGCGCATTACAAATTGATCGATGTCCTCGCCCTTCCCCCTACTCCCCCTTTTATGTACAGATATTCTATACCCATATTCTGCCCATCTAGTAACAGAATTATACTATCTTGTTATTCTCTTGTGCCCCCAACGGTCTAACTGTTTCCTGCTACTCCCTTGCTTTTGCTGCTTGATTCCTTGGCCTTGTTCCTCCCAGCATACGTCACCCATATAGGTAGTTTGGTTGAGCTCCCTGCAATACCCCCTCCGATCAGCTTCTCCTTGTCCTCAAGGTGGAAATCTGGAAAATGCAAATCCACCTCTGAATATGGCTCCCATGTAGCTTCAAACTCTGCTAACTACTTCCACTTGATCAACACTTCTACCACAGGTTGATGTCCTTGCCATTGATTCCTCATTCCCAGAAGTGCCTCAAGGGTCACTTCCAGTGCCAAATCAATTGAGAGATGCTCTGGCAGTGGTGAGGGATTCAAATTCTGACCATGGGCCTTCTTCAATTGTGAAATGTGGAATACCGGGTGTACCTTTGCCCAGGTAGTTGCAACTTGTATGCTACTTTACCTCTGAGTATCCTAATAAGGGCCATAGAACCTTGGAGACAACTTCTTCGCCTCTCTCTTTTCTAATGAGGGCTCTTTGTAGGGCTGGAGTTCAAGAAACACTAATTAAGTCTCCTACTCCAAACTCCCCACCTTTCCTCTTCTTATTTTCATACTCCCTTATGTGCTCTTGAACTGTAGTAGGTGGAACTTGAGATCATCCAACACCACATCTCGTTCAACTAATTGTTCCTCCACAGATGAGATAGCTGTTATTCCTTGTATAAACCGGATTAAATGGGGAGGGTCCTTGCCATACACTGCCTTGAATGGTGTGTTGCTGTATAAAAGGTTGTATTGTACCAATACTCTGTCCACGGTATCCAAGTAGACCATGATCTCAATTTACCATTGACTAAAGGAATTTGAAAAAATACGATTCCTATTAGACACAATGGTGGAGGGCATACTATGTAGGCGGACTATATGGGTCACTGTCAAAGCTGTGAAGGGGTGTCGAAAGAGCATAAAGTGAGCGTATTTCGAGAGTCTATCCATAACTAGTATAGTGTCCCACCCGTCGGACCGTGGAAGACCCTCTATGAAGTCCATTGAGATATTCTCTCATACCTTGTCGCACATAGGAAGCAGTTGAAGTAGGCCTAAGGGGCTAACTATCGAGGCTTTATTCCGTTGACAAATCAAGCATTCTTGCACGTATTTGGTAACATCTTTCCTCATCCCAACCCAGTACCACTCTGCTACTAGTCTTATTTAAGTTTTGAAGTCCCCGGCGTGCCCCCCAAGCGGTGACTCATGATATTCTTGAAGTAGAGCCACTATCAATTTTGAAACCCTTGGTATGACCACCTTCCCTTTGTATTTCAATATACCCTAGCCTCTCAATAATAAACCACTTGGGTACCCTATCACCTTGCTCTAACCTACTCATCAACCCTTTTATGAGCCTGTCTTGCTATATGAGGGAGTATACTTGAGACCAGGGAATTCCACACTGGTGACTACTTTTTAAGTCACTAATTATAACCGCAAGTGTACGGCTGTTACAGTACAACTACGAGTCGTCCTCTAGGAAGCTAATATAGGGTCAATTTAGCTCAATTTTATTAGATTATGCTAGAAATGAGTTGTTTAGTGAAACTAATAACTAAGATTGCAAAGATTAAAATGTGTTATCGATAAGAGAAAGACCTAGGATATTAATACATCCCCACTAACATGCATTAACCTTCATCAAATACACCAACATCAATGATCAAATAAAAAAAACCCTTTAATTATCCTAACCTTAACTTTCGCTTCTTGATTAGTCTAATTGTATTAGGTGTAGCCCTCTTAATCTCAGCTCTCGCGTCTTGATTAATTAGCAAAAATCATTAAGACAAAGGAAATAATTAATCTCAGCCGTTGCTTCTCGACTAATTAAACCAATGAATTTAACCTAATGATTAATTTTTAACAACCTAATAAACCAACCTTAATTTGACATTGAATTGATATAAGAATCCACTTAATACATGCTAGGGTTCATATATTAACATCCTAGAAAAGAAATTACTTACTAATCATACTTAAAGACATACGAACAATAATGAAATCAAGCATAGAAATAAAAATCATAAAACTATAAGTAAATCAAATTAAATAACAAGAGACATGAATGAATAAGCAACAAAATATAATGAACTAAAGAAAAGAATAGAAGAAACTTACTTGAGAATTAAATTGATGATGAACTAAGAATAAAATTTGATTATTCAAGAGA
This sequence comes from Dysphania ambrosioides, assembly GCA_026401315.1. NCBI lineage: Eukaryota > Viridiplantae > Streptophyta > Magnoliopsida > Caryophyllales > Amaranthaceae > Dysphania > Dysphania ambrosioides. The sequence goes on from CM048672.1 coordinate 21,885,653, forward strand.
AACAAAGTTTTTTGAGGGAGAATTACATAAATTAAACCATAAAACTAAAACCTAGAAAAAAAAGAATAAAGAGGAAAAGAGAGGAGGAAGAAGAAAAGCCAAAACCTAGAATACTAGAATATAGAATCCTAGAAACTCCTCGAGTTAAACCTAAAAACCCTAACATAAACTAACCTAATTTTTAATTAAAAATTAATTCCAAATTTTAGAAAAATAACAAAAAAAATAAAAATAAAAGAAAAATAAAAGAGAACAAAAAGAAAAAATTCCCTTGAGTTTGCCGTAAAGTTTTTGGAGTACTTCACATCAATCATTCTTTTCTTCTTGGTTTTCGTGCATCATTCACTTTCTTTTTTTTTCTTTTTGGGCTAAACTTTTTTTTCTTTTCTTGGCCCAATTTCCACCATTAAATTAACACTAACTTCATTATATTTTTGTTATTGAAATACATTTATACTAAAAAGACTTAAAAATTAGCAATAATCGATATGATTAAAGCCGAAATATAATTAGAGACTTTTAGCATAAATTCGGTTAACTAAACCCGAAATTACCTAAAACTCATCCAAAAGGAGTTTGAATCAACACCGAAAAGTACAAATAAATGTACTTATCACACACATAGAGACAAGGGAATAGCAAGTGACCTCGGGGGTGAATTCCCTTGATAATGTGTTTGCCACTATGTTGCTTGCTCCCGGTTTGTATTGTATCTCAAATGAGTACCCCAAGAGCTTACTTACCCAACTCTGTCCCAGTTCTCTTTATTCAAGCAAGTGCTTTAGGCTTTTCTGATTTGTTCGAGCAATAAAGGTACTACCTAGCAAGTAATGTCGCCACTTCTCAATTGCCATTACAATGACCATCAATTCCTTATCATAGATAGCCTTGCTTGATGCCTTACTCCCCAAGACATTGCTGAAAAATGTAATAGGATGCCCTTTTTGGATTAGGACAACTCCCACTCCATACCCACTTGCGTCTATCTCAACTACAAACGGTTCTGTGAAGTCAGGCATCGCTAAGATTGGGCCCGAGTCATAGCTTCTTTGAGTTGTAGGAAAGCCCTTGTAGACTCTTCATTCCAATTGAAGCTGTCCTTTCTCAGCTGATTCATTAATGGTCTTGCGATCTGAGCATAGTCCTTAATAAACTTGCAATAATGCCCTGTCAGTCCCAAGAATCCTCTCAGCTCCTTCAGGGTTCGGGGTTGGGGCTACTCTAGCATCGCTTGCACCTTACTCGTGTCCACTGCCACCCCTTAACTTGACACGACATACCCCAAATACGCCACACGTGATAAGCCAAATTCACACTTCTTCTTGTTCGCATACAACTTATTATCCCTCAACACTCTCAGCACCACTTCCAAACAAATCAAGTGATCCTCCATACACTTTCTATACATCAAAATATCATCAAAGAAGACCAACACAAACCTCCTCAGGTAAGGCTTGAACACGGTGTTCATCAAAGATTGGAATGCAGTTGGAGAATTGATTAAGCCAAATGGAATTACCAAAAAATCATAATGGCCCTCATGCGTTCAAAATGTCGGTTTTGGTTCATCTGGACCCTTGACCCGTATCGGATGATACCCTGATTTGAGGTCCAGCTTAGAGAAGACTGAGGCCCCTTGGAGCTCATCCAATAACTCATAAATTACTGGGATTGGATACTTATAAGGTACAATCCCTTCATTAAATGCTCAATAATCAACATATAAGTGCCAAAGACAGTCTTTCTTCTTAACTAATAGCACCGGGCTTGAATATGGGCTAGGTGATGGTTGGATTATCCCGGCATGAAATATATCCTTCACCAACTTCTCATTTAGTTCTTCTGACTATGAGGATAGCGGTATGGCCTAACATTAATGGGATCCACACCCTTCTTCAACAAGATTGCATGCTCAATGCTTCTTTGTAGAGGTAAACCTACCGGCATTTCAAACACCTCTTCATATTTACACAACATCACTTGCAACTAGCTGGAATTTCATGCTCTATTTTGATCCCCTTACACTCCTATGTCCACTTCCTCATCTCTAGTAAGAAGCCCTACCCTTCTTTCTTTATAGACAGAAACATGGCCTTGAGTGACACTTCACTCCTTCCTAAGGAAACATCTCCTTTCAATATGACATTTTCCTCACCAAGCCAAAACCTTATAACCTGTGTCTTCTAGTTGGTCGAAATGGTCCTTAATATCGAGCCATTGAAACCCTAAAATTATATCAAAGTTCCCCAAGGTAATAATATAAAATCTTCCACTACCACCACTCTTGGTAATTCCAAGACAATTCCATTGCATTCCCCTTCCCCTTGAACTTCATGGCCAATTCCCAATGTGACCCCAAAGCCAGCCTCCCTTGTGATTGGTAGCTACAATCTCTTGGCAGTCTCTAAACTATTAGAGACTGAGTTTGAAGACAATAGATAAGACTAGTAGGATGTATGAAATACAAGAAATATGTATGCAAAGAGCTATATTATTATAATACTTCAATGTAAGGAAACCTTCTTTCAAAAGGAAGTTTCTCTCCACTATTAGCTTTACAAACATTCTGAATGATCCCCCCTGTAATTCCCCTCTTTATTTAATTACATATATTTCCCTTAACAGAATACATTTCCTTTATTACACATAATTACACATTTCCCTTTAACTTTCTAATTAACCACCTGATGGTTGTATTATTCTCTTAAGCTTCTTGCTTCATAACCATCCATTAGCTGCATCTTTCTCCTTAGCTGCTTCCAAACCCTCTGCTGGTATTGTTGCATCATTCCTCTTAGCATGCTTCCTTCTTGTATCAATCATGGTTATTAGAGGTTTGCTGAACTCCCTGTAATACCCTCTGCCATAAGTTTCACCTTGTCCTAAGGTGGGTCAGGAAAACGAGTAATCAAGTTAGAGTATGGCTCCCATGTAGCTTCAAACTTGGCCAGGTCCTTCCATTTAATCAAGACTTCCATGATGGTTACTTGATCCTATTGGCGATAACGAATTCCTAACACAGCCTCTGGACATGCTTCAATCATCAAGTCAGCAGACAGATGCTCAGGTAATGGAGAGGGGATCATCTTCTGCCTAAAAGCTTCCTTCAATTGCGAAATATGAAATACTAGATGTATTTTATCTCTTTTCGGTAATTGCAGCTTGTAGGCAAACTCCCCATTTCTCTAAGTGATTTTATATGGTCCATAAAACCATGGAGATAACTTCTTGCATCCTCTCTTATCCACAGAACGTTGTGTATAAGGTTGGAGCTTCAAAAAGACTAAGTCATCCCACTACAAACTGTCCCCCTGTCCTCTTTTGGTTTTCATACACTTGCATGTATTCTTGAGCTCGTAGTAACTGGAATTTAAGGTCATCTAAAACCTCGTCATGCTTCAATAGCTGTTGATGATATGGTAGTGGCTCCATGAGAAAAACACACCAAATGAGGAGTATCCCTCCCATAAACGATCTTGAAAGGAGTATGTTTTATAACTGAATGAAATGATGTGTTATACCAGAACTCAGCCTAGGGAATTCAGGTAGCCTAGGTTCTGGGTTTCTCATTCGCAAAACACCTTAAATATGACTTTAAGCCTTTGTTAACCACTTCTGACTATCCATCTGATCTGTACTCGGGGCTAGTTGGGTACCGTGCAACCTAAAAAACTCCTTCCAAAATGTACTAAGAAAAATATGATATCTATTTAAAACAATAGTCGATGGGATCCCATGTAGTCACCCCACTACCTTAACAAATGTATGAGCTTCCACTTCTGTCGTGTAAGGGTGTTTAAGCAAGATAAAATGAGCATACGTCAACGACATGTCCACTACCACCAGTATCGTGTCCCAACCTAATGATCTTGGAAAACCCTTCACAAAATCCATTGAGATGTCTTCCAAAACTTGATATTGCAAGGGTAACGGCTGCAACAAACCCATTGGACTAACTATGTTTGGTTTATTATGCTGGCAAATGGAGCAAGCTTGCACATATTTAGAACATCCTTCCTCATGCCAACCCAATGCCACTCTGCAGCTAATCTCTGATAAGTTTTAAAATCCCCTGTGTAACCTCCAGTAGGTGAGTCATAGTATTCATGTAAGAGTGAGGCAGTTAACTGAGAATTTTGAGGGATAATTATGCGACCTTTGAAATTGAGGATCCCCTTTTCTACCGTGAAACCTCTAGGCACCTTCTTCCCTTGCTTAATATTTTCCCTCAACTATGTGATAAAAGGATCCTGACTGATGACACATTGTATCTGATTCCACGGGACTACACAGGCTAAAATGAGAATTGAACAAGAAATCTCTTCCACAAAGCATCCGCTATAGTGTTACTAGCACCAGGATTATACTAAATCTCGAATGAATAGCCAAGTATTTTACTTACCCACCTTTGATATGCCTGCCAATTTCTCTTTTCTCAAGTAAATACTTCAAACTTTTTTGATCTGTCCTCATAATGAATGTCCTGCTAAGCAAATACTAGCGCCAGTTTTCAGCCGCCTACACGATGGCCTTTAATTATTTCTCGTATATGGACTTGATGGTAGCTCTACTGCCTAACACTTTACTAAAATAAGCAATAGGATGCCCTTGTGCAATAATACAACCCCAACTCCCATCCCACACACATCAATTTCCAATACAAACGCTTTAGCAAAATTTGGCAAAGTAAGGACTAGAGCAATGATCATGGCTGATTTAAGCTGTTTGAAAGCGGTGGCTATGACCTTATTCCAATCAAAACTATATTTTTGAAGCTGATTTGTAAGTGGAAGAGCTAGTTGAGCATACCCTTTGATAAAACCAGTGAACCTCAAGCATCCTTGAAGTCCCTTCAAATTTTGAGGTGGAGGCCTATCGATCATTGCTTGATTTTAGCTTGAATCTACCTCTACTCCATGCCTCAAACTACATGAACCAAATATGCCACCTTATGGGTTTGATGGGTTCAATTGAACTCATACTAAAACCCAAAAAAATTCTTATATATTTTGCAACGTTCTCCTACATGTATATACTTTCCAGCTCAGTGGTAAAGCCTTTAAATTTTACACAATAGAACTAAGTTCTATTCACCTTACTCCAATTTCCATCTTTTTTCCAATCCCTTCCCTTGACATTGACCAAGCCCTCACGAGTCATGACCTTAGCTAGCCGCCCACGGCCCACCCCTCACCACACAGCCAACACCGTAGTAGTCTCCATCATGAAGTCACCTTCTCACAGCTCACCTCGTCATGCAGCGGTAGCCAACACCAGCCTCACGTCCTCAACTCGGCCATTCCCACTCCGCTACCACATCAAGCCATGTCCACGCAGCCACCCCTTACCATGCAACCATAGTAATTAGCCAATTAGGTATGTTGATTTGTTGTTGAATGTTGATGTTCAATTAGGTAATAGGTATGTTATATAATGTATTTTTATTTTGTATGGATTGAAATATAGATACATAATGAATAATTCACAATTGAACTACATACTTCATTTTTGTTGGATTTGGGAATCGTTAATTATGTGAACTTGTGATTTGAAAATTAAAATGTTGATTTACTTGATTAATTGTTATTAATATTCAATTAAGTATTATAGTATATCATTGTTTGGTTTGAAATATTGATTAATTATTATTGAAATGTTAATAATTATCGTTGATGCTCAATTAGCTATGTTAGTGTATTGTTGATGATTAATTTGGACATTGGGTTGTAATAGTTGTTATACTCAAAATATTGTATTGAGTTATTGTCATGTGTTGCTATTGGATTATTATGTAGTTGTTTGTTGTTATGCTCAAAATATTGTGTAATATATGGTTCGTTGCTACATTGCGTATTTTGAACCCATAAGACAAGAACCTGGCATCGCCACTGGGCATGAAGAATATGTGAAGAGGTGTGAAGAAGGGAAAAGAAGAATTAAGAGAAGGAGAATATGGCATTAGCACGCACGAGATGGAGAGAGAAAGAAGAAGAATGAAGAAGATGAAGGAAAAGGAGATGGCACATAGAAGAGAGGGGGGCAAAGGTTGAAAATGTGGGAGACAAAGAGGGAGACATACAGAGAATAAGAGGGAAAAGAAAAAGGGGAATAACATGTAAGAAGGAAGTTAGGGAAGGAAGAAGAAAATAAAGGATTAGGGCTTGGTCAACTATGTTCAAATTTTTGGATTTTAGATTTTCAAACTAATCTGTAAATAAAATCATATGGAAAGCTAATAAATATTTATAAAATAAATAAGTGGTAATTATTCTATTTAAAATTGATTGAGATAAATAATAGCTTCAACAACTCATAAAATATAGGTTAGGTTAATAATAAATGAAAGTATTAAAAATTTCAAATCAATTATACTTTTTTTAATTGGAACTCACTAAAAGATTTAGTTTTAGAATCCTAAATTCCCTTTTATTTAAAGTATTAGTAAAATAAAAAATTTCAACTAATTAATTGTATTTTAGAAACAACATTAGAATAGTTATTATATTATTCCCATAGTTCTTTTTTGTTCTTCCCGTATTTCTCATCAGGAAATTTCAAAATGATCTTCTCATATAGAATCATTCTAATTTAGTCTAATTTATTTGGACTAAAATAACCGCAATTGAATTAAAAAAATTTGACAACAATACCCTCATTTTACATATAAATTACCCAAAATACCCCCACTAATCCTGTTAAATGCAAGGCCCTAATGGAAATGATTTCTTTTCAGATTATATTACATTAATTTTAAGAAATTTTAATGGTATTTAATCATGTATTGATCTTTTACCTGTTTCTAAATAAAAAGATAAAAAAAGAATAAATAGAGTATTATATTTTAAATTAATCAGTTTAAATTTTGGCGTATTACAATAATACTATAATGAGGTCGAGTTTTTCTCAAGTATATAAGCTGACCATGTCAAAAAATAAAAGTATATGAGCTGAAATGTTTGAAAACACCTCATGAACAAGCTCGAACGCTAGTAATAGTCGACTCCAACTATCACTAGCCGCCAATAACTATACACCAAACTCCTATTAGCTATCATTATAGTTTATACTTTTGCCGACTATTGACAATTTAAGGTTGAGATACCGACTAGATAGGAAGGGCATGATAAATGAAAGAGAGTAAATGGTAGAAATACAGGTAACACGTAGGTAAAAAAAACTGCGAGTAGCTATGAGTTTACTAAGACATTATAATGACAACATGAAAGACATGTATGAGTATAAGCACATTTTACAGGTGATTGTAAATTAATAAAGCTTTGGAAAAGTATAAATATAAAGGGTACGGTTGAGCAATGAATTGTATGTGTATATTGGGTTGCCGATGGACTTCGGAAAATAATGTGGCTAGTGTATTACATGACAATGGGCAGTAACAAAGTGGTGTAGAGTGAGTAGATGGATGGTTTGACAAAGAGGACATAATGTAGACTAGTATTCTATATTACTCTAGCTTTAGTAGAATAATGATGGATTTGTAGGAATTAGATGTGTCTAGCAAAATTACAAGAAACGACTTCTAAGCATCTAAAATAGGATCTAATGTACATAATAATATAAATAATCAGTATAGAACAACATATCCTAAATGCGTGAATTCCTCAAAGCAAAAGGGCACGTCTTTTGCAGATTTTAGAACGTCAAATGTCGTTCCTCTAGTATTGGTCCACAAGCAATGATCATATGTAACATTTACATATATAAGTGTTTACTTATATGTAACATTTACTTATATGTAACATTTACATATATGTAACACTTACATATAAACCTTATTTACATATATGCAACATTTACATATATGAGATTGTGTTAATTAAGTAACTCAAAGTAACTTAATTAACCTAATTAATTCATTTTCAACTCTCACATAATTATATTAAATTTGTCCAATCAATTGCTTATATGTGTGACCTCATAAGACTCGGTTAAAGTTAGTAGTATATTAATCTAATTAATATTCAAATTATAGTTGATTTCTAGCAAAACACTATAATCACCTAAATAACCAAATATTATTATCTCCATAATTAGTCCTAATTATTGTTGAGGACATTTTCTTCAATCTTCCACTTGTTTGAAAACAAGTGTGTAACCATAAACTTCTTAAGTCTCTTAATGTCGAATTTGATAGTATGATCACATCTCATGTTGAAATACAAGCTTAAACTGTTGAAACAAATGATTAACTCTTAATCCATTTGAGCACAACTATGAATTTTCAAGTTCTTACTCTTCAAGATGCCCAAAATACCAATCCTAACAATTAGGAGGACTTATTCAATCTTGTACAACCAAAACTCCCACTTAACTTTTAGCATCCCCAAGCGTTCCCTTTATAACCTCCTTTTATGACACGATGATTGAGAATGTCAAAAGACATGCATACTAGTCACTAAATGAGAATAGTGTACTACCCATGTCAAAGGAATTCACTAAACATAACGAATGAAATTCTAAAAATATTAATTAGGTATATCCAATATGTATCCATATACATATCCATGTAAATGACTAGACATCTCTATTTCCCCATAACCCATGAAAATGTGCTATCAATCAACTTACAAACTAGTCCTTAATGAATCATTTATGTCCATTTCAATGATTCGGACCAGGGAATAACAATATTTATAACCTCGAATCACTTAATATGGTTTCATTCATCAAATCACACATTTGACAAACCTATCGAGTGGTATAGAATACTTTGGACATTTTAGTTAACATCAAACCATAGTTAAATAAGAATAATCACTTTATTGAAAAACATAAACATACATATCTAAGTGTTTTATGTCTGTGACTAATTTTACAATAAAATAGTACACAACTAAAGCCACTCTCCAATATGCTTACGCACTAAAGCCCTAGTATTACTTTCATACTTGGGTTAAGGCAATGGTTTAGTTAATGGATCAGCAATTCGTGTGAATTTTGCTTCGAACTCTTCTAGCTCAATTCCTCTCCATTCAGAAGAAAGATAAAACCAGATTGAGATCAAAAGTTATCTTTACTGTTTGGAAGCTTGCATCAATTTAATTTTCAACAACTAATTTACTTTCAACTTTGTATACTAAGAAATTATCCTTAGCCATTCTTAAGTACTTTAGGATATTCTTAGCTACACTCCAGTGTGTTTCACCTGGATTCGAATGGAATATGCTATATATGCTCAAAGAATATGAAATATCTGGTCAAGTACAAATCATGGCATGCATAATAGACCCTATTGTCGAGACATAAGGCACATTATTAATTTGCTTAATCTCATCAATGTTCAAATGACATTGAGTCTTACTTAGCAATTAACCATGTTGCATGATATGAAATCCTATTTTAAAAGTTTCCAGATTGAACCTAGCAATAACCTTATCAATATAAGTTCTTTGACTAAATCCAATATGTACTCAGCTTCTCTAAAGTCTTTCATAGAGAAACAATTCTATAGCCATTCCTTGACTGATTCAAGAATGAGAACATTGTTTCCTATGAGAAATATGTAATTTACATAAAAGACTAAGAAGATTATGATACTCCCACTAAACTTCTTATAAACACAAGCTTATTCTTCATTCTTGAGAAAACCAACCTGTTTGATTGCCTCATCGAATCAAAGATTCAAACTCTGGGATACTTGCTTTGAAAACATCAATGTTTTCATCTTTGTCTGTTTTCACTTAAAAAACCCATTTGCATCCAATAGGTGTAACCCCATGAGGCAAATCAACCAAGTCCCATGCTTGACTTTTAGATATGGATTTCATTTCAAATTTCATGGCTCCAAGCCATTTTTAGAGTTTTGATTTGCCAAGGTTTCTTTGTATCTAGTAGATTCATCGAGTTCTAAAATCAATATTTCATTATTTTCTGTTAACAAGAAATCCACAAAACTTCTTTGGTGGGTTTCTTGGTCCACTAGATCTGCATAGGGCAGCAACAAGAGAAATTTCCTTCTCAACAACTTGAGAATTTTTGCTCGAATCATATTCGAGTGGAGTAATAGGAGACTCATGCGTTGAATGCACTTCCTCTAACACAGGGTCAGACATAGAAGAAGGATTATGCAATGCACAACCTCTACCACAGGTAATGGCACAAGTGCTTATACTTCTGACATAGATTGATCCATATCCATTTGTTGCGCTTCTCAAACTTTTTTGAGAGATATATTACTCACACTTACCTTTTGAAAATAAAGTCTTTTCCATAAAGGTATCATCCTTAGCAACAAACACTTTTTTTGTCTTAATGGTTGTAAAATTAATAACCCTTTATTTCTTTAGGTTTGAGTTTGTTTGATTGTAAACATTTTACGTAAGTTTTACAAACCCCAAACGCATAGAAAAGATAGATTAGGAACACTTCCTCTCCATAACTCATATGTAGTTGTATCTACAGCCTTTGACGGAGTCCTATTTAGTGTAAAAGTAGTAGTTTTGAGAGCATATTTCCCAGAATGACACTAGAAGGTCAACAAGACTCACAATCGATCAACCCATATCTAATAGAGTTTGATTTTCAGAAACACCATTCAACTAAGGTGTTTCAAGTGGAGTTCATTATGAAAGAATTCCATAACATTTCAAATGACCACTAAATTCTTGGCTCAAATATTCACCACCACAATCTGATCGTAATGCTTTTATAGTTTTTCCAATTTGGTTCTCTATTTCTCATTGAAACTTTTTTAACTTTTCAAAAGATTATAACTTATGTTTCATTAAGTAAAGATCTCCCTATCTACTTAAATCATCAATAAAGGTTGTGAAGAAGCTGTAACATCCCCTAAATTTTGTTCTTATAGGTCTATATACATCTATATGTATTAGGCCCAATAGTTCACCTTTTTCAAAAATAAAAGGTGTTTTTGTCATCTTAACTATCAAGAAAGATTCACATATATCTAATGATTTGTAATCAAAAGATGTTAGAGGTCCAACCATTTTTAACTTCTGAATGCAATTCAAGTTGGTATGGCCTAAACGATAGCTCTACAAATAGACAGGGTTAGCGCCATTTTTTCGATGTTTCTTTCTTTTTGTGATAAGAACATGTTTTTCTTGATTGAGTAAATATAACCCATTATTAGTACTGGCATAAAACATATCATCCAAATAACATAGAGAAAAAACCTTTCTTTATTGTAAATAAATATCCTTCAAGTTCTAAAACATGAATCAAGATAATTTTTTTTATCAATACAAAGAACATAATAACAATTATTAAGTTCTAATATTAATTTAGAAGTTAAAGGTAAACTATAAGTTCCAACTGTTGCAACCTTTGCTCTATTTGTAACATACAGTTCTACCTCTGCCTTAGCTAGTTTTTTACTCCTTTTTAGTCCCTGCATATTTAAACAAATGTGAGAAACACATCTGGTATCAAATACCCAAGAAGCATAAGTTTCTTAAATTACTTCTATAATATAGAAACCTGAAGTAAAAACACCATACTTCTTATCATTCAAGTATTTGGGGCACCATACTTCTATAATTAATGCATGCTTTGTTAAGCAAAGCTCCAGAAATGAGATTCCTGTGAATATCAGGCGCATGCAACACATTTTGTAAAGCAATTATTTTTCCATAAGTAAGTTTTAAAAGAACTTTTCCTTTTCCATGGACACTCACAGAACTTGAGTTGCCCATGAAAACACATTCACCATCTCTAACTTGTTCATAAGACTAAAATTGTTCTTTATTAGAGCAAATATGACGAGTTGCTCTTGTATCAACAATCCATTTAGTCACATTATTGACTAAATTCACTTTAGAGACAACTGCAACAATAATGTTTTCAATAAGATTAACCTGTGATTTAGAGTTGTCATTACCGCCCTTGCTTTTGGAGCCGGGTCTATGTCCCTTAGGACAAAACCTGGAAGAATGTCCTATTTCACCACAAGTATAGCACTTTTCATTGAAAGTACGTATCTAATAAGACCCTTTATTCTTGGAAAACCTATTAGACTTAGTACCATGAACCTGATTATGTCCCCTGCCTTTGAAACCCTTACTTTTACCTGCAAATATAGATTCAACCATATTTGTAATACAAGAAGAATGATCACGAGGTTTAGATTTCACCTGAATTCTATTTTTGTTCCTCAATTTTTATGTGAGAAACCAATTCCTGAAGAGTGAAGTCCTTTTGCTTATGCTTCATTGAATGGACATATGTATCCCAAGAGGGTGGTAGTTTTTCAAGAAGACAGTTTGCTTGAAAGGTCTCACAAAACTTCATTCCCTTAGCAACAATATCAGCACATAAAGTCTCATATTCATGAACTTGGTCAAGAACAGATTTGTCATCAGTCATACGAAAATTCAACCATCGACTATAAGCATATTTTTTAGTCCCAAAGTCATCAGTATCATACTTAGACTTAAGAGCATCCCATATGCCTTTAGCATTTTTTGACTTGCTATAGATTTGAGTCATGTAGTGCAAGATCATACCACAACACGTTTTATTATCTTTAGCAAAGTCTCTAAAGGAATTCAAGGGAGCAGTATCAACAGTGAGACCATAATCAACATCGATTTGACCAAGAAACAACTCTATTTTATCATACTACATCTTATAGTTTTTCCATCAAAAGGATCCATTTTAGACATATCCGGAATAAAAGAGTTAAGCATAGCAGAATTCAAGGGCACCATAGAAGGAATAAAAGTTCCAGATTCATTATCAGCCATTATCAGAATCAATAAAAACAAATTTGACTTTAGAATGTTGGAATAAGACTTATAACAAAAGAAAAGCTTATTTGGAAACCGAGAAGAGAACCTCGTGGCGTGAAGGATATCACTGCCCTAAAATCGAATTTGCCCTGCACTCGTACACATGACCTCTTGCCAATCGGCCCCCAGGGTTACACGACTTCACCCGATCTGTGTACTCCGTAAAGGTGAATTGAGAACTGCACTAATACAATGGCCGAAAGTGTTTATGAATATTTTTGAAAGGAAAAATCAACAACTCAATGGCTACGGGTTTCTGGTTGCCCTCAAAATGAAAAAGGAAGGTAGTTATATAGAATATTTAGGTTTTTGAGGGAGGAAAGTCAAACCATCATTTAAGGCTTAATAATGTAACATTGCCATAATCAATTGAGCGAATTAAGGAAATGAAAAATGCAATAACAATTACAATATCGACAAAGATATTGTGGCCGTTATTAACATGTAAAAGATTTCGACCAAAAAATTAGAATCATGTATAAAATCCCGCCACACCCACACCCACACACGTGTCACGAACACGAACTGGGCCGGGTAGTGGCGGTGGCACGCGAGGGGTTTCCCATTTCTAACCCATACTACATGTTCAACAATAGCAAATGAAACTCATTTATATACAGTGAACTAAACTTCCTCAACTCTTACACATAAAAGTATAAGCTAGAATTACACATAGAAGTATAAGCTAGAAGCATTACTCTTTTGATGCAACACTTAAGAGTATACCTATATATCTCCAACACAACTATCATGTAGATTTTCAATCATAACAATTACCTATGTCAACCATCATTACCCACTCAAGTTGCCAACCAATTATTGTCATCAATCTACATATATCTTCAATTTGTAAATCCCTCGTTGACAAACCTTCCATGTGGTTATTAAGCAATTTGGCACATTTTTCTAAATTCGTATACGATCATGATAATTATATCTAAGGGCCTAAAACTTAAATTTCAGTTCTAGTTTAGTTGTTTACTATTCTTTTATTAATCTTATAACAATGTAATTATTAGCGTTTCAAGTATGTTTGTCCATATTTATTATTTAAACACGATTTCTTGACATGATTAACATGATTGTAAGCATTATTTAACAATATTTCTCTCAAGGATTTTTATAGTTGTTTATGCGTGATTCATACTTGTTCAACTTTGATCTATGTTCTCATTCCTTCAATCATGCCCAGCTTTACTTTATTTCACTTAATCAAGATTAATATATGAGATCACGATTAATTAGATGGTATCTTGGCATAATTTTCTAAAGTAGTGAGTGCTAAATATTAGTTTATTATGTGCATTAAATTAAACCCACCTTTTAATATAATAATTATGTGTATAATTTGTAATTCTAATTTTGTTAATTTTTTGTAAGTCTTAGATTGTTTAACATATAATTGAATAAGAGATGAGCCTCTTATAGATGCAATTATCAACCCGTAGGTAACTTAATGCCTACAATTAGGTAAGATTATCAAACGTGGAGCTATAAGTTGGGAAGCGTAAAAAGAAAAAGAGGTGATTGGTCCACATCTTCAAGGGTTACCCACATGTCAAATGCTAATTGGGTAAAGACTCCAAGTGTTACGTGGAGAAGGGATCCAATCAAGAGTCCGTCAAAAACCCAAACAATAAAAGAGTCGGGGAAATCTGAGTATCGAGTCTGAGGGTCGAAATTCCGGAAAATCAGCCGATCGGCAGAAGGTAAATCAGAGCACGGTGGCTCCGTCAGGGAAACAATCTCAGACTCTCACCAGGAGAAAACAACAACGAGAAGAAGAAGAAGAAGAAGAAAGGCCTCGTGGGATAGTGTACCGGAAATATTTGGGAGCGGAATCTGTGGACATCCCATTTTGGCAGAAAACTTGGTTTATCGTGTTGTTGTTTGCGATGGCGTTGGCCTTCTTTGCCCTCTCAATATTCCTCTTTCTTTCTATTGATTCCGATGTTACTGCTTCTGCTTCTGCTTCCGAGGGCGTCGAGGTCTGTTTTTCAATTTTCATTTTTATGTTATTGATTTCTTTTGTTTTCTGATATCATTGCTAGTGCTGTATGTGTGCGTTCTCATCCTTCTGGAATGTTTCAGAGTTAGATTAGGTAGTCGTTGAGATACTTGTTATTTTTACATCTAAACACTGGTGACAATAGTACCCTTTCAAAACCCAAATTGTAATCAACGGTTAGTTTGGATTGCCTTCACATGGAAGCTTAAAGCAGTTCCTTACGAGTCTAGATCTTTCTTTAGTAGATAGTGTTGATGGAATTGTCGTTTTGTCATTGTGTAGATTCTAAGCACCTTTTATTTTGACAGGTTACATATGGCTCTGTCATTAAGCTCATGCATGAAAGAACTAAATATAGGCTTCACTCTCACGATGTTCCCTATGGCTCCGGAAGTGGCCAGCAATCTGTTACCGGTTTTCCTAATGTTGACGATGCTAATAGCTACTGGGTATTTCTATATTTGCTTTTTTTTTTGTGTGTGTGGGGAATTCGAGGCCGCCACATATTTCTTTTGCATACTGCTCTAACTAATTCACCCCTTCCCTTTTCCTCTTCTCTCTTTTCTGTTTGCGTAGGTTGTGAAACCTGTACCCGACACTGCTGCCAAGCAGGGGGATACCATTCGAACTGGGACTGTGATCCGCTTACAGCACATGAAGACTCGTAAATGGTTACATAGTCACCTGCATGCTTCCCCTATCTCTGGGAACTTAGAGGTTTTCTGCAATCATTTTGTCTACCATAACATTCCTATTTCTGATGTATATTACCTATGTTTATGTTTTTTGTCATAGTAATTTCAGTCAGGAAATTCAGGATATCACCAATTGCCACTTTATTGAAACAAGTACCTGTTTGAACTGCATGTTTACCCTTTTTATCTAGAACGGGATTAGCCTATGCTGTAACATAAGTATTGAGTTTAGTATTTATGATATGGCATTCAGGCTCAGGGTATCTAAATGCATCCTAATTTGATTACTCAGTAGCATTATGTATTTGAATTAGTTCATGGTATATATCACTGAACATTTTGGTCCTTAAAGCCTTCCAAGAAAATTATTGTGTATGTGACTGTGTCGTCTGTTGGAGTTGTTTGGTGAAGTGGTGAATCATGCTTATTATAGCGGTGAAGATTAAATGTAGGTTATCTCTGTAGTAGTGAATGGTCACTGTATTCTAGTGATATTCATGCTTATGATACATGCTATCGTAGTGAATGGTCACTGTATTCTAGCAATCACATTCATACTTTGAGTATTGCTATCAACTGAGTGCTGAAGGTGTGGGCATTTGCAATTACTTGATTATTTGTCTGATAATGCTATATATAAAGTATGGACGGGCATATGAACTTCATCTTTTAATCTAACCAATCTTACTTCTTTAGGTAAGCTGTTTTGGAGGGGATTCCAACTCTGACACTGGAGATCACTGGAAGTGAGACTCGAACTTATATTTGCTCAATTTTTTTATTTTATTTTATGTAGTTACTTATCCGACTTGTGTTTTCTCATATGCTACCATCTGATGTAGGCTTGAAATTGAGGGGAAGGGGAAGATCTGGAAGCAAGATCAGAAGGTCAGGCTGCATCATGTCGATACTGGAGGGTATCTGCACAGCCATGACAAGAAATATCAGCGCATAGCTGGAGGCCAGCAGGAGGTAAGTTATTCACTAATCACTATCATTTTTTAGAATCTAATAGCTGACGAACCACAACATAGCCAAACCTTAACCCTATAAAGATGGAGTCGGCTATATGAACTGATAATCTATCTTGCTTGATCATCTAAAAAATGTCAGTTCCATTTTCTCTTATTTGGAGTCACATTTTCTTTTCCAATCTCCCTTCTCCATTCTCTATTATTTAGAGTCATATTTTCTTCTAAATCCATTTTTGCTATATCTTTATTTTACTCCCTCCATCTAAGTCATCTTTGGCATGCCTGATGTCTTTATTATTCTAATTTTCCACCTTCCTCACTAATTCATCTATTGTTTGGCATCTTATATGCTTGAATCATCTTAACATATTCTTCCTTATTTTATCCTCAATATTTACCACACAACATTTTTTTTTTTACATTTTACATTTCTAATTTTGTCCCTAAAGGTGTTTTCACACATTAGTCTTAACATACATATCTTTGCTACACTCATCTTTATAACCTGCTCCTTCTTGAAAGCTAACATGTCGACCCATACATAATGCCGGTCTAATTGTCGTTTTATTGAATTTCCTTTTTAAACTTAAGGATATACTGCCATCACCAATAGTCCAATTACGGGCAATAGAACATTTGCTTATATGCAACTTGCATCCAAAATTACACTATCGTTACTGGGCCTACTCTAAATACTAAAATGACACTTCATAGACTCTGTTTTACTCATATTAATTCTTAAAAACTTTTTCTCCATTGCTCTAAGTTAACATTCACCCGTTTGGTAGTTCCATCCGCCGGAGTAATATCATCCCAATAAAGTAAACACTACGACATTTTATCTTGTATGGACCTTGTTACCTCGTCCAAGATAATCGTGGAAAGGAACTTAGGACGCATCCTTAGTGTAACCCATTGTATAGGAAAGTCATCTGGCAGTCCATCACAGGTTCTAACATTTTTTGGTACCTTCTTATACACTTTATTGAATTCAATGAACACCATGAGTTGTGGCTTATAAGGCTGAGATGTTTCAATTTAAGTGCTTAGATTCACGACTATTGTAATACATCTTCTGGAAATAAACACCTAGAATTTGAATGTATGGTTAAGTAATTGCCATCTATGTTTCTTAAGTTATTTGATCTATGTGCCCTAGGATTTCTAAAAACAGATTTGACCCCCTTGACTATTTCTTTTGTGGGAATGGTTGCTATCTTGAAAGCCTTTCACCCACCTTTCTCTAGTGAAACAGTTTATCCAAAATGTTTGCCTTCCTAAGTTCTGTGGGGTAACCCTTCAACTCGTTGATGATTATTCTTATGCTAGCACATATTCCATTGGGCAATTAATTAGGTTATTTCTCAATCATCATGGTCACAATTAGTGCTGTTAGTAGTCTTAGCACCATGCCTTTTAGTTGTGAGTTTTGACTATATATGGTACCAGAATCATGTAATTTTGGCTGAACATTGAAAAAACACTATCCTGTTAACATTTGAATGAAAATCTTGCTGGAGTTGAACCCCTATGACCTTTAGTTCCTATTACTCCCATATTCTGTTGTGGTGATTTGTGACTAGTAAATCTGTGCAGGTTTGTGGTGTCAAAGAGAAGGGCCGGGATAATGTTTGGCTAGCAGCAGAGGGTGTGTACCTCCCTATACATGATGGAAAGGCAGAGTCATCTTAGTTTTCTTCACCCAATTGACCCTCGTTAGATTTATTCAGTGGATCTGCTGATCTGAATCAAATTTTGAGTCAGTTGTATCAGTAATCTCTTTTTATGTTGTATGGAAAGTATAGAAGAGTAGAGCCAATGATTTTATAACAGAATAGCTGATACTTGAAGCTATTTGGTTGATGTATGTGTTTTAGAGAGTACAAGGGACTGGTTCCATCTGTTGCCTGATGTACTTCAGTTCATAAGAATTTGAAGGGTACACATTATTGGCTCAACGTCCTAGATGCCTACTATGTATGTTTGAATACAAAACTCAGGGTGGTGTTTAATCAAACTTTTCTCAAGTGAGACATTCATATTCATTTCCGTTCCCTAGTCTTGTTATGGAGTACTTGCTTATTGTTGCTATATGGCGAATCTTGGGCTACTGGTCCTTCTACATCATATATGGGCTTTCAGGACAGCCATTTTTTTTATTTTTTTTTAATCACCGGGATATCCGTACAATACCAAGAAGATTGGAGTGGCAGGAAGTTTTAATCGCCAAATGAATAGCATTTTCTTATTTGCCATCCGCTAGGCGAATACCAGAGTTAAAAAGCGGCTTTCTTTGAGACCTTTTGTCAAGATTTAAAGGAGACTTGGGACTTGGGAAGTAAGCGAACTAACATAGATGGTTTAAGATAAGAAACATTTGGCAGAGATTATTGTTTAAGAGTTGGAAGAAGTCCATTCATTGAAGAAAAAACAGTCCATAGAAGTACTAATCTTGAGTTTTTGTTATTAACATAAACCTTTTTGATAAGTCCTTAATTTAGAGGTGAACTTTGTGGCCAGCCATATAGTTATATCCCTCTCTTTTTATGTAATTTGAAGCAATGATTTCTTTTACCCTTCTTATCAGGTATTGTATGTAGTAAAAGGATGTACAAGATTGGTCTTTTTTATGAATTTAGCTCGGGATTTGTTTGACTTTTATAATAGACCATCTTATGAGTATTATGCATTATATAGATCATAAAAGGGAACAGCCTTATGTAGGAGTAAGAAAACAAAATCAAAATGTGAACTCTTATTTATTTATACACTTCGTCACCTCTAAATATGCATTTTAGAACAAAATGTTTTATTGAAAAGGAACTTGGAATTGTTATACTCAGCACACAAAACTTTTCCCATAAATCCAATTCATCCTCATCTTTGGCCGCCTAATTTAAACAGACGAGAACTTTCATCTGTGAAAAGTTTGAAAACAGTAAAATGTCCTCACTATTAAGAAGAACTAAACGAGCTATGGAATGAGCAATAACGTTACCAACCCTCCTAACATGGCTACACTCTAACAGATCGAAACTCTTTCCTACCTCTCCAATCTCATCAATAAACAAGAATACAGGACTAAAGCCTTTATAGCTTCCTCTAACCTTCGATATTACTTCCATAGCATCACTCTCTAAGATGATCCTTCTCATGCCTATCTGTTGTGCCAATTTAATCCCCATCAGTGCTGTTGCAGCTTATGCCATTCTTGCTTCCCATATCTTCGCTCTCTAATGATTGCTTCTAGGCCACCTCCACCCACTTCAAACACGGCCGCATCACTGTTAATTTTGACAACATCAGCTAGGGGGTAGACCGTGATGCGCTAGACGTTAGTATCTCCTGCTACACCATCGAAGCGTATCTCTTGTAATCTGCCACAAGCTGACCGAATCCTCTCACCATTTCATATCCATCTTCAGTCCTGTTCTCGTACACTTTCTTGTTACTTTCAGTCCATGCAGCCCATGCTATAGTGAAGAAGGACATTTGTCCACACTTGTCAGATTGCGCACCATATGTCCAACTGCCTGATTGAACAAATCTGTAGGAGCAGCATCAATGATACTAGCAGAGTTAGTAGAAGCCCATAATTGCCTTGACTGATGACACAAGAATAATTCGTGGACTACACTTTCTACCTCCGCATCACACCTAGGGCATTTGTTATCCTCACATATACGTCTGTTGTGGAGTAACTCCTTCACAACTAATGCCCTTGAGCTTGCCCTCCAAATAAAATGACAAAGCTTAGGAGGACCCCTACGTTCCAGTCCATCATCCAATATTCATGCGCCACATCCCCATCCAAGAGCCTCCAATTTTGGCAACAACCCATCCTCCCTAACCAATAAACCGACTTCACAGAGAACACCCCATCTACATTTAAGCCTCAATACCAAATATCTTGCGATTGTGAATGTAACAATGGAGTGTTTAGGACCAGCTATCGTCTTCCTCAGTCATAATGGCCTTAATATTTTCCTCCTCCCAACCACCTTTCCCAAAATCTATCAACTCTGCCATTCTCAAATCATTATCACATGGAATGCATTGAAAGGAGACTAACCTTGCATGCTCTATTGGCATCCATGCATCGTTCCAAACTCTAACCTTTTGCCCATTTCCTATTCTCCACCTCAGTCCCTTCAACAAGACTTTTTGCACACCATATACTCCTCCATGAGAAGCTAGGATTATACCTCCTCCTTACCTCTACGAAACAAGAATGTTTATAATATCTAGCCTTTAGAACATTGAGCCAACATTGAGTTTGGAATATGAATTAGTCTTCATCCTTGTTTCGCCAACAATGTTAGACTAAACACCTTTAGGTCCCTAAATCCTATTCCTCCCATGGACTTCGTCATACATAGTCTATCCTAGGATAACCAATGTATTTTCCTTCCATCAATATTATTCCCCCACCAGAATTTTGCAATCATGGAATGGATTTCATTGATCAACCTATCTGGAAGCCTAAACACACTCATCACAAAAGTAGGGATTTCCTAGGCCACCGCTTTTATCAGAGTATCCTTCCCCGGCCTAGAGAGAAATTTTTCTTTCCAATCCTTTAGCTTTCTCCATATTCGCTCCTTGATGCCACCAAACACCACCTTTTTTTATCAACCAATCGCAGTAGGGAAGCCTAAGTATTTATCATGTTTCTCTACCTCATAAACTCTCAAAATCTTGCAAATCTCCTCTCTTTTTGTTGCTGGCACCAACATGCTGAAAGAAACCTTTGATTTATCAAAATTTATTTTTTGGCCTAATGCTCCTTCATAAACCCTTATTATATCAGCCTTAGAACATTCTTGAGAGGTAACTCTCGCAAACAAAAAGTTGTCATCAACAAAAAACAGATGAGAGATTCTCGGCGCCCCCTTACAAACACGCGCACCAAGAATCAACCTATTCCTTGCAGGCTTTAACAACAGGAACAATTACCGCGAAATAGGGTCCCCTTGACGGAGCCCCCTTTGTGGATATATATCCCCCATAATCACCCCCATTGATCTTAGAAGAGAAGCACACACTCTTTAAGCACTCCATCACTTTGCCTACCCATCCAGTAGAAAACCCCAGCTTTCTCATCACCCTCTTTAAAAGACACCCTTCACCCCTATCATATGCTTTGCTCATATCAAGTTTAAACACCATTGAACCCTACCTTCCATCTCTACCCACCTTCATACTATGGAAGATTTCATAGGCAATAAGTGTATTATCTATAACTAGTCTCCCTGGCACAAACGCACTCTTATTATTCAAAGCATGGACTTTAGTCTGTTTGCCAACAATTTGGACACCACCTTGTACAAAACATTACAGAGGCTAATGGGTCTGAACTCCCCCATCTTTCTCGGATTTTTGCACTTTGGTGTGAGCACCATGCAAGTTTTGTTCACTTCTTTTAAATCTGCCCCCCGCAATCCACCAATCCGACACAAACCACATCCTCTCCCACAATGTGCCAAAACTTCTGAAAAAATAAGGCATTTAACCCCCCGGGGCCTTCCTTGGGTGCATTTGGAACATAGCCTCCTTCATTTCCTTCCTCGTCGGCAATTGTTTTAGAACCTCGTTCATCTCAGTCGTGACCAACTCTTCAATCCCATTTAGAGCCTCGTCGAAATATGTACGTCTCGAAGAGGAGAAAAACTTCTCAGAAAAATCACATATATTTCCTTCAATCCTCTTTGCATTTGAACACCAAATACCCCTTTCATCCTCAATTCGCTTTCTAAAGTTCCTTTTTTGCCTTTGACTCGCCTTGTGATGGAAATAGGATGTGTTCTTATCTCGATCTTTTAGCTCTTGTGTACTAGCCCTTGCAAGCCAATAAGACTCCATCTTGTAAAGTTCATCCAGCTCCGAAGAGATCCCCTGCACTACTGCAACACAAAGTTGTCCACTACACCTTCCTGCCAACGCTTCAGCTCCGCTTCCTTCTTTTTGATTTTCTCTTAACATCTCCAAAAGTATTTTTTGCCCACAAAGAAAGTGACATCGAGAAGCTTTCTAGCTTTGCATTTATGGGATTTTCCCTACTCTCAACCCAAGACTTCCTTACCACCTCTATGCAGTTATTATTAGATAGCCACATGGCCTCAAAACGAAACAATCTTTGCTTGGCCCAAAGCATGTCACTATCCCCTACCTTAAGAAAAATAAGGTTGTGATCCAATTTATAACGAGGTAACTAAAGCACTTTTCCCTGTTGGAACAAACCTATCCACCCATGACACGCTAGAAACCTATCCAGTATTTTACGTATCAGCATTGTGGGGCTTCTTCCTCTCTCCCAAGCGAAACAACTTCCTTGATGTCCTAAATCATGCAGCAAGAAATAATCAATGGCCTCCCAAAACATATCGATATTGCGTTCTTCCCTTGGCATACCCCCTTCCTTCTCGCTCGCACTGACAATCTCACTAAAGTCTTAAAAGTAAAGGATAGGAACCTCACACTCCTCTCTTAGCTTCTTCATAAGCATGTATGTTTTTGCCTTGTTGGCTGCTTTTGGCCAACCATAGATTCTCACACCCCTCCATTTTTATCTTCCCTTTTTGATCTAAGATGTCTACTTCTATATGATGATCAAAATATAACACAATATCAACACATATATCATTCCACCATAACCCTAATCCTCCTGCTCTTCCCCTGCTTCCTAGGCACACCCCTTAGAAAATCCGCATTTACTTCACACACCCTCCATATCCTTAGCCTTTATTTTAGTTTCCATCGAGAAAACTAGATTTGGCCGCTCTATCCAACATCTGTCCATGAGAGCTCTAACTGTCCAGGGGTTGTCAATCCCCTGGTAGTTCCAACTTAAAATTTTCGTTTCTCACCTCTCCCCTCCTTCTAACTTGTTTTTCTTAGCCTACCCTGCATTCTTGATCATTTCACTCATCTACGTTCTTCTCTTGTCCCAACACCCAGCTCATTTGGTTTTTCCTCCCCAAGCCTATCCGTTTTTTTTATCTTCACCTCTCTTAGCTTCCTTTCCATTCTTCTAACGCCATTCTGCAAGCCAACACCCGTATTAGCTTGGGTCGACCTCTCCTCGTCCTCACTAATGTTCCCATGTTCCTCTTCCTCATAAGTTGGTTTTTCCAAAACTTTACCAATACCTCCTGAATTACGCCCTTGTAGAACTGTGCTTATTCTCCCAAGTAGCCCCTCCACTGTCATCTTGTTCCCCATCCTCATCACGCCCCCACTATTCTCCCTCTCCTTTATTTGTAACCCATTAGACCCCTCCTCCCAATAGCCCAGCTCCCCTTCCCTATTTGTTGCCATACTTTCATCTTCCTCCGCATGACCCTCCATCCCATCCCTTCTCATATCCTCCACCCCTACACCCCCTCAGTTCTACTTCCTTCATTCTTCCTACCCCCACTATCTTTGAATTTTTTTTACAACCTCCTCCACCCCTACTACCCTCCCTCCCCAATTTCCTTCCTCCTCCCTTAAGACAAACAATTATTTCTTTACATTTGTCCCCATTGCACCCCTATCAGCCTCAATCCTCCCCCTTGTTTCCACGGTGATGCCCTCAGCTCGTCGTTGAATTTCCTCCTGTCATGTGTCTCACAACAATCTTTCTCCCCATGACCTTACATACCACATAAGTAACAGAATAATGGAAGCCTCTCATATTTTATTTGCACCCCTATCGTCTCCCATTTAACCCTAATTTGCATAAAGTTTACTAATGGCTTTTGCACATCCACCACAAACTCTCAGCCGCTTAGCCCTATTAATTCCCCCCAACCTCCATGCTATTCCATCCTAGATACTCACCTAGTTTATTCCCTAACATTCTTGCTTTCATTTCATTCTCTCTCCCCTTGAATGGTAAATCGTAAACCCATATCCAAAAGGGGACCAAAAACAATTTTATGTCAGATGGTTTGATCTCACCTACGATTTCTTTAAGAACAAGCACATACCTATCAAAATGCCACAGTTGCATGTCCAGCATTCTCTTTTTGTCCCTCTAATGGAAAAAGTGAAACACAAAAGTATTTTGATCGATACAACTTGCTTCCATCCTAAACCTCGGATTCCACACCTTCTTCATCGTATTGATCTAAGCTTTTGCGTTTAAGCCATATTTTGTCCAAACCCTGCCCATAATGCTCAATTCGACTCGTGCATTTTCCTCCTTATGGCCATCGACGACCCATTCATCCTCCATAGATTGCATAGTTTCTTTTACCGCTGTTGAATGTATATCTACCAATGTTGTTGAGGATTCCTTATCCGTCACTGACTAATACTTAAAGAGACCCGAGAAACCACCTCTGGTGGGAAAAACCCCTAACATGCACTAGACAAAACCCTCCCAAGGAAACCCTAAAGGGACTCTCTTGTTATGAGATATTTTAATTAAGAAAAGAAAACCCCCTATTGGACATTACTTTTTTGTTGATAAAGCATCTGATTGTTCAGCATGGTTTAATATAGAGATTGACATACGACCTAATTTTAGGATTATACCCCGGTAGATATTCATTTGAGCTCCACGCCTCCACCACCAGCTCACCTACCTCTTGTAAATTTTTTTACTGCCTTTTCTTTTACTTTTTTGAGTATTATGTACTGAATTGCACGCATCCAACCACATTTCTATTGGTTGGGATCATTCTTGAGATTATATTACATTTCTGTGTATTCCTCAAATCCTTCAAGAATTTTCTGATAATTTTGTATATCACTAAATCAGTGAAAAACAGGAAGCTAAAGCCTGAGTAATTCTTTTTGGTTAACCAGTGAAATATAATAATGTATTGACAACATTTATTTGCATGTAACATTTCTCATAACCCTTCACCCAAAAAAAATAAAAATAAAAAACAGCTAGTAACTCATACTCTGTACCAAGGAATGTAACTCGTTCTAGATTCAAGTAAATGCTATTTTAAAGGACTTGTGGACTATCTGAAATCTAAAGAAGGTCGCTCCCACAGTCTTAAGGGTGAATGTCCCAAATCAATACTATGTACGACTCTAAAGTCAGAAATAACAAAATTTGAAACACGATCAAAATTGTTGTATAGATTATTAGATTGGATTCTTGGATATGAGTTATTCTCTCTCTATCCCTCTCTAACTCCCCTCCCCAGTCGCCGCCGGATCCCCTCACCCGCCGTTGCCTGCCGCGTCTCCCACCCGCCAGAAGCCGCCCCGCAGCCTCTATTTGTCGCCGGAAATGAGTCGTCAAAATTTAAAATTAATACCATTGTCGCCCAAATCTTATGTCGGAACCTAATAATAATAAAAAAAATCTGCCGATAGGCTAGCCGTCTAAAAAAAATTGCCAGGCCAAGGGCTAGCCGTCCAAAAAAAGGCTCCCCCTAGGGCTAGCCGTTTTTTTTAGACGGCTAGCCTACCGGCTAGGCCATCATTCCCCTTTTCTGATCTCGAACTAAGATTTTTACCATCAACGTTGTCAACAATGGCCCATCCATAGTTTTCGGTGAATTTCGGAGTCTCGAAGAGCGGTTTCCGTCAACTAAAACACGATTTTCCGGCCACCGCAGAGGCCGACGACTAGTTGTCGGAAAATTTAGTGGAGTTCGTTTTTGTTAAGTTTTTATGAGATAGTGTAGTGTGAAATTAGAATTGAAGTGTATGATGTTCGATTTTATTAAAAACGAGTCAAAGGGAAAAATCGTCAATAATGGGGGCGGTTTGAGTAACTATGGGGCGGTAAATAGAGCTCCACATAAAAAACGACCTTGGAACCCACAAATCAGTCAACTGTCTTTTATTGTACTTGAATCGAAAGGACAAAAAAAACTTCATAAGTCTATAACTAGATGACTAGTGGAACCTTCAAACTATTTCATACAGTAGAGTATATATTTTAACAAACTATCCTTGCCCAAAAAAAAAAATTAACAAACTATCGCGAAAATCAGATAGGATAGCAGATGGTCAACTATTTTTGTTGTAACTGATACTTGCAAAGACGAAAATAGTATGAACAATATTACCGGGAATGAGACTAAGTCGCGGACTATGTCGCTCTCTTTAGAACATTCGCGGTACTGCCTTAGATTTGTGCAAGCAGATTGTACGTAATCGGACCAGGATAAAACAGTCTCTCAGAAGTATAAAAATACCGATGGTTTTGCACTGTACCATCGGGCAACGAAACACCACAAATGGAACTACTCGAGTCTTTGAAGAAGAGAGAAATATTTTTTTCAGATAAGATGTTTCTGTTTTTTCGTCTAAAACAATAAACCGTGGCAAAGAGATGTTTATAGACAAATAATGTGAAACTGTAAAGCAGTTATACCCACAAAATCAAAAATTAAAACTGCTAAAACATTTTTTTTTAAAATGAGCATAAAACAGTTATAACGTTTAGCAAAAAATAAGTTTGGTCAATAACCAACCCAAACCCGACCCGACCCAGCCCGGCCCGGCTCGGTTCGGCGAGCGTGTGATAGAACAGCTTAGAGGTAGGTCCTCCGAGGTCTCCCTCTCCACAAAATGTGGGTAGCATAAGGGCCACATCCAACTACCCCACACTCTATATTATAAAGGAAGTAAAACTTCCAATTTCCACCAATGTGGGACATTGAAGTTTTCACAAAATTCACACTTGTTCCAATAATCCCCCACTTGAATTTTTTGAAAACATTTTCGAGCAGGATCCTTACATATATAGATTGTGCATAAATAGAAGTGTTTTTCAACTTGAACTTCTGCGTAGTGAATACGATTCAGATTTAACAAGGGTAACTCAAAGTTTTGAACCCTATCTCTGAAAACTTACCACACACGACCTACTCTTGGTGTTGTTATAGACCCATGCTATTACAACCATGCACGTCTATCCCAGTATAGTGAACGCTCTAGAAATGTTGCCACACATTTCATAGGAAGCGGCCTAACTTCCACATTCACATAGGTGAATCTATCAAGAGTACTCCTGTAGCTAGGTAATCCACTCCAAAATAAAGTATAGATTTCATTAAGAGTTCCTATTAACTCATCCTTGATCGCTTTAGGAATTTATGTCTTTTGAACATATTCAACTCATATCACTCCATAACTTATTAGTACCCATTGAACCTATTTCTTAGGATCTCCAGTCCATAGGTTGGGTTACCATTATGTGTGATTCATTTTAATGGCAATAGTCCCATTTTCTTAGAGGAAAAGTGGACTTTCTCCCTAGCTAATCCTTTCGTCAAAGGATCTGCCAAATTATTCTCAGTGCGTACATGATTCACTCTAACAGCTATGATATAGAGATATTCTCTCACAGTGTTGTGCTTACGACATAGTTGTCGTTTCTTACCGTTGTAATAAGTGTTGTACTTTTGCAATAGTCGCGGTACTATCGCAATGGATCAAGAGAGCCGGTAATGGTTTTTCCCATAAGGGAATTTCACCTAGCAGGTCTCTTAACTAACCTGCTTCTTCACTAGCTGTTGCTAGTGCTATCATTTCTGACTCCATGGTGGACTGAGCCAAAATAGTCTGTTTCTTAGACTTCCAAGATACAGCTCCACCGGCTATAGTAAAAATATATCCACTAGTAGCCTTAGAGTCAGCTAATAAGGTGTTCCAGTCAGCATCACTATAGCCTTCTAGTACAGCTGGAAACCTTTCATAATATAACCCTAGGTTCATGGTCCTTTTAAGGTATCTCATGACCCTTTCAATAGCATGCCAATGCTCATTACCAGGACAACTAGTAAACCTGCCTAAAAATCCCACAACATAGGCAAAGTCGGGTCTAGTGCAATCAGTGGCATATCGAAGGCTGCCAATGACGCTCGCATAATCAGATTGCCTTACGGCATCACCAGTGTTCTTAAATAATTTTACACTCAGATCATAAGGTGTACTAGCAGGTTTGCAATCAAAGTAACCATATTTCTTTAGGATTTTCTCAATGTAATGAGATTGATCCAAAGAATCTCTATTTTCTGTCCTAGTAATCTTAATTCCAAGGATTATATTTGCCTCTCCTAGATCTTTCATATCAAACTCAGCATTTAACAATAGCTTTACATCATTCACAGCATGAATGTTTGAGCCAAAAATTAACAAGTCATCTACATACAGACAAATTATAGTGCAAATGTCATTCTCAAACTTTACATATATGCATTTGTCACCATTTATCTTAAAACCATGTGAGATAACTAAGTTATCAAATTTTTCATGCCATTATTTAGATTCTTGTTTGAGACTATAAAGAGATTTATCTATCTTACATACCAGATGCTCTTTTCCTACGATGACAAAGCCCTCCGGATGATCCATGTATATTTCTTCTTCCAATTCACCAATCAAGAATGTTGTCTTTACATCCATCTGATGTACTACAAGATTAAAAACAGAAGCAAGAGACATTATCACTCTAATAGATGTTACTCTAGTTACAGGTGAATAGGTATCAAAGAAATCAACATTCTCCCTTTATTTGTAGCCTTTAGCTACCAAACGGGCTTTATACTTATCAACGGTCCCATCAACTTTCAACTTTCTTTTTAGGACCCATTTGCAGCCAACTGTCTTGCAGCCTGGTGGTAACTCAGTTAGGTGTCAAGTTCAATTAGACTCAAGTGAGTCCATTTCGTCATTTACGGCTTCTTGCCATAAATCTGCATCAACGAGGTTAGGGCTTCTTGGAGGGTAGATGGATCCTCCTTTACATTGAGAACCACAAAGTCCGTGCCAAAGACTTTTGATACTCTAGCTCGTTTGCTCCTTCTTAGTTCAGGTTCAGCATCCAAGTCTTGTAAGTTAGACCTGACTTCAGGAATAATTGAAGAGAATGAACCCCCACTATTTCTAGATTTAAAAGGAAACATGTCCTCATAAAAATCAACATCATTAGATTCAATAATTACACGCGTATTTAGATCAAAGAATCTATATGCTTTCCAGTTAATAGCAAATGAATACACATTTATAAGCTCTACTAGTTAACTTAACTCTTTTAGGATCAGGAATCCTAACATATGCTAGACAACCCCAAGTTTTGAAGTAAGAAATGTTAGGTTGTTTATTATAAAGTATCTCATAAGGAGAAACCTTACTCTTAGTCTTTGGAATACGGTTCAAGACATAACAAACAGTGAGAAGGATTTCACCCCACCAATGGTCAGCAGCACCAGAATTTAAGAAAATAGCAACTACTAACTCTGTAAAGGTTTTATTTTTCCTTTCAGCCTTACCATTCATTTCTAGAGAATAAGGGGCTGACCTTTCATGTATGATACCATGTGAATTATAAAATTCTACAAAAGCATCAGTATCATACTAAGTTCCACGATTGCTTTGTAATCTTTTTATTTTCTTGTTAAACTGATTCTCAAACTCTGTCAAAAACAACTTAAACATTTCAAAAGCATCACTTTTATTTTTCATTAAATAAACACAAGTATAATCAGAACAATCATCAATAAAGGTGATAAAATATCGTTGTCAATTTCTGGTCAACGTTCCATTTAATTCACAAATATCTGAATGAATTAAGTCTAATGGTTCTAACTTCCTAATCACTGGCTTATGAGGCGTTTTAGTAATTTTAGCCTGACTACAAAAATCATATTTATCAAAGTCATTAAGGGAAATATTAGGAATAAGGTCTAAATTGCTCATATTTTTTAAGAGTCTTTTGTTCACATGACAAAGTCTAGCATGCCAAACATTAAGAGAAGAACACAACATATAAGCAGAATTAGAAATTTTATTAACCTTAACATTCAGTTTAAACATGCCATCAGTAGCATATCCTTTTCCTACAAATATTCCATTCTTAGTTAAAGTATACAAATCAGATGCTATGGTTTGTATAAAACCAGCCTTATTAAGAAGAAAACCAGAAACTAAATTATTTCTCATTTCCGGAGTGTGTAGTACATCCTTCAGAATGAGAGTCCTCCCAAAAGTGAACTTCAACTCAACATTTCCAATACCAGTAACATTAGTGGAATGGGTATCACATAATAACACTTTCTTATCATCGGTCTTTTCAGAGTATGTTTTAAACATCCGACGATCATAGCAGACATGGCGTGTAGCACCAGTGTCTACCCACCACCCATCTGATCCACCAGTAAGGTTGATCTCAATAATCATAGCCACAAAAGGCTCTTCAACCATGCTTGCCTGTGCAGGTGCAGTGTAAGGCATGTTCCTGCACTTTCGTGTCATATGGCCTGGTTTTCCACACCTATAGCATAGAAATTGACCAGTATCATTCTTAGGGGGTTGAGGATGTTGCTTTCCATTGTTCTTTTGAACATTCTGATTAATTTTGTTGAAGTTATTCTTCCGTTTCTGAGGTTTGAAACTCTTACCAGCAAGCTTGATAGCTGTAGCTGATCGCATAGGAGCATTGTAAGTAGTGACCTGTAAGATTTCTTCCTTCTGATCCTGTTTTCTAGATTCTTCTTCTATACGGAGCCGAGTGATCAAACTCTCTAAGGAGAATTCCTTCGTCTTGTGCCTAAGATTATTTTTGAAATCTTTCCAAGGACGCAGCTTGTCAATAATAATAGCAATTTGAAATTGTTCATCAAGGACCATACCTTCGAAAATGATCTCATGGGCAATTTTCTATAGCTCGTGGGATTGCACTTCCACGAACTTTTCATCAGTCATCTGAAACTTCAGATACCTACTGACAACATACTTTTTTGCACCTGCTTCTTCAGTATCGTATTTCTTTTGTAGGGCATCCTACAAGTCCTTAGCAAAATTTTCCAAATTGTAGTAGTCATATAGGTTATCAGACAGACCATTAAGAATATAGTTTTTGCACACGAAATCAGTTTCTGTCCATGTTTTAATTTCACTATTCAGACGAACAATTTCATCTTCATCAGCATTATCAGGAATAATAGGCCTAGGAACAGTCAATACATGATGAACTTTTTTAACAGTCAAGAAAAACTGCATTTTCTGTTTCCATCTTTTAAAGTAATAGCCTTCAAAACGGAATGGCTTGTTTAAATCATTGGACATAGTCATATCTTCGGCAGACATATTGTTAACGAAGGCCGAATAAGAAATGTTCTAAAATTGTTGTAACCGATACTTGCAAAGACGAAAATAGTATGAACAATATTACCGGGAATGAGACTGAGTCGCGGAATATGTCGCTATCTTTAGAACATTCGCGATACTACCTTAGATTTGTGCAAGCAGATCGTATGTAACCGGATGTCCCCCAGGATAAAACAGTCTCTCAGAAGTATAAAAATACCGATGGTTTTGCACTGTACCACCGGGCAATGAAATACCACAAATGGAACTGCTCGAGTCTTTAAAGAAGAGAGAAATTTTTTTTTCAGATAAAATGTTTCTGTTTTTTCGTCTAAAACAATAAACCGTGGCAAAGAGATGTTTATAGACAAAGAATGTGAAACTGTAAAGCAGTTATACCCACTAAATCAGAAATTAAAACTGCTAAAACGTTTTTTTTTTAAAATGAGCATAAAATAGTTATAACGTTTAGCAAAAAATAAGTTGGGTCAATAACCAACCTAAACCCGACCCAGCCCGGCCCGACTCAATTCGTTCGGCGCACGTGTGATAGAGAGGCTTAGAGGTAGGTCCTCCCTCTCCACAAAATGTGGGTAGCCCAAGGGCCACATCCAACTATCCCACACTCTATATTATAAAGGAAGTAAAACTTCCAATTTCCACCAATGTGGGACATTGAAGTTTTCACAAAATTCACACTTGTTCCAACAATTTTGGTAAATGTCTTATGCTTAAGCTCAGTTTAGTAGGGCCTTTTTACATTTTACGTTATTTGATTGAATTTAAAATCAATTACTTTTATTATCTTTTCTAATTGTATTCTTTTGTCATTTCTTAACTCTTTTTTTCGTTTTATTTTCTAGTTATTTGTGATTAGCTAAATTTGTTATACTACAATAAATATTTTTTTAAAAAAGTCTACAATATAGTTATCTGCTCTATTAATAATATATTACATCATACAAAATATCAAAATCTAGTTCAACATTACAAAAAGACTTTAAGCTAACTATAAAGGAGTATTCACAATCGAATAAGCAACCCAATTAAACTGGTTAATGTATTTGCAATCAAACATGTAATCCAATCAACTGGTTGTAATGTAATAATTTGTACTTTTACATTTAAATTCTAACTAAAAGAAAATTTCTACTCTAATTTCAAATAAACTGTTGATTTCTTACATTTCATGAAAAACTTTCATGGTTTAATCGAATCGGGAAAAATCTATATAAAATTTGTTTAAATTCATGATATAGTATGATAATGTAATAATCAAGACATGAGATTAAAAAAAACATACTAAATTGATGATATTCGAAGACGATGAAAAAAAATTGTGGATTTTTTTCCCCAATTTTGAAGATAGAGAGGTTGCGTGAATATAAAAAATGAAGAATGCGTGAGTAGAGTTGGGCATGGGTCAGACCGCCACGCAAGTCAAGCAGGCACGCTTTGGGCACGGTACGACACGAGCATGGTCGTGGCACACCACGGTGTCCGTGGAGTGGGCCGCAAACAACAATAAAAATTTAGGCACTAGTATGCGAATGACACGCCAATTTGGCACGAGTCACGGCATGAAGCACGCTATTATTTAGTATTATTTAATACTAATATTAGTATTAATATTATTGTTACTACTAAAACTAATATTACTATTATTTTTTATATTATTATATTCTTATAATATAATTTACATTATCTAAAATTATTTTTTCAATTTTATTATATACTTTATTTTTATTTTTTGTTAAAAAATTAGGCTAGCACGAGGCATGACATGGCACGCCAAGCACGTGGGTTGTGTTAGGCCATTGGCCGAGTTTTAGAAAAAGGTAGAACAACAAGCACGTCACAACCACAATCAGGCACGACACGACAAGAGGTCAGATACGAGCTGGCATAGTCCATGACGGGCACGACCCGTGCCCACCTTTATGTATGAATTGGTAATGCACGAGTTGTTTGTTAGTTGGTGTTTTTTTCGAGTGAATGGATGTAAAATTATTTTACTTCCAATTTTAGAGAAAAATGTTTTCAATACGGTGTTTAATGAATTTGCATTCCAAGTTTTACATTTTATATTTTACTCCAAACCAAACAATGTAAAATGGAAAAACAATTTTCAGGGAAAATGTTTTATACCCTACTAAACAAGGCCTTAAAGCTCCTTTAAAAAGAAATCTGAACAAAGAAAAATAGTCTTGTAATTTCCCACCACCATCTTGTCCATTACTCTAAAGAAAACCTTATTTTGGCTTCTTTCATGTCATCCACAAACTTCTTTTCTATCCTTTCGTGGTATAGAGATTAGTCAAACTTATAAAGCCTTCCTTACTATAAAGAGATTGCAACAATTCCTTAGGATAAATAATACACAGCTTTGGCAAACCTAGCATATATCCTGTCGACCCAAAAGAAATTTTGAATGTATTTTTTAGTATTATTATTTGGTAAAAAAAATATTTATTATATGCTTAATTATCGATTGTGAGTGATGTGGTTATTCAATAGAATGGCCGAAGAAAAAGAAGAAATTCAGGCTTGAGATGAAACGACTGACAAGTTAACAGTAGTAGTTTAATTGTCTTTTAATGTTTTAATTTGGGCTTAGGGTTTGGGCAGAATGGGTGACTGAACAAGTAATTTTTTTTAATCTACTTAATATAGTTTGGTTATTAGGTCGGGTTCGGATTGACTCGGCCTGATTTTGACCCAAAAATAATTCCGAGTTATGTGTGTCATTTTCGGGTTGGAATTTTCAACCTTAATCTAACCCATTTAATTTTGGGTCAGGTTCGTGTCAACCCATTTAAATTTTTGTGTCGAAAATCTCAACCTAATCGCTATTTTCGGGTCAGGTTCAAATCGGGTTTTCATGTCGGGTCAATTTTTACCACCCCTAATTATGACTCATCAGGTGGAAAATCTAGCACTTCTAGGGATCCTTTTTTGGAGGTTTTGAGGCAGATAGACCTAAAAAGATATCTCTTCTAGGCAGGGATCCAAGTGTTTTACTGCCGACAATTCACGCATAATGAGGAAGGGGGCTTGCCTGCCTGCTAATGAAGGCATCTTCGCTCTAGGGGGGGGGGGGGGGGGGGGGAATGTATGGACAGTGTACCATGCGCATGGTACACCCGGTCCAAAACGCAAGCTTTTACTAAAATCTAACTAATTATGAAATGTACATGTATGAATCAGAAAATATACATGTATGAATCAGAAAATGTGTACCATGCGCATGGTACACCCGGTCCAAAACGCAAGCTTTTACTAAAATCTAACTAATTATGAAATGTACATGTATGAATCAGAAAATATACATGTATGAATCAGAAAATGTACATGTATGAGTTAAAAAAAGTACATATATAAATCAAAAAAGGCACACATCCAATTCATATACCAAAGACCTTGTTTCTCATTTATGAAATGTACATGTATCAGTCATGAAATTTACAAGTATCAATTACAAAATGTACATGTCTCAGTTAAGAAATGTAAATCTATGAGTCATAAAATGTATATTTATCAGTTATGAAATGTACATATATGAAGTAAAAAAATGTACATATATGAATTTAAAAATGTACACATACAGTTTCTCATCCCAGCAAAATGAAAGATCGAGATTATAAAATCTTTATGTACACATTTATCATTACTCAGGTTGCATGTGAAAATGAAATCCCAGCAAAATCTCATCCCACTGTCATATCTTCCCACTTTTCTGATCTCACTGTCATATCTTCCCATTTTTTCTCCCTCGATCGCCTCAACATTTCTCTTTCCCATGCCACTTCTCTCCATTGCATGTAACACATTACCACGTAGGACAAGGTGGAGTAAATCATGGTCAAGCTTTTGCACTAGAGTTCATCAGCGCCTTCAACCTCATGTTTGTCTTCACCGCAGTAGCAACCGACACAAGAGCTGTAAGCACCACAGTTCCTTTATTTATGCCTCAACAATAATCAGGCCTTACCTTGTGATATTAAAAAAATGATGAAAATAAAAAGAAAATTTTTCTCTAGGAAATATCGTCAACAATCCCAAGTAATAGAGTAAATGTATAGATCTCACATCAGCAAACTCCAAGGTCCCAATTAGTACTCGTCTACTCATTCCTGCTCCCGAAAAAAAATTTGCCTACTCCAAAATGTGTGACTCACAACATTTTGTGTTACAAATTTTAAAATAGGGCAATAATTTGAAACAGATGGGGTTGAGTTTTGTAATAATTCTTAATTTCATTAGTCGTCATACAGTCACAATTACAAAAGATCTGAATGTAAACTTTATTGTACTAAACAAGTTGGCCTGTCCCCTATTTTTGTTCTCCTTGGTATAACTAATTACTAAATGTACCTATCTGGGAGTTCTAAAACAAATCACTCATGCGAAAACAGTTGCAATTTCCCGTTGTTTGATACAGCATCGTTTAAGGACCTCAGACCAAACTGCACGTGGGAAAACTGAACATGTAGAATGCTTTCTCAATTGTTGATGGAAATAAATGCATTGAAAACAAGCTAAAATATAGAGAACTTTATCTAAAGTAAGAACCCCGGTAGAACTAAAAACAAGCACATCTACTCATGCAAATAATTTAGACAGTGGTATACGTATATTAATCATCAACCTAATAGATAAACTTCACTTTCAAGTACCAATAACAATCACTCAGTTCTGTGCATATGATGACAAACATCATTGATGCCTAATGATGTTGGTCAAACATGAGATATGAGGGTGTTTCCAAGGTCCCGACCTAGCTCCACATTATTTATGTGGGAAAAACAACAAATTTATGGACGTCCTGCAGGTGGGAGAACTGGCTGGAATTGCAATAGGGGCAACTGTCATCCTCAACATACTCATAGCTGGGTAAGCACCACCACCCCCCAAAATATTTGTCCATATTCAGCTATATATTCTAGATTCACTCATGGGACTTATTAATTCATATATCAAGAAACAATCCAATAACATGTTTAATCAAAGAAATGATAGGCACTTCAGAACAGACGGTTTGAGGACAATTCTATAAAGGTTGTGTATAAATTGAATCAAAACATTGGAATTTAAAGGAACAGACATAAAAATAAAAAAATAAAAAAAAAACCCAAACATAAAACAAAACATCTAATTTTAAACTTGCCACATACGTCATACTTTCGGCTTTAGTAAAAGCTACACGGCTCATATATTGACGAGATTGACATGTCAAGAGATCCATTCCTTACATTTTATAGGCCTACGATGAAATAAGAAATTCGGACTCTAAATTTAATAATATATTTCATATTATTTTATTTTCTTGTTTAACAAATATAAAAAATTAAATAGTGGTTTCACAAAATAAATAAACTATTAAAAAATATGATTAAAAATAATACTATGGATTATAATCACATAAATTATTAATAAAAAATTTAGTTTAAACAATATCGTGAACAATTCACTTTATAAAAGCTTTTATTTATCAAGTATCTTATTATTATGGTCATTTCTCTTTATAATATTATAAATAGTTCTCTTCATAAATTAATAAATATAGTATACATTCTAAATACAATGAATTAATAAGATGTTATTACATTAACAAAATGAGGAACAATGATAACTGTGTACAACTAATAGACAAAATAATTATTTGAATTTCTTACATTTTTTATTTGGGACCTAAGTAGCTATTTTGGTGACAATAATATTTTGTATGTTGTATTTAGTTTTAGTAGAATGTTGCTTATTTTTAATTCATATAAAGTATATATATATATATATATATATATATATATATATATATATATATATATATATATATATATATATATTAAGAAAAAAGAAATCGAACTCATACCAAATTACATTAAAAACTTTATACAAATAAGTCTTTATCATTGAGATACTTCAATTAATATGATTAAATTTATACACATTATATTTATATCTTTTTTTATTTTTATCTTAGCATAATAAAATAAAAATAAACCTTATTTGGGCGGCCGCGGGGCTGGGCCCACCACTTAGAGGTCATTATTACAATTATGTCCAATGTGCCCCATAAACAATTAGTGAGATAGTTCATAGTTGACTCAATTTAAATGAACAAAGAACAACCCGCTTCAAGTTTTTTAAAGTTTATTAAAGTTCTACTTCGCTTCCTACACATAACCGTCGCCCAAACACTGAAAAGAATAAAGAGGAGCAGTACATACTACCAAAGAGGAGGATACAAGCAACACACATAGTAAAGGAGAGGGAGCAATGAAGGAAAAATGGAAGATGAAATTCGCTTAAAAAGAAAAGGCAGGTAAAGTGAAAATATTTGATGATTAACCGAACGAGTAACAAAATCCAACCTGCATGATGGGAATTTCTAAAGAGCACTCAGACAGCACATTGGGCAACAACAATAAATTGCAGGACTCATAATCCATCAATTCTGGAACTGGGCATGAATGCAGATCAATCAATAATCGACCCAAGAAATCAATATATGATCATCAATTGTTGCATTTGAAGCAGGATTTGAAGACAATCAAAACCAGCATTACCATCATCATCTCATACATACACTAACTGACATGGAAGATGGAACCAACACCATTCCACAAAACCCAGCTCGATTGTAAAATAATAATTTGAATATTACAATTCAATACTTCGATTAAATTGCGAAATAAAACCTAGAGAAATGAGCACAACCTGATAACTTAAACCAGAGCAATTTCTGGCTCCGGATATTCCACTTTGGACTTGCGGATCATGGCTTTGAATACTGGGACAACTAAACAAGCGATCAAAACCCCCAACACATCGGCAACGCAGTCTTTGGCGGAGGCTCCCGAAGAACGAAAGAATCCCAAGTGATCGGCGGCTTCTTTGGCGGCGCCGGCGAGGAGAGAGACAGGAGAGGCAAGCAAGAGGGAGCGTCTGCGGACATAGGAGAAAGGACTCCGTGAGATAAGGAGATAGAGGAGAAGAGTGAGTGAGAAGCAGAAGATGACGTGGTAAACCTTGTCTCTTGATGTCCATAAATCTCCACTCTCCCCCATTGACATAGGAGTTCCAGCTTCAGATTCCACAAACTTTTTCATACCATGATTTCAAGTAAATAGGTTCTTCGAGCTTGCCTAGTTTGACCTCCAGTCCTCCACCCAAACCTCAACCAAGCTCAATGGTTGGAAGGTACAACAACGACGCTCACTGCACAATAAAAACAATGTAAGAAATTGTACACGTCAACATGAAAGTTTTAAAGCTTCTCCCATAAACCACAATTATTACGGTTGATAAATACAACATAACTCTTTAGATTTTCCACTCTCTTTGAATTTCTCACGCAAAAATTCATATTTAAAAGCAATATTAGAATGTTGGGTACGTATCTTATTCTCAATGCAAAAATAATAGAATCTCAACAGCATTATTGACATAAACTACGAAGCATTAATAATGACTTATGTTGGAAAATAATGAATAGAACTGAAACCAATGTTCATTACCTTTTTACAGAATATTCATTTATTTGATATCTAATGTTTATTTTCGTAATACATAATGTTTATTTTTTGAATACATAATGTTCATTGTTAAAATCTTTCTTCACGGATGTTACTTTAATAATAACTAATGTTAATTTTAATAATACGTAATATTCATTTTAATAATACGTAATGTTCATTTAAATATGTAATGTTTATTTTAATAATATAATGTTCATTTTTATAATACAAAATGTTCATTTTAATAACTAATGTACATTATATGGTTTTACGTATTTTCAAATGAACATATACGTGTACGTACATTATTCCCAATGCAAAAGTTCAGATTTATAAAGAATATTAAAAAGTTATGTACATATCTTATTCCTAATGCAAATAATATAATTTCAATAACACTAATGACGCAAAATTACGAATCATTAATAATGACTTATGCCGGAAAAAAATGAATAAAACTAAAACTAATATTCATTGTCTTTGTACAGAATATTTATTTCATTCATCCACGTGTGTAATCTCTAGCGTTTTATTTGTTTCTATCTTGCGTTTTGCACCGGGTGCACAGTGAGGACTATACACCCGGGTGCATAGTCCTTTTTGCAAACCAAGCTCCATAATCATAACTTAATTGACTTATATCATCTCTGATTCTAAAAGTACTTTCCCAACTTATAAAAATTACAATACTTTTAATTTTTACACTATTAATATACTAACTTTGACCAAATTTTTTACTCATATATAACAAAAAACATTTATTAACACATATATTTATAAGTTAGTCTTAATATATATTTTCTATAAAAAAAAATCATAAGTTTTGTTAGAGGATAATTAAAGATATCGATAGTCAAATTAGTGCATTCACAACGTAAGAGTTAAAGTGTTCAAATTAGTCTAATTCTCCCTGTATCAGCAGTTCTCTTCGGCTACTATAAAAAACATGTATGGAAATGCAAAACCGCACCCATTGGATACCACTTGAATAAACTCGTCCATTACAAAATACTAGCTACTATAACAATTCTCAGATTCATACTGCATCAATGCATACTATGTCAAGCATCGCCAAACCTCAAGTCATCAAAACAATCAACTCATTTATATGTTCCTCACGATTTCCAGAGTCTCCCCCATTCTTGAATGTATTTTTCTTGGCCTGGAATCCGTCTTTGGGCATGGCAAGGGCGAAGGGCCATAGAAAACGAGTTACATCCTTAAAATGTCGACCAACAGAGAAAATTTCATGGACCATATCCTCAAGACATAAAATACCATGCTTCCCAAGTGCCTAAATAGAAACAAACTATAGTTATAATGTCGATGGACACTCAATACCAAGGAGTAGATGTAGCAATATCTACTAGTCTGATACCTGCTCAATGACGTTATTGTCAGTAAGAGGAACCTTTTCCTTCTTCACCTTAACAAGACTCTTCTTGTAGATAAGGTCCCTCACATTCTTAAAATTTGGGTACCTACAATTGTTAAAGACAGCTTCAATGTGTGATATAAAAATAACACCGAAAACTGCAAACATTCTTCATTCGCAACCAGCCAACAAGTTATTTCTTTGAACCACATAGCTGATAACAAGTTAACAACTACTGAGAAGGTATTGAAATGATTACAGCAATCTTTTAAAACATTGAACGTTGGACTTCCAGTGACGAAATCATAAAGTTGAAAAATCGTTGGCAACAAGAATGCCAAGAAAAGAAAGGTTCATAAAAAGCTACGCAAGCTAGAGAGCCACAAGCTATTGTAGGGCTTGTTCAGTATCGTATTTAGTTTTCAAAAAAATAAAAACAGAATTTATTGTGTTTTACTTTTTCCCAAACCCATTTTTTTCCCAGAACTAGTAAAAGTAGGTGTATACTAATAATAATCTAGTGCTCCTACTCTTATGCAATTTACAGCCTACAAAGAATGTTGCTTGATGAAAGGAATATTAATCTGATGTGTCCACATGACTACTAATAATAAAATAAAAATGACATTTTTTTAAAATGTAAAATTAGAACTACTGACAGAACACAGAAGGAAGTCGAAGAAAAAGGGGGGAAAATTACAGCCACCAAGAATTACAAAGTAATTGTAATGAGAAATTTTAATCTTCTACAATAGCCATCAATTAGAACCAGGGGAAAGATTCCCATGATTGAAATAGTGCTTGAAGTTATTGATAGAAAAATGAATATGAAATTGAAAATTTAATGTAAATCAATCCAAAGCCTACTTTCAAGAAGAAATAAAAAAGAGGACATTGGAAAAGAGAATAAGAATGAGAGTGGAGAAGAGCAGGGATTGAGGTCTAACAGTGAAGCAAGAGTAAAGAAGCGTTGAGAGAAGAGAGCGAAGCAGTGGTATGTGTCTAAGCAGCTGAACAATTTTCCGAAACCCAAAACCAAAACCAGTTTTAGTGGTTTACTTATTTCCATCACACTTTTGTGAAATCCACATGAAAGTTGTTTTCTACAGCTGATATGACGAACAGGTTTTGTTTTATTTTGGACAGAACAAAACAGAAATCAGAAAATCCACACCCTTACCTAATGAAGCCGTAGTAATCATGGTAAAAAGTGTAGGCTAATGAATATATTTGCCAATGTGTAACACGCATTAAGGCAAACAACAACCATCAACTTATTCTTTTTTCAGTAGTTCATAAAAAATCAATATAAATAAGAGCCATCAAGCATGACAGAAAGGCAGTATCACAAATAGTATAGACAATTGAGGTAAAAACAGAATTTGGCATTGGAAAACTGTCATGACAGAACAAAAGCCCAGAAACAAATTAACAACTGGCAACTTGACACAATGAGTGACCACATAATGCTAGAACGATGCAGATAAACCAATCAAGATATTGGAGGTGAACTGCAGCAAGCAAACTTTCAATCAATCCCACCCCCACAGTATCCAGGCAACAGGATCAACAATAAAAAGAATGAAAAATATGAGAGAATAACAGAGTTTTCTGGTAAGATGTACTAGATCAACAAGAAGAAACCTAGTATACAGAACGTCAAAACGTGCAGCAGGAATCATCATAATCTTTTTACAAATTCAGACTTAAAAATAATAGAAATATAACATGAACACCAAACACACTAGCCAAAAGAGACATTATGATTCCAAATAACATCAAACAATTAGGTCATCCCTTACCCATAAGTTACATATGGCTCCAACTTTTCCAGCATTGCTAAAATCCCTTCTGTTGCTTTAAGAAAAACACCACTGAATATTCTCGTCAGCCCTAATGACTTGAAAATCTTCTGAATTTGTGGATGAACGAGCTTCTTACTGAAACATAATTCACAATCAATGAGAAAGTAAACATCAAGAAAACAAAAAAGGTGAGTCGCACACAATAGCTCTGAGCTCACCCCTGAATTCGGATGACAAAGAGTAGCATTGACGATGGCGTGGCAGAAGTTTTGCGCCTCTTTATTCGTTGCTTCAACTTGACCAAATCCAGTTCCTTATATCAAAATACACAATGATAGAAAAAAAAGAATATATATATATATATATATATATATATATATATATATATATAAAGATAAGAAAATAGGACTGGGACCTTTACACACAGTCACACAAAAGTTAATGTATGCAACTGAAAAGTGCAGAGCACAAAAGAAATTGTTATTCTAATGGAACACTTACAAGAGGAAGGAAAATTGAAAGTGTAAGGAATAACCTTTTGCGGAAATTAAACGAAACCGGGTAAAGATTGAAAGATATTTTTGTGTGAAAACCCTTTGAGCCCAACTCAAAGGAAAAACCGGACCTACTCGAGGTTTTGAACTCTCTTCACTAATTGGGCAATCCTAACTACAACTTATTAGTTCCTTTCTCTCTCACTCTCTCTTGCTCTTCTCCTCTCACTCTAAACTTAACTCTAAGTCTATATAAGTTCTCTTAACCTAATCCCTAGTATAACTCAATACTAGCAGCTCAAATATTATCAATTAAAATAAACTATGTGATTTTGAAATTTCGATAGCAAGGAACAAGCGTTTTAAGACTTTTTAATTAATCGACTCAAAGGAATAACCTTTTGCGGAAATTAAACGAAACCGGGTAAAGATTGAAAGATATTTTTGTGTGAAAACCCTTTGAGCCCAACTCAAAGGAAAAACCGTACCTACTCGAGGTTTTGAACTCTCTTCACTAATTGGGCAATCCTAACTAAAACTTATTAGTTCCTTTCTCTCTCACTCTCTCTTGCTCTTCTCCTCTCACTCTAAACTTAACTATAAGTCTATATAAGGTCTCTCAACCTAATCCCTAGTATAACTCAATACTAGCAGCTCAAATATTATCAATTAAAATAAACTATGTGATTTTGAAATTTCGATAGCAAGGAACAAGCGTTTTAAGACTTTTTAATTAATCAACTAAAAAAAAAATTCTTAGAAACAATTAAATGCGGAAGATCAGTTATATCTTTTAAGAAGAAGGCAAACTCCTTAATTTATAAAGACCAAAGAATTTTCTACCACTTCTTAAACTTTCTTGATTTAAGGAAGGATAACCCACTAGCAAGAGTCCTTGTTGACCTTGACCTTGTCAACTAAGACAATGTTTATGGTGAAGAATGTGATTTTGTAATGATAAACTTTGATGAAAAAACGGTTTGTATGAAAGAGTTCAACCTCCACTAACTTAGTTAACCTTATCAAGCTAATTGTTATTCCCATAAAAGTTTATCAATGCAAAATCACGTTCTCTACCACAAGGATTGTCTTAGTTAACAAGGTCAGCAAGAAAAAGTGGTGGAATATTCTTTGATCACTATAAATTAAGAGTTTTGGGACTACATTAAATTCTTTGAGTTGTTAGTATTGAATTGTACTAGGGGATAAGGTTAAGGGACCTTGTAAAGACTTTGAGTTAATAGAAAAGCAAAAGATAGAACAAGAGAGAGTAAGAGAAAAGATTTTAGATTCAAAATAAGGATTACCCAATTAGTGAAGAGAGTTCAAAATCTCGTTGTGGTTTTTCTCTTGAGTTGGGAGCAAAGGATTCTACACAAAAATCTCTCGTGTTTTTTCTACAAGTTCCTTTCAGCTTTTACGAGTTCCGTTCAATTTCCGCAAAATGTTTAAGTTTCCAACTTCCAGCATGTGTCACATAAATCATCACAATCTCATCAAGTACTGCAAAAAGATATCTGATAGTCATGCCAGAATAAAATAATTATTGGGTGAATTAATATATACTGACAACAAGAGGCAAGCTCGTATTTATGCATTCTGCTATCTAAACGAAGGCAACAGCCCTAGGAATGTATACAAACCCCAAGTATCCTGAGTTAGTACAGTTCTTGATTCTATGTTTGTATTGTTGTTATATAAATTCAACTAATAAATAAATACGAAGAAAGGATCATTACTTGACTTCTGAAATTTTTGATGAAATCCTCCGGCCTCATAAAAGCGAGCTTCTTGTTTTCTTTGAGTTTCCATTGCCTTTCGAGCAATTGCTGCCTCCTACGAATGGTCCACTCTTCGCTGTGTTTCCTTTTCCTCAGCACAGTCTCTTCAATGTAATTCAGCTGCTGCTCCTCTTTTTCCGCCATCGCTCACCCTTCTCTTTTCTATATCGAATCAATTTCATATTAGCAATTCAATCAACACAATGAAATACAAATCAATCCAAAGGGAAATTACCCCCTGCAGGAGGAATCAACACG
Organism: Dysphania ambrosioides; assembly: GCA_026401315.1. Classification (NCBI taxonomy): domain Eukaryota; kingdom Viridiplantae; phylum Streptophyta; class Magnoliopsida; order Caryophyllales; family Amaranthaceae; genus Dysphania; species Dysphania ambrosioides. Next base: position 21,930,372 of record CM048672.1, read on the forward strand.
CGAAGGAGACTTGTTTGAGAGGGGAGGAGAACAGAGGGATGCAGCCGAGTTAGGGTTTTACTTACTTGTTCTGAAGCCCCGTCTAGTCGTCTACCAATGCTAGGGTTTTTTCTTTTTTTTTTCCTTCTTTTTTTTATATTTTATTATACCAAGTAATTGGTCTAATTACCATTTTGAATCAAACAACCACTTAGGCAGTTTGTCACAATAAAACTACTCTCCTATGAATATATGATCCCTTCTCTTTTGGTTGCCCTATTTCACATTATACACTTTTTTTAATAGTGAAGAAAAAGTTTTCTATAATCACCCATATTATTAACCCAAAATAATCTTTAATGTAGTTTAAGGTAATCAAGTTAGACTTAAAAATATGTTAAATAGGTCCTTTTAAGAAACGGGGAAAAACTTTTGGAGACAACCAAAAATAAGAAATGGGCCAAATAAAAGGGAACAGAGAGAACCTAGTAACAAACTATTTGTATAATAAAATACAATTGCGGAGTAGTAGTATCATATGACATTTTATAAAACTACATGTTAGTAGAATTGTCAATTCGAATGCTCGATTTGGATTTGGATCAAATCATTTCGGTTCTTGGGTCCTATTTGGGTAGGGCCATGTCAAATCAAGTTATCATCTACTCAAATTGTTTAAGTTTCGTCCGAATCATGTGTGGTTGTTTACCTTTTAAGTATAGGTCAAATTTGGTTCTAGAATCTGGGTCTAATTCAAGGTATACTAAGTTGAGTGAAAAGGGTTTGGAGTTGGTTAGATCGAGTTCTTGCCCATATTTGGGTCAGGTAATTATTCTTTCATATTATTATCGTGTCGGATAATTTTTTTGTTAAAATCAACTTTCGAACAAATATTTTTCAAGTGGGTTGTTCTTTCATATTATTATCGTGTCGGATAATTTTTTTGTTAAAATCAACTTTCGAACAAATATTTTTCAAGTGGGTTGTTCAACCACCAAGTGTTAGATTTAGGTTAAATTTGGGTCGGATGAATACTAAGACAAATAAATTAAACTTTCAAAAGAAATTACTTCCATTACAAAATGCTAAAAATGTTTTTGGAAAATTATTCTATAAATTACAATTAATACTAATTAAAAAATTATAATATCACATTTCGAATTATAATTTCAAAAATTTAATGATCAATATGTGATTATTAAGGATTCTTTATACCACAATCATCATCTTATAGTTTTTTATGATAAAAAATTATTACTTGAGTTAATAATAGGGCGAGTCAGCATATGATCAAAATAAAATAGGCTACGAGTTACCATGGGTCAAGTCAATAACAATTTCTAAAATTCAATTCGAATTTGTAGGTTGGCTTAAATCGATTATTGGTTTATATCAGGGCAAGTGTCAGTTCAAATTCATATCATAAAATATTAGGTAATCGATTATTGGTCAATATCAGGGCTTGTTTAGGTTATGTTATGGGTCACAAGATTACATATGGGACGGGTGTGGTCAGGTCCAAATTATTATAGGTTTGGCGTCAATTGTTTGGGTCAGTCAATTTTTGATAGCCAATCAAGAGAGTCATACTATTATAACTACTTACACTTTGTATGAACTAATGTTATCCCTGGATGATGCCTAATATAAGCTATGTTATTATTATTTTGTTCTTTTTGTGTTTGTTTTCTTACGAAATATTTCTTTAATTGGTTGTATTGTTTTTTTCTATCTAATTTAAGTTTTCCTCTAATGTATTTCCTATATCGTCTAATACGACTTTAATTTGTACATAGCCTTTCTTTGTTGCTTAAGAGATCCTTCAACTAGCCCTTTTTTAGCAAGAAGGTTGATTCCTTCAAGTAATTGCAATCTTTTGCATAGTGTCCTGGTCGTCATGAAATTTGCACCATTGGGACTTGTCTTTTCTATCTTTGAGTCGACTACTCTTATTAGGTCATCCGATAACCTATGATGTCGATGTTGAGAATATGGTCTCAAACATTTATATATTGTTAGTATGAACATTGTTGATATATCCCTTGTGTGCATATGACTTATAACGATTATCAGTTATCTTGGGGATATTAGATCAACAATCGTTGTTATAAATTAGCTTGTTGTCTTGATAAATTAGCTTGTGGGATCAACAATGTAGTGCAAATCGCTTGTCTTCTTCTCTAGTTGTTGACTGGTGGTAAATTGACCATAGAACTTAATATATGGAAGTTATTAATGGAAAAGGGTTTCAAAATTTTCAGCCAAGATAAGGTTGGTATGTGAGCATATGGTCAAACACATTTCATAGCGAAACGCGACACTACTCCTTTGGGGTAGTATATGTTGTTTGTTCTAGCCTTGTATGCCTCGACGTAGTTTATGGGTCAGTCATCTATCATAGAGTGGAGACCATGGTAGGGACACTAGCCTTTATTGGTAATTATGTCATTTATCTCTTGGATAAATATGGATGCCTTGTATCTGCCATTTTTCTAGTAATCGATGGGGGCGGGGACCTGCTCCTAGGCTTCTTGAAAATCTAGGTGTTATGAGCCTCAAACAGTTTTATCTTCCTATGTGATGGCATCAGATCTCGGAAAAGAGAGATGGATAAGGCTCCTTAACTATGAATTTGAAGGCAAGTCTATGGTAACATTGATATGAGAAAGAGATAGAAGGGTAAGGATACTCAACTATTCCTTAAATTTTTGGCTATTCTACGAGGGATACATAGCAAAAGATAGATAAAAATGTCAGCTTGAATAGATTTGCAATGGTAAAGAGGAAGGGACTTAATGGTGCGGCAAACACTAAAAGACAGTAATGTAAGGCTTCATAACTTGCTAAATTTCACTAGGAAATGTCCCCACTTATCACAATCATAAAATTCCAAGGATTCCAATTTGCTCAAACTTGAGATGGTATTAGGCAATTAGCTTGTCTATGGAATCTTCCATTGAATTAGCATCAACCAACCAATAACTCATCAAAGTGGCCAATCCAATCTCAAAAGTATGACTTTTCCTATCCAATAGGGAATCGAAAAAGGGGTCAATTCGAAATCATAAGTAGGCAAACAAAATTCCCTAATGAAAACAATAGGATCCTAGGAAAACGGATTCACTATAATATTGTAAATAACCAAAAAAGGAACCACAAAACCCATAAAATTCTCATCAATCTTAACAAAAACTTACATATACCCTGTTACCCATCATTTCCTTGAGTTGAAGTCAAAGTTATTCATCTTAATGTATTTAGTACGTGGATTAGTTCACAAAAGCTCATCATTCCCATGAAATGGAACATACAATTCAAGCACAATTCTTCGAGCATTTGATAGAAATCACAGTGCTCCTTATAGCCTTCTCTTCCTTATAGCCTTTTCACTTGAGTAACTCATGATTCACGTAGGATCCACTATGGATGAAAAGAGAGAGAGAGAGAGAGAGAGAAAGAGAGAGAGAGGAAGGAAGAAATTTGAGGTGAAGGAAAACAAACGAGGAAGAAAATAGATGGGGGGCTAGAGCTTATAACGATGGAGTATGGAGGAAAAATCCCCCCCCCCCCCCCCCCCCCCCAAAAAAAAACCAATATTTCACCTAATTACAAAGATTAGTTAAATAACTAACTAAATATAAAAGTTGCTAACGATATTAAATTACTAATGTACCCTTCAAAGAACGTAAACGGCAGGGATGCGACTTAGACAAAATACAAAGCACTAAGGTACAAGTTAGACGGAAGAAAATTTGAGGGTACTTGAGAGACTTTTAAAAAATATGGGGAAACCAAAGAGAATTTCCCATTTTGATTAGAATTATCTGTAATGTTTTATTCCCAACCCTTTAATTTAGGATTATAGAGTACAATCACACAATGATATTGTAGTTTAAAATAAAGTAATGCATGGTTGAACCAAACTAATAAATATGAAAGGTTTGTCACACATTATTCTATGAGCATAATACATGTGTGAACCAAGATAAACTTTATACATTTTGTGATCATCAAATGGAGAAGTCGTATAAAATGATTGAATATGTCTTATGCCCTTAAAACCCCATTATTAGACTTAGAGAAGTTCTAATCATCCTCATATGACTCCATAAGACATGCACTATCAATAGGACAACTTCACACTTTTTTCCTAAAATGACTAAAAAATTCAGTCATTTGGAGTAATTTCATAACCAATGAGAGAGCATCTTGATATGTTCAAGTGTCTTATAGAATAATATTAAGCCCTAAGATGATTGAAATCATTTTTTGGCTATAATAATTCACTAATTTCAACCAATTTTTAAGACTCTTGTAATTAGGTCATAAACTCATTTTGGAGACCTTAATAGACTGAAATAATGTGTTGAATGACTCCAAACCCTGAATATGATTCTAGGAAGCACATGTACCTTTATTACAATATCAAAAAAGTGTTGATAACCTTCAAAATTCGAACATTTTGGATAATTTCGTTGCGGTGAGAGAACAACTTTATATGCTTGTCATGGTCATATTAAGCCCTAAGAAGGATTAGAACCATTTTCTCAAATACTCTTATAATTAGATTATAAACTTGTTTTTCAAGGATTTCGGATTAAAATATATATGGTACCGTTACTTTCAAAATATTTTCAGAGGCAATTGCTTTCATGTTAACTTAATATGAAAAATTGCAAGAAGGAAGGAAAATTGTGTAGATATAATATTTTTCTTGTAATATATGTACTATGTAGAACACTTGTAGAATTTTTGCAATTTTTATATCGATCTTATTTGAGTAGAATGAAGTATTTCATATGTGTTTTCTCCGTTTCAAATTTGTATGATCTCATTATGCTACAATCTGATTTTTAATTAAAAATTGATTTTAATCCCCCTTGTCGATAAAAAGCAAGGTCCCGATACTCACAACTTGAGTAACAACCCAAGTGTCAACTTGATTTAGGATGGTAGAAAACTCACAATATAATTAGTTCATAACTTTTAAGTAATGAGTCTTAATTACACTCATATACATAATATTTCAAAATATAATAGGAACTTTTTGAAATTTATTAAAACATATCATAAATATGATCTTGTTTTGAAGTACTTTTCAACACAAGTCTTATTAATTGCGAAAGTTATAAAACTATATACTTCATAAATTTTTCTGTGTATGGAATATGGAAGGATCTACATAGATATTGTTTAATGTATTTCCACAATTATGCTATTTTTATAAATTATTCCCACAATATTGTCCAAATTATTATACTGGTTTGTTGATTATCAGTCAATTTAGCAGCAAAAGCATTAATTGCATTAATGGTTTATATTTTCTTAAAAATGCTAAATTTAATTAGCATTTTATCTCTTTTACAAATTACCAGCAACTCTTTCTATAACAATTTGAAGATATATATACTAATTGAATTAGTGGTTTTAAAAAAGTAAAATCGCTAATTTAATTAGTGGTTTTTTTTACGGGGACACGATTAATGAAATTTTTATAAAAAAGTAGCATATTTGACGTATTTGGAATTCTTTAAGCATTTTTTGTGAAAAAATTATGAAGTATGCCATGTTAACTTTTTAAAAATAAATATGACATGTTATTTGGCACTAAAAAGAACATAGTGTTTTGTTGTTTCATACTTTGATACCCATAAGCCCAAAACCATAAGGTGATAGGGGTACACGAGTAGGTTATGGACAGGTAAAAAATTGCTATAGGTTCAAGACTTTTTGTTATGTTTTTTTTTTTTTGCAATGAGAACAAACAAGCCAAAGAACCAAATATTACTAGTCGAAACTGCTAGTTGATGCGCAGTGGCGACTCTGTCCCTTTCTACTTTAATACAGAAAACAAAAGAAAATGATTTTGCAAATTCGATGATGTCATTAAGGAGACCCTAGATTTCCTTTGGGGCACTTGATGGGGTCCTCAAAACCTTAATTGCATTCAAACAATCTCTTCGGCATGGATTGAGAGGTTCAAGACTTCAAGGTTCCAATCAGAATAGGTTATAGGTGTGTGTGTGGGAGTGTGGGACCCGTGGTGCAATTAGTGAATGAAGTGGTACAAGGTACTCCCTCCGTCCGATGCTCCATTGAGATAAAATTACTTTTTTAAGAGTGGGCCAAAATCAAAAGTTTCTAGCTTTATCATTAGCCTTTTTTAATGATATAATGTGTTGTCATTTTTTGCTCCAAAATCATTCATTATTCACATGGACTTGTTGTCCAAATGTTTTGCTCCAAAATCATTCATCATTCACATGCCTTGAAATCAGATTTCCCACCAAAATTTTGAGGGAAATTTGAATACTAAAAATTAAGCCATCATTTTGGTACTTACATTACCCCTTAGAAGGGCTTAAAAACATTCAAGGTGGTGGACCAGAGGAACAGAGAGAAGATTAACGTGCCTAGCTATTATGTTCTGACTTTCTATATGATTAAGACATACAAGTCTTACTATGTTTTAAGTAATAAAGGGCCTATCCCGGAATGGAATGGGATAGAAAGAACGCGAAGCGCTAGCACTATAGGGCCGGTTTTTGGTGCAGCTGAAAGTTAGAGGTGGTAACGTTCGTTGGGTTGAAATTGGACATTCCGGGCGAATTTTGGGGAAGTGTTCTGCAGAACCTCTGTTATGTTAGAAGGTGCAAAGTCAATGGGTGCCAGAGCTGCTTCTAATTGCTCGAAAGCTAAAGAAAATCTCTTTTCTTGCGTTATCTAGACTTTCTAAGTCAAACACTACCTTAACAAACCACCACCAACTTAAGAACAAGAATCTCAACTGTACATTGTAGACCCCAATTCTCTCATAACAGTCCAACCACAAGTAGACAATGACCTTTGTGGTCATGACCAGTGACAGAACCTCTCAACTAACGAATATAGAGGTAATAAGCAGCATAAGCCTCACAGATGTAGGTGAACTAGAGGCATAAGCACCAATAATAGAAAGCACAGAGGAACAGGCAACAAATGCACAACCAAAAACAAAAAGCATAGAGGCACAAAAACCAGAAACAGGCAACCCAAATTATTAGGCAACCATGAATAGGCTACAAGTAAAGCAACAAACCCAATAACTAACCATCACAGAGGAAGTGAGACAAGGTGAAGCAACAGACCCAATACCCAACATCATAGAGGAATAGAGACAAAAGAACCCTTAAGAAGCATCACAGAGGAACAAGCAATAGAGGCAACAAGTCAATCAAGCTTAACTAGGACAGACATGAATGATGTCCAAAGATATGAATGCATTACCAAGCTTTTAAACAAGAGCAAAAATTTAAAGTTACCAAGCGGTTACATAATAGATTTAGCCAATACATTAAGATGCTCAAGAAGGACCATTCAAAGGATATGGAGAGAAGTCAAGAATAATGTTAGGATGCAGCAGAGCATGATGATATCAAAGAAATACAAAGAAAGAGTAGGCAAAAGGGTAGACAACTAGTGATGGAAGATTTACTAGCCATTCCACTAAAAAATAGAACAAACATCAGTTCCTTGGAAAAGGCACTTGATGTAAATAAGAGCCCAATTTGTATGAGGATCAAGAGAGGCATGATAAAGAGACACAACAATGCAATGAAACCAACTTTGACACCCAAGAACTAGCTATAGAGATCAAACTGGTGCATGTTTCACCTTATTAATGTCAATACGTTGCCCAAATTTCATGACATGTATAACTACGTAAATGTTGATGAGAAATGGGTTTTTATGTCAAAAATAAGCCAAACATAATACTTAGCACCTACTGAATTAGAACCATATAAGCATGCAAAGTCCAAGAGGTTCATTACCAAAGTCATGTTCCTAACGGCAGTGGCAAGGCTAAGATTTTCAAAAGATGGGAGTTTCCTTTTTAATGAGAAAATAGGGTGTTGGCCTTTCACTCAAGAGTTGCCAACACAAAGAAGATATTTTCACAAAGAGGATGGGACATTGGAAATTGAGCCAATCAAGAATATTAGGAAAGAAGTCGTAAAGAAGATGTTCATCAACAAACTTATTCCAACAATTAAATGCAAATGGCCAATTGATGTAAGTGGTAGCTTCAAAATCCAACAAGATAATGCCACACCCCACATATTACAATCTGATGTAGATTTCCAAGAAGCAGGAAACACAGATGATTTTCATATAGAGTTGGTGTCCCAACCACCAAATAGCCCAGACACCAATGTCCTAAACTTAGGTTTATTTAGAGCAATTCAAGCTATACAATATGAGCAAGCACCAAGGACAATTGAAGAGCTAATTGGAGCGGTCAATCATGCATATGAAGTGCTTGAACCAAGAATCCTCAACCATGTTTTCTTTACTTTACAATATGTGATGCTAAAGATAATGAAACAACATGGGGGGAATAACTACAAGATATCACACATAGGCAAGCAAAGACTTGAAAGAGAGGGGGTTCTACCAGTAACAATTGAAGTATCGACACCATTAATAGAGGAGTGTTTATCATCATCAATCTAATAATACTTGAGCATTAATAGACTACTAGTGATTGAAGCAACAAATGCAAATAAGGGGAGTACAAACAACAATCAAGAATATGAAATCAATGCATAGGAGCCAGCTGATTTGATGCTTGACCTCAACTTAAACTAATATATAGTCATTTTTCTTGACACTTTTCTAAATCAATTCTTCAAACATGAATTTGTCAAAATTTCAAATTGTTTTAGGGTTAGAAAACTTTTTGGAAATCATTTGAAATGCTTGACTATTTTATAATATGGATAGAAAGTAAATCAATGAAGAATGATATATGTTGAACACATCTAAACCCTTCAAGTGAATGCTTTTGTCAACATATAGATGAACATGTTTTTTAGACAAATAACCTAGCATAACTGTAAGTGCATGATACTATTGGTGGCATATGACATCAATAACAATAAAGGCTAACAACACACATGCATATACTCATAGACAACTCTATCATCATCGAGACTACCTCTTTTAGATTTAAAATATATTTCATATCTTTAGTGTGTGTTAACCTATGTGATTTCCACCCTCTATGCCTCATCAATCAGGTATGCACTTATAGAAATGGGTTTTTTGTCCCAAGAAAATAGTGTACATGATATTCAACCCACACTCCTTCATCATTGGGGATCTTTGTGCAACCTAGATCAAATTATAATAACCTAAAAAAAATCATGATGCACGAAATAGGATTAGGATGCAAAAAGTCAAAGAAATAGAAAGCATATACTCAAACAAGGCACAAGAAGCAACAAAGAAAGTAATGGCCCAAACAACACTCAAATAGAGAACAATAAGCAAAAAATAGAAACAGATATTTAAAGACACAAGAAACAACAACCCAAGATGCATAAAGTAAAAGAATCAGATGTCCTAAACAAATTAATAAGCAAAAAGCAGGAAATAGATGAGCAAAACCAGAATATTGAATTAAAAAGGAGACATACACTGAAACAAGAAGCATGAAGTAAAAATCATGACAGAGATGACCTAAATAGGATGAACAAACCAAAATCATGACAAAAAAACAAAATGATGACGAGCATGAGCTTAATCATGAACAAGAATCATGAATCATATAGTGAAACAGGACATAAGAAGCAAACAAATTGCATTATTTGTTCGAAGACACAGCAGCAAACCACTCAAGATTCATATACTAAAAGAAACAGGAAGCCTAAACAAAATAATAACCAAAACACAGGAAACACATGACCAAAACCAAATAGATGTACAAAAAATAGGAAGCATACCCTCAAACAAGAAACAGGATGCAAAAACCCTGAAACAAAAGACCTAAAGAACATGACCTAGACATAATCACGAGCCTCGAAGATAATGATGATGACCATAGTAAAACCATGATTAAGAAACATGAATCATAAACTCAAATAGGACATAGGAAGCCCACTCTTAAAAAAGTAACTTTATCTCAATGGAGCAAAAAAAATCGGATGAAGGGAGTATGTTGATAGACACGACAACAAACAATCCAAATAACATATACTAAAAGAATCAGATGTCCTAAATAGAATAATGACCAAAAAACAGGAAAAAGATGACCAAAACTAGAAAAATGTATAAAATAAAGGAAGCACATACTCAAACAAGAAACAAAAAGCAAAAAAAATGAAACAAATGACCATGACCATGACATATAAAGACAGATGAACCAAGAAATAGAAGTATATATTGACAGACACAAAGATATTGTCCAAAAACAAGGACAACAGATGAGTAAAAACAATAATGTATCACACACAGAGAAGACCCACAGACCTATTTGAAATGCATGAATCACACCAAAAAATGCAAACAGAAGAATGAGTGAGAAAGAGAACAACCCAAATGAAAAGCTTGAATCTCACCCAAAACCCTAATCAATAGCATGTACAACATAGATAACACCCAAAGATCTAAAATCAACAAAGAAAATTATACAAAAAAACATAAAGCAAATAGCAGTCAATAGAACTCAGAAATAAGCAGATTCACTTTAATAGGGACAACAATAAAAATAACCAAAATAATCATGAATCACACTCGAACATCATTAGAAAAACCAAATTCACATGAATCACAGCAAAAAAGTAAACATTTCGGGATCAAATAATGAAATAACAGAGAATAAGTCTAAGAGAACTTTACTCGGGCTTCACAAAATACAAAGGGAAAAACAGTTTCAGCATATCATGACTGGGTCTAGGAGTGTAGCATAGAGGAAGACACTCAGTGTCCTTATCTTTAGTCCCTCATCGGCCGCTAAGACTCTCAGTGTCCTTATCTTTAGTCCCTCATCGGCTGCTGAACCTCCCAAATTTAAGCCCCTGCTCTACTCAACGCACCCCCATTCAAGCCTCCTCTCCGCCCTTCTTCGCTGTCGTCTTCTATACTCAGGGGTGAACCAAACTTCCTCTAGAGTCTCCAGTACCACCAACTGGGGAGGTGGTCCAAAAGGAGAAGGTATTTAGTGAATTGGTAAGGGTAGGAGGACTGGAGGAGTGCGAGAAAGCGAAGGAGGAGCACAATGGGGAGGCGTACAAGGAAGCGAAGAATGAGGAGTGCGAGGAAGCGAAGGACCTGGATGTGGAGAAGGGGGAGTGTCGGGCACGAACTCAGAAAATGTTCCACAAGAATCGCTCCAAACATCATCACACATGATGATCTTACCAACAATCAACAAGAAACAAAGGGAAACCAAAAGAAATGCTCTGAACAGTGGAGTGAGAAGTGTAGATCTACCAACAAAACACACCTAAAAATGGAGATAAGACGAGATGTGAATTTTGGTGTAATTTTTGGCAACAACCGATAGCAAATGTGTTGTAGATCTAGGATTTACATATGCAAGAAGTGAGAAGCCGGTGGGAAGATCAAGAGTGAGTGTGGCAGAGATTAGGTTAGGGTTAGAGAAAGAGAGGGAAAAGTTAGTAAAGGGGGAAATAACGAGAGCCGTTCAACACAACAAAGCTAACCCATATTAATGACTAACACTAGATTTAAATTAGCCCAACTCTTATCAAAATAGGAAATGGAGCAAACATTTCAAAAAAAAAAAAAAAAAAAAAAACAAATGGAGCAAAAAAACCGGATGGAGCGAGTAACAACTAACAAGGTGCAGTTACGTCATAACTTGAAGTTAACAACTAAACAAGTGGGGATATTAATCGAATACGGAGTAACATACTACATACCCCTTGGATCTCCGTCTCCTTGACCATTCGTAATTTCCCAATTGGATTTTGGAGTGCTAAATTAAAACTCGTTGAATTTTCATTCACCGACTCGACAATCCGATCTCTCTCCAGAAACCTGAATCTGGTCGATCTGCCTACCGAATTATCAGATTTGTCTGCCATCATATATTCATATCATATCAATCAAATCATGGATGTGCCTAGCTCCTGGGACGCCCTCCGAAAGCAGGTTTGTTTATGGCATTCTTGAGAGTTAATCTGAGTAATTTGTTCAAGTTTTATGGATTTGAAATTTTGAAATTAAGGGTTACTATAAAAATAAATGAAGAATAGGATTGACTGATTGAATAGTATTGCGTTGAATGGTTTTAGTAATAGTTGTAAATGAAATTAGGCTAGGAAACTTGAAGCACAGCTAGACGAGCAGATGACTTGGTACCGCAAACTGGTTGCTGCTAAACATGAAACTTCAGATGACACTGTGGAGTCTGGAATACAAGTTTTATTAAAGGAGCTGGATTTAGTGAACAGTGAGATGCGTGCCTGGGTATCATCCGGTGGCTCTGAGATGGTTTCTCACACTTTTACCCGTCATCAAGAGATCCTTCAAGACTTAACTCAGGTTTGCTCTGTTCTTTTACGGATTAGCTCCATTCTTGACATTCTGATCTTACTTGATGTTTTGCGTGCGTGCTTCAAGTGCAGGAGTTTTATCGCCTCCGCTCCAGCCTTAGAGCTAACCAACAACATGCTTCCCTGCTTCAAGACTTCAGGGATTTTGATCGCACCTCCCTAGACTTAGAACAAGGACCTGATTCCGAGGGCCAACTTCTGCTTAAGGAGCATGCCTCTATCAGCAGTAACACTGCCCAGGTATTACATACGCACATTCCTCTTCTTTTGCAACTGATTCGATTTTTTTCTGGGGTTAAGCTAGGGGGTTAAATGCGTGAATTGACTGGAAAGGTTGATGATAGAGTTCTTGAACTAAGGAGGAAAACTGACCTGAAAATAAGGACAATTGAAGAACATGTTATCAAGGCATGTCTAGGCTTTGATTTGAGACTATATGGAAAGGAGAGGAGAGAATATTGTCTGGGATTTATTGAATCTGGCAAACTTTCCCCGGCCAACTTATTGAAGCCACCATAGTAGGAAGTGCTCACGAACGCTGTAAGATGCTCAATTATGGGAAATTTAAATAATCACCCTTCTTCATGTATTATTCCTTACATCTGCCTTAGAGTGACTGCACTTGTAATTTGCAAAACACTAGCCGGAATAGTATCCTCTTAGAGCACCTCTCTTGACCCAGAGATTTTTAATTGGTTCTTATTTTGTCCTGAAATTTTTGAATAGCCTGTTTCCACTGAGAACATGTGTCCCGTATGGAATGCATATGATTTTTCTTTTGTCCATAACCTTTGCTATGTCTAGATTTCCTCTTTAGTTTTAGTTCTTAGACAACTGCTGTTGCCATCGTATGATTAAGAAAGCAACGTGGGTAGTATTATGAGTCTGGTAAACAGTGGCACCAGTTGTGAGCTTTTCTCTTCAGCAACACATCTCATGGAACTTGATAAGCCTTGATGAATCATATATAGCTCTATGGTGATAAATTGGTAGTTGAAACCTAATCCATACCCAGGAAGTTTACTACTCCATGAGTGTGAACCTCTAACCTCAATTAATTTTACATACACTGACATGGATTGGAGTTTTTCTCTTGTATGAAACCAGATTCATAAAGTAATAAGTGCTTTGATCCGTCATCAGCTATACTGTGACGTTGCAACCATTAACCCTTTTTTTTTTTGTTTGAAAGTAGAAGCTCCTGGTGGTTTATGTAGGCTAAAGCCAATTGTCCTACTTTGAGTGGAGTCTTGTTTGGAGATATGACCGCTAATGCCTTGTTTCATTTGTTTTGGACCCTGTACAAAGGTGTGAATAATTTGTAAGAGAGTTATGTTAGAGAGGGTTTAAAAATCTGATAGAACTCTGTTTACATTCCATAGAATAGTTCCAACAGTTTTTTTTTTTTTACTTCTGAATATTTATCAATCATGAGTGGGAGATTCATGAAGTGGGAGGTCTCTACTCACATTCTCTTTGTGCGATCTGCTACTAGTAGTTTGACTATCAGAAGTAATTTACACCATGGATGAGCTGTATGTAAATGTTAGTGTAAGATATATTCTTTTTTCTGCCATTACCTAAAAGGAATGTTTTTGGTTGAAGTGTATCAAATGTGAAGGGTCTCTCCCATACAGAACCTTAAAAGGAATATGCTTAGTTGAAGTGTGGAATGATGTGTTATACCAATATTCTGCCCAAGGAATCCATGCAACCCTTGTCTTTGGTTTATCATACACAAAGCACCTTAAGTACGACTCCAATCCCTCATTAATCACCTCTGTTTGGCCACGTACTTCGAGCCAGCTGGCTTACAACTTGAACAATTACTTCCAAAAAGTACTGAGGAAAATTTTGTCCCTAAAGGAACTCCATGTAACTTGATTACCTCTCTTACAAACGCTTGAGCCACAATAGGAGCTGTATATGGGTGTTTTAAGAGAATGAAATGGGCATATTTAGAGAGCATGTCCACCACTACTAATACAATACCCCAGCCATTTGATTTTGGTAAGCCTTCGACAAAATCCATCAAAATATCCTGCGAAGAGGCCGTAGAAGACCTAAAGGACTCATAGTAGATGCTTTGCGACAAGTGGGGCATGCACACACATAACTCTGAATATCCTTCCTCATTCGTACCCAAAACCACTCAACTGCAACCCTTTGGTAAGTCTTGAACTCCCCTGCGTGTCCCCCAATAGGTGAGTCATGATACTCATGTAGAAGGGAGAATGTTAGCCTTGAAGTTCGTGGGATCACCACCCGCCTTTTGAAGAGCACAATATCATTCTCAACAGAAAACCCCTTTGGAACCTTCTCTCCCTAGTTGATTTTGCCCTTCATCCCCACAATAAAAGCATCCTAGTTGATTATATCATTCACTTGAGTGGCTGAGTCCATGGAATCCCACATGTAGAGACTAGAGTGGAACAAGAAACTTCCTCTGTGTATTCTCTAGATAAGGCATCAACTACTATGTTGCTAGCTGAATCTCAAAAGAATATCCAAGCAGCTTACTTACCCATTTTGGATACGCCCGTCCCACCTCCTTCTGCTCAAGTAAGTACTTCAAGCTTCTTTGATCTGTGCTCACCACAAACGTCCTGCCCAATAAGTAATGGTGCCACTTTTCGATAGCCAAAACGATTGCCATCAACATTTTTTCATATATAGACTTGCTTGCTGCCTGCAGCCAAAACTTTACTGAAATAGGCAATAGGATGTCCCCCTTGAAGCAATACTACCCCAATTGCCTTCTCGCAAGCATCAACTTATAAAATAAACTTCTCTGCAAAATTGGGTAAGGCTAGTACAAGCCTGTGATCATGGCAACCTTTAGTTGTTGGAAAGCACTTGTAGCAGCCTCATCCCATCCAAAACAATCTTTCTTGAGTTGGTTTGTAAGGGGGCAAGTAATCTAAGCATAATTCTTGACGAACTTCTTGTAGTAACCTGTGCCCTGGAAACCTCAAAGTCCTTTCAAATTACGCTGTTGGGGCCACTCTAACATTGCCTGGACCTTGCTAATGTCAACTTCCACACCTCTGCCCGAGACATGTTTTGGAAAAGCCACCCTATCCTTCCCAAATTCACAGTTTTTCCTATTTGCATATAACTATTGTTTCCTCCGTACCTCTAACACCATAGCCAAATTTTCTTCATGCTCTTCCACTCCCTTACTATGCACCAACACATCATCAAAAAAGACTAATACAAACTTACGCAAGTATGGCTTAAAAGCCGAATTCATCACAGACTGGAAAGTGTCCGAGGCATTAGTCAACCCAAAGGGCGTGACTAAGAATTCGTAATGGCCCTCATGAGTGCGGAAAGCAGTCTTTGGGATATCATCATTTTGAACTCTAATCTGATGATAACCAAATTTAAGGTCTAACTTCGAAAAAATCAAAGCCATATGCAGTTCATTTAGCAATTCATCAATGATTGGAATATGAAATTTATCCGAAATAGTATTCTTATTGAGATCCTAATAATCCACACAAAATCGCCATGATCCGTCTTTTTTATTTACACGCAATACATGACTTAAATAAGGGCTAACAGAGGGTTAAATAATTCTAGCTCATAGCATGTCACTCACCACCTTCTCTATTTCACTCTTTTGACTATGCGGGTATCAATAAGGGCGAACATTGACAATACCTTTCTTCAGGACAATATCATGTTCATTTTCCTTTCTAGGTGGAAGGCCTTTAGGCATTTCAAATACATTAGTGTACTTCTAGGAAGATTGTCTATTGATAATCAGGCACCACTACTCCATTACCCTCTCCTGCCTCTCCATTAGCTTAATGAAGAACCCCTTGCCTTCCTTTTTGAGAGTTCTACACATGGCCTTTAGTGAGATGCTAGCACGCCCCAAGGATGGATCATCCCTAATCATGACATCCTCTTCCCCAACTCTGACTTTAATTATCCGAGTCTTCCAATTGATGGTTATTGTCCCTAATTTTTCCTACCATTGTACCCCAATATCACGTTCGAGTTTCCTAGAGGGAGTGCTAAGAAATCCTCCATGACACTAATCCCTGGTATGTTCAGCTCGACCCCTTTACAATCCCCTTCTTTTAGCACTGCTTCCTCATTGTCCAGTGTAAGACCAAATCCACATAAACCCAAGATTGGAATCTGAAGTTCCTTAGCTGCATTAGTATAAATAAAATTATGGGTGGCCCCCGGGTTGACCATAACAACCACTTCTTGCCCTCAATCTTACCCATTAATTTCATGGTCTTTGGGCTTGTGAATCCCATTGCCAAATTCAAAGAAATGATAGGAGATGACACTAATGGCTCTGGAATTGGATTTACCTCATCTCCTCCAATGACGTTTCTCCCGGTTCCTGCCATTCCTCTTCATCATTGAATACCAGCATCACACTCAATTCCTTGCATTTACATCGATGACCCGGGTTCCACTTTTCATCGCATCGAAAACGTAGCCCTTGTTCCTTCTTTTGTTGCAATTCGCGTTCACTAAGGCCTCAGATTATTTCCTTTCACGAAAGAGGTGGCGCTGATGATTGCTGGGTTGTAGAATGATGATGATGATGATGATGATGATGATGATGGGGATGTTGATGGATAAGATCGAGATGCCGAGTGAGACAAATTTTGCTTGTAAGTGGAATTGGGGTACATCTGTGGCCTGATGTTAGTTAAGCCCATGGGATCGTTCCACCTCCTAGGCCCAACCTCAAGCGTTTCTTTAGCCTTGAGAGCTAGCTCCACGGTCTCATCCAAATTCTATGGGCTAAGCAACCTTACTTCCACTCTTATGACCTCCCTTAATCCATTTAGGAAATGTCCCATGGCCAGAGGAGTCAACAACTCTATAACGCCTACTATATTCCCCACCATCATCTGCCCTTATTGGTGCACTAACCATTGCTCGTTCAAGCTTCCCAATGAGGACGATCGGAATTTCCAAAGGAGACCCTTTAATTCTTCCCACTTTTGGATTCGCTGGCGTCTATGTTCCCATTGGAACCACAAAAGGGCATCACCTTCTAAAGACACCACAACCGCCTCTAATCGATCATCCTCATTCAAGGGGTAGAAATGGAAATACCTTTCCGTGCTTAGAATCCATCCATCGGGGTTGGTTCCATCAGAATTAGGCAGA
The DNA here is from genome assembly GCA_026401315.1 of Dysphania ambrosioides. NCBI lineage: Eukaryota > Viridiplantae > Streptophyta > Magnoliopsida > Caryophyllales > Amaranthaceae > Dysphania > Dysphania ambrosioides. The sequence continues at coordinate 21,947,840 of CM048672.1, forward strand.
TCCAACCTCTTCGTCCACCAATTAGCCGCGAATTTTGTCGAGTGTCTTTCTTCGATGGGTGCTTGCTTAGGTTTTTCAAGGTTGTGGGGTCCTACGCCAGCCCTTGATCCTGGGCCACCATCTGCGGGGGTCTCCAACCGGGTTCCAATGTCTGCGTCTCCATACGATGGGTCAACGTTGCTACTTCAGCTCAAAGTTGCTGGGCTGACTTTTCCACCGCCTCGCTTGTATGTCTTAGAAAAGGATGTTCCATGGCTTCCATTGCCAAGGTGAGTGCCTCAGTAATCTTGGAGTCTAGTGAAGCAATTTCGCCTTCCATTGCTTCCAGCCGCTACGCATTGGACGGGGGTCATTTTACCATCGCCAAAGATGCCGACTCTGATACCAATTTGCAAGGCTCCAGTGGGTTGGTTTGGTATCTGTACAAGATTGTTTGTAATAATAGAACTCGATTGTATTTATGGCATAATTCAATGTACAAGTTTGCCGTCTTTTCGGGAGGAAGGGCTCTCCGGTTGATTTAATATACAATTGTCTGGTGTCCCCAAAACTGACTCTAACCCCTTTTTAATTACAAAGCATTCTCTTACTCTAACAGAATTTGATTCTCTGCTTTCCCTACAATACCCCTTCCCCACTCTAACAACCTAACCAACTAATGTGCTGCTGGAGCTGCTGGCTTGGTTGCTTTCCCTTCTTGTGTGCGCTTCCTTCTCACATAAGTTGTTTTAATTGGAGGTCTTGGTACGTCCCCTGCAGACTTAAAGACCAAGGCATTGGAAACAATGTATGGAAAGATTAATTGATAAATAGGACAATCAAAATAGAACCTTTGAAAATGGAAAGGACTATTTTTGAATGTTAATAGAGCGAATTGTTACTCTTGAAAATACTTGCTGGTACTTTAATAATTAATCAGTGTAAAACAAAGAGTCCACAATATCAAAGACTTTTTTCAAGAAGAGGTTTATGGTCCATGTAAATTGGTGAAAAGTATTTGCCTATCTTGGAGACAGAATAAGTAAAATAATATTTTTCACTTTTGAGCCTTGGTTAAAACCAAGGGTGATAGTCTCACTTGATCGAGAAGAAAACATTAAGGTGTGTAAAGAATTTTTTATGGCAAACTGATGATATTACATATGACCGAACAATTATTTATTTTGGGTGTATACCTACCAGGCGTCTTGGTGGGTAGTGGGGTGGTGAGAGGTGAAGTTACCTATCTTTGTTATATAAGGGTAATTAGCCATGTAATCAGAATGGGGATAGAGAAGGATTTTGATGAGGCAAATCTAGCCTTTGATGGTCTGGTCTCCGCTGGCAAATTCAATGGATTTAGTAATTTGTTTCGCTGAGCTGTTATGCTTCTTGTTGGCCCTAATGATAAGGCCAAGTTTTAGAATGGCCCACATTACGTCTATGATGCTGGAAATACAAAGTTATGAGCAATTACTCTAGTGATCATTGTGCACTTGAAAGTGGATAAATCTCATTTCGCCAACTGCTATACTAGTTTATAAGAGTTAGTAGAAAATTTGTTCTTTGTCTCGTAGTTCACCAACAATTATGGTCTTAAAGTTTCATCTTTATTAGCAAATATGGCTATTTTTGTGTGTTTGTGTGTGTGTGTGTTTTTTTTTTCACGAGGAACTTCCAGTGTCACCACCCTCCAACATTGACTGATATAAAGAAATTGTAGTGTTTGTCCTGCTTTACTGGATACTTCCAAGTGAAGCAAATACTCAAATGAAAACAAGCTCTCAATCAGCTCTTGATTTTTCCCAGATAAACTGTTGTGCAATAAGCAAGGCCTGCTAAAATGGTGCAATTATAGTTATAATTGTCTTAAGCTGATGTAAATGAGAAGGAATGAAAGGTGCTATGCACATCACTGTTCAAATCAGCAACCTTAGGAACAACATATATTTAAGCCCTCCAATAGATAGACCAAGCTTGCTCCAAGAGATTTTGGATATATTTATTTTTCGCTTTATTCTTTTTGGTAAAAATTTTCTATGCTCTCCTTCCCTTTGTGTTTCATATATTTGGAACCACTGGTAATCATTTGGCTAGTTTCAGATGGATTCTGTTATCTCTCAAGCACAATCTACCCTTGGCACACTTGTACTTCAGCGTTCAACTTTTGGGGGCATCAATTCAAAGATCAGCAATGTTAGCAGTCGTCTTCCAACGGTATGTTAAAGTTATTGTTTTCTAATATATAGTCTTGTAGATTTTAAATGAAAGGCGTTGACAATACGCTAAAGTTGAATAATGTTGATTGATGGTTGATATAGATTCAGTGGAGACTTGCTCAAAAATTTGAGATGTAAACTGGACCATACTAAAAACGATAAGACAGCATAAAATGGGTTTACTGTTTTGGGATATATAGGACCTTTTTTCCCTAACTGATAGCTACCCACATTCTTACATCTGGTGATGCATTGTAATATATGTGACAATGTTGCAGGTGAATCAAATTCTTGCTTCAATAAAGAGGAGAAAGTCGATGGACACTATCATACTTTCGCTTGTCGCATCTGTATGCACATTCCTCATTTTCATATACTGGCTGACAAAGTAGGCAACTTGATTGGATATTCTTTGTGGAGACTCAGGGGATTTCTTCCCGCTTTATCATCTAGAGGTTAACTCTTCACAATTCCTCACTTTATCATTGAAGATCTTCTTTACCTTCCACTTAGCTGGAATCTGCGTTTTGCGGGGACAGGAAAAGCCAAAATGTATGCTATGAGGAACTCGGATTGAAGTTATTATGGGATTGATAACTGCATTTGTTGGGGGCTATTCTATTGGTCTATTATCTTTTTCTGAATTTTTTGTAAAGTCAGTATAGGAAGTTGTGTGAAGCAGTGAACTTGTGTCGGTATAGAGTTGTACCTTATGTTTTTTTTTTTTTTTTTTTTTTTTTTTTTTTTTTTTTTTGGCGAGGGTACGTTTTCTTAATGCTGTATTGAATCACACCATGCACGTCGAAAAGTGGTTCCATTTTTTCTTGCACTGAAGTCAATTTTTGTGTACTTAGTATGGTTGTGTAATTTTTGAAAAGAGAGTTCTATAGTTGCTTCGGCAGTTACTTGTAACGAGATTGATATCATGCCTATAATATGTTAGCAGTTAGCAGTTAGCAGTTAGCAGTTAGCAGTTAGCAGTTAGCAGTTAGCAGTTAGCAGTTAGCAGTTAGCAGTTAGCAGTTAGCAGTTCCCCCCTCTGCTCTATAGTCTATATATACTTTGGCGCTTTGCCAAACAGAGGCACGCTTTCCCAATAGAAGTAGAACTTTGATATGTGCTGTGCCGGCAAGTTGGAAATGCCATGGCATGCCTCTTCCAGCATAAATCAAGCGTATAATCGAGCCTGGCGTGCAAGTCCATCGTGCTTTATTGATTAGTGTGCCAACTTATAATTTATTTTTTTTAATTAATTTGGGTGACATTACTTTCTTTTCGAACAATTGTAATAAATTTGGAAAAATCGTTTGGATAATTGTAACAATATCAAATAAGTTAATTTCGAACAATTGTATTAACATTTTAGACAATTGTAATAAAGTTTGCACATTAAAAAATAATAACAAAATAAATCTAAAAACTAAATTTTATTCATTAGTCAATATAAAAAGGGGCTTGTTAAACTCCACTCCCAAATTATTTAAACCGCCCATCGAATTTACTATATTACCCTCTCTCTCAACTCACAGCATAGCCGGTGGACCACTGCCACCGCCTGTCGGACCACCTTCACCTCACCGAAAAAATGAGTTGTAGTTCTGGAAAGGAAGTTTCACCCACCATAAAGGGAGGAAGACCACCACGGGCTAGGGTATGATTTAAATTTGATTTTTTTTAAATCTCGCCAACAGGGAGGGGGGTGTGTGTGCTGGCCGAAATTTCCGGCAAGCCCTTCCTTTGCCGGCGATTATTTTTTAATTAATAATTATTGTTTATTAGTATTATTGTTAATTGTTGTTAGTTAATATATATTATATGATAATATAATTAAAATGATATTATTATTATTTGTTAATTAATAGTTTAGTTAGTTTTAGATTATAATTATAAAATAATTAATTAGGAGTATGTTAGATTTGGAAAATAAGTTAGTAATATTTGAAGTTAAGTTAGGTTTGTAAATTTGAACTTAATTTAGAGTATTTGAAAATTAAGTTTGGAAAAAAATAAGTTAGAAATTATATTAATTTAGTTAGGAATATGTTAAGTTAGGAAAATTATGAAAATTATACGTTAGAAATATTAACTTAGGAATATATTAAGTTAAGTTAGGAATAATAATAACTTAGGAATATTAACTTAGGAATAATAGTTTATAAGTTAGGAATAAGTTATATTAAGTTAGGAAAATTTGAAGTAAGTAGCTTAAGTTAGAAATATTTTAAGTTAGGAAAATATTAACTTCGGAATATTAAATCAGTTAGGATATTTTAAGTTAGAAAAATTAGAATTTAGGAATATTAAAATGTAAAATTTGGAAATAATATATTATGAAATTATAAAATGAATAATAAAATTATCAAATCAAACGTAAATTATGAAATAATAACTTTTATATTCTAATTAATCATAAATTATGAAAATAGTAATTTATGAAAATAAAGTAAGTAAGGAAATTTTAAGTTAGGAAAATAATAAAATATTATTAAGTTAGGAAAAATTTTAGTTAGGAAAATAATAAATTATACTTAATAACTTAGTTAGGAAAATAAAGCTTGTCTAGAATATTTAAAGTAAGGAAAATTTGAAGTAACTTATGAATATTTAACTTAGTAAAATTATAAATTAGATTTTTTTAAGTTAGGATTATTTAGTTAGTTAGGAATATTTAGTTATAAATTAAGTAATATACTTACGAATAGAAATCAAATATATAATTTAAATTAATTTGGTAATATGTTTATGAAATTAGTTCTAAAAATTATGTGTTTATTTAATGAATAGAGGGTTACGGGACATATCATTCCCAATTTTATGACCATGGGCGAGTTCTCTGGCTAGCGCCACACCCGGGCTCGAGGTGTTAATGCTTCTGTTAGGAGGGCGAGGGCTAGGCATGCTTATGAGCCGAGTTGAGCTCGAGCTTGGCTGAGCTCGACTCGAACTCGATAGCTCAGACTCAAGCTCGGCTCGAGCTCGAAAGCTCGTGAGCTTGGAAATCCAAGCTCGAGTTCGGCTCGAAAATCAGATATTCGAGCTCGGCTCGAACTCGAACTCGGCTCGAAGCTCGAGCTCGAAGTTCGAAGCTCGTTAGGCTCAAACATGCTCAACTTCTAACTAGAAATCTTTAGGCTTGAACTCGTTAAGCTCAAGCAAATCAACTGAATTTCAATAGCATTTTTTACTTTTTTACAAAATTTAATTTATTTGTTGAAAGTTTAAATCTAAACTTGCAAAAATAATAAAATTCAATCAAACTTACCAAATTTCGGATATTAGAAGTGAAAATCATCAAGAAATGTCTAAGTAAACATACAAAGGATTAAGCAAACGATTAAAACAACATAAAAAAAACTGTCCAACAAAAAAAATACAATATCAAATAATGTCCAACAATAATAGTTTCTCATGAAATTCTCATTTTGTAGTTTCTGTCGAAGGAATTGAAATGGAAATTTCCTTTGGTTGATAATCATCTTTATTCTGCAATATAAAAACATAAATATTTCAATAATGATAATAGTGATGTTATAATAATGAGAATGATGATAATAATAATAGGTAGTTTTTACCTTATTCTTTCTTTGCACTCCATGGAGGGATCTACACCAATCACCGGTGCAAATCAATATTTGCACCGTTTCTGGTGCAAGCCTAGATCTATAGGGATCTATAACACGACCACTGGCACTAAAAGTTGCCTCAGAAGCAACTGTGGTAATTGGAACTGCAAGAACTTGTGATGTTAACTTCATAACACAGCATGTCCTAGTAACATGCATCATTTATCACATTGACATACAATTAAGTAAGTCCCTAATTAAGTTTGATGGAGCCAATGGAGGAAATAACTCAATGAGAATAAATACAAGAAACGACATATATGATTTTGTAATGGAGAAATAGTTTCTTCAGATAGTGGGATTTGTAATGCATCGCCTTCTAATGTTCAATAAGTTGATTATTATGATTTTTCAACAATTTATAGTATTATAAATTATCCTTTTTTCTACAAAATAATAACAAAATTAGGAATATAGTTGATAAAGGTTGAGGCTTAACATGGTCAAACCCAAACCGGACAAACCCGAATCAAATCTGGACCAAACTGATTAAGTAAATAACTGATTGAACCCGATCCGATTATTAACCCGAAACCAAACCGATCCAAAAATAATTAAAACCTGTTTTAACCCTACCCAACAGTACCGAATCCGTTAGTACCGAACCAAACACGTATCGATAACCCAAACTAACACCCCTATTGATCATCAATCATCATATATTTTTAACTTTATTTAGTAGTACTTTAGGTTCATCACGGTATATGAAATATTATATGTATTTTGTTAAAAATTATAAGGTTAGAAACTTAGAAATATATGAATAATATAAGTTATATAAGTATATAACTCTAATTTTGTTTAAATGGTTTCATGTGTCATAAATTTCTTAATTAGATCATATGTGTTATCATAACATGACACTTGACTGAAAGTTATGTTGTAAAAAATTGACCCGACCCAAATTACCGAAACAAACTATAACTCAAGACAACATGTTATAGAACCAACCTGTAGCGACTCATGACCTTTTTTTATTTTAAATATAAAATTAATCAAAAAATATATTATTTTATGAATATACTAAATATAAAAGAACTGAGCTTCACATGAGCTTTTCGAGTCGAGCTTCTAATGAGCTTTCGAGTCGAGCCTCTAACGAGCTTTCGAGTCGAGCCTCTAACGAGCTTTCGAGTCGAGCCTCTAACGAGCTTTCGAGTCGAGCTTCTAACGATCTTCATTCGAGCTTCTCACGAGCTTTTCGAGTCGAGCTGGAGTTTGCTCAACTCGGCTTGTTATCTTATCGAGCCGAGTTCGAGTTCGAATCGAGTCCACTTGAGTCGAGTTTTGACCGAGTCGAGCTCGAGCTGCTCACGAGTAGCTCAACTCGATAAGTACCCCTAGTGAGGGCGACACAGCTACAACCAGAGCATTCGACTCTCCCTTCCCCGAGGATCATCCGAGCTGTCGTTTCTGAGGCTTCTGATTCCCGTCCTTTTGACGACAAGGATGAAGAAGATGATGATGACGTCATTGATCCGGATAGAGAAGATTCTACTACGAAGCTTAACCATGCGCTTGACTAGGAGTTTGTGCCACGTTAGTCACAGGTCGTTGCGACCCATCTCGGTCGAGGGGTTAGTTTGTTAGGCCAGAGAACACAAGCACTAGCACGAGCTTACGTAGTCATAAGCACCACACCTTCTAACGACACCTGGCTTGTACGTGGAGCGATGCCAAGTGGGCCACTGGATAGTAGCGTCATTCCTAGCTACGAGGGTCACGTAACACAGGGGATTTGGGCTGGAGCGGAGGGGGGGTGCTGAAGTGCCATGGTAGGATGAAGGGATGCGACATATTGCGTTCTTTCAGGGAGGACCTTATGTTATAAGAGTCTAAAGCTGTTGTCGATGGTACCGAACAGGCTCATTTGTCGTATTCCCTCTTCGACCACCTCGACATGTCTTTGCTTACAACTTTTAGTGAACGCTGGTAGCCTGACACGAACTCGTTCCACCTCTCGTTCGGGGAGATGGTTGTCACACTACTAGATGTGTGCATATTCTACGTATTCCTGTTGAGGGACGAGCAGTTCCTGGGTTATTAGCCCCTGATGATCTGATAGATAAGGCTAGAGAGTTTATGGGATTCATGTTTCCACAGTTCTCGAAAACTCACTGGGATAAGGGAGGTGTCTTTATGACTTTCATTCTTGACACTTGTTGCGGTGTGGATCAATGTGATAGATATTTTGTTGAGATTGGTTGGTTGTTGTACATGTTTAAGTTCACATTGTTTGTGGACAAGAGTGGTAACAGGATGCGACCCCAGTTCTTACATGAGCTCAAACTTGGATCCATACGTGACTTAGGGAATTATGCTTGGGTTGCCGACATTGACTGTCTTATATTGACAGCTAGGAGAGGTGAGTAGAGCGGAATGTAGACACGTTGCGGGTTGCCTCACCCTTCTACATGCATGGATCTACTAGTGTTTTTCCTCTCTGCGGCCTCATCCGCCGCATGTTGGTCTTGGACACGATCTACCTCGTACGATGCTCTGGACTCCTCAGAAGGAGCCAGATGATGCGGGCCGATCGGTAGCCCTTCAGAGGCATTTGGACCGTATGCAGCCCATAGAGGTATTACACAAACTTTTTTTTATTTAGTTGTTTACTTGTTCTTATATTGAACAATGTGTGTATATTGACATTTGTTTTCTTAGGTTTGTTGGACCTCGTACGGAGTGAACGCATCACAACGTGTTCCAAGGTCGACATTCAATGGATGGATTCGATTTCGGGACATCATCAAGTCGTATGTGCCTGATTGGGGACTACGTCAGGCCGGAGTCAGCATCAAGACCCGAGAAGGGTACTTATCAGGTCGAGTTTGTTGTTTTGGCCACGGAGTCGGTGTGGCAGTCTTTCCCTAAGGCCTCATCTTCGGATTACATTTTGTGGTTTTACCGGGTCTCCTATCCTATCATGATCGGCGAGGAGGTTGTTCCCACTACACCAGAGAGGACTGATATGTTCATTTTATATAGTATTTTGCCCCTGTCCCTTTGTCATATTTAGGAGTATTTTTTGCTCTACGGAGCCACTTTTATTACTAATATGCGTTTTTACAGTGTTTTTGTAGATTAGGTACTGTTTTATAGAAATTGCGGATTTGGAGCATTTTCTTGGATTTATTTGAGCCACTACGAGCATTGGAGCAATATCACATTATTGCGACAATAGTTCGTAGCCCAAGACCGGTTGGAGTCATCAAATCGGTGATTAAGGGCTCGATGAAGAAGAAGAGTTTGGGAAATTGGAGAAATTCTTAAAGATCCAAGAGAAACTCAAATTGGGCTAATTAGGATCCCAACAGAACATCATTTGGCCCAGAAGCTCGCCCTACTAGGCAGTCATCGGCTTGAAGCGCACCCGGCCAGGCGAAACACATCATTAACATAGCCCTTGCCTAGGAGATGCAATTCATTATTTTCGTGTATTTTGGTAACGATTTCTTCTCTTTTTATCTTTAGTAATTTGATTGCTTTGATTTATCATTTCATATTTAATTGCTTTGCTTAGTTCAAATTTAATTATATGTGAGTAGTTCTATTTCTAGGGTTTTGGCGATCCATAAATAATATGAAGGGGTAGTTTATAATTGTTGATTATAAATACTTGATTGATTTTTTATTGATTGATTAAATGCTATGCAATTAGATTTGGCCAGGTTTAATTGTATGAGTCAAGTAATATTGATTCAAGATTCAAGAGATGAGAATTGATGTTTAAGCTTAGTTTCAATAGGCAGTTTAATTTATAAATGGTTAAATCAAGATTCGAGAGAAGTAATTTAATACCGGTAGATTAATTTGACATTGTAATGCATAGCGAAGGCCCTTTATGATTTGATTAATTGATGCATTGATAATTGATTTTTGTGTTTCACCCTGGAATTTTATTTATTGGTGAACCTACACCCTAGGCTTCAGTTCCTTAATTTTCTTCTCAATTAATCTTCTTTAGTCTATATAATTCCCTTAGTTTAATTCTTCCATTAAAAATTGATTTGGCTACTTGATAATTTAGACTCTGTAGGTTGATTAGGTATAGAAAGATTTGTTTCACTGTGGATTCGTACTTCCCCATCTATTTTAGTTAGCGGTTTTAGGAATTACTTTTGATTAGGTTATACGATTTTAGCCTGTCAAGGGCAAACACCCATTACATAAGTTTAATTGGAATTTGATTATGTTTTTTTTATATTATGTTATATTCTCAATATTCCCACTTATTTATATGTTTTTTTCTTATTTGCAGTGGGTCGAGAAGTTGTTGAGGATCGTCCAGCCTATCACTGATGCTAGGACGTTGACACCCGAGTTGAGGGCTTGTGCTGACGCCATCGACTCTTTTATATATGAGTATTACGCTAGATGAGACTCATTGTATATGTAGTTCTTATATTTAGACATTTAGATGTACGTACGATTTTTTTTAGTATTTTGTATTGATTTATGTAGTTAGACCATATTATTTTTTATGGACTCCTGTAAACTGTTATATATAACAATGTTATTAAAGTTTCCAAACTATTTCAATCTTACGTAGTTTCTCGTTGTTGATTACGAGGCAAGAGCGAGGGAATTGATGGAGATGGAGGAGGGTTCGAGGAAGGAGAAGTATGCCATTGTGTATGCTCGAGACATACTTCTCCATTTTCAATCTCTCCTCCATCAACTACCTTGCTAGTGCCTCATAATCGGTGCATAGATATACGTTGTCAAAGAGAGTAATAAATAGGAAACTGTTGTTTTAAATTGATGATGCGACATGTATATGTTACAAATTCTGGGCCTCATCAACAATGAAATAAACTCGGTCTTTAATAAACTAGCAACAACGAGATTACTTCACATTACAAAACATAAAATTAGCAACATTAAGATACGTTGCAAAACTAATAAACTAGCAAAATCAAGACATATTTAAATAAAAAAAATCAACTCACTCTCTAATTCAAATCTAGGATTAGTTTATGTAACAAATTAGTCAAATTCTGCCAAAGTCCTATTCATAACTCATACAATTGCTCTCTACCTACAACACTATTATCTCGAACCTGAAACCACAAAGTATATATGGGTGGCATAGGACAATCACGAGATAGAGTTAGTCTAATGTAGTGCTTATAGGTACCAAGGTGTGCAATGCATATCTCCCTTCGTGGGCAAGTAACGTTCACGGGTGCAGACCATGACAATACAGTCATGCAAGGATAAACTGATCCATCTAACCCAACACTCAGGAATATGACTGCATACTTCTGCTCACCATTCACGAGCGACTGGAAAAACTGCACGTCCTGAGTTGGAGAATCAGGTTCGAGAAGCACTTGCGAGTTATCTCCTTCAATCACTTCAAGCGTTCTCCTAACTTAATGGACTTTCTAATATAAAGAACTAGCCGTCCGCGAGAGTATAGTAAATCTGACATGCGCATGGTATCTCATGGCTTGTCTGGTATAAAAAATCACAAAGGTCGTGTACTTCATTACCCAATGATTTCATTCACTTCTCTTCCTCAACCAACAACTCTGTGCAATAGTGGGATGTCTATCCACCCAAATGCTGGAACAAAATATGTCGATACTGTTGACCATGTGTACGTCTTGATGCCTTAAGGGTTTGTTGAATATCTAGTAGTTGTGCATCAATAGCTATGTTAATTTTATGCCAAACAGTATCAAATGACCCATTAAAATATGACAACCAACTCTTTAGCATAGAATGAGCACTTTCAACCCGACAGTTAGTTGTGTTCCTAAAATGAAGTTTTTCATTCGTCCATCACTTTACGAATTTATCGGCGTGAACGAGCCATGTAATCTCCAAATACGTGATAACAGTAGGGAATGTAGTCCCTTAAGTGCCATGAAGAACTCCTAGTGCATGATCATAATCATCTTGAGTCTTCGTTTCCATAATACTCCTCCATCTTCCTTGCTTGAATCTCTCCCTCACCTTCTTATCTCTATAAATTTTACCAACTTTGTTCTCCACATCCATTTTGATGTGTTATGCACATAGTAAGTTTGCAGTTTTGGGAAAAACCTCCCAAATAGCAGCCATGAGACCTAATTCCCGATCAATGATAATCGTCAATGGAGACAAGTCATTGCCCTACAACATTTTAAACTTAACTAAGACCTACAAGTAGCTACCTATAGTCTCATCAGATAGGAATGCATATGCAATCAAGAAATTTTTTGTTGCATAGAGTGATACCACATATCTCAAACTAGGGCATCTTATACATGTTCGTCTATGAGTAGAGTACATGCCCCAAACCCATTGATACGTACATAACAAGTTCGCAGAAACATGATGCGACATAAATGCATGGGTGACAACATTCATATCAGGATCGAACCATAAAAATTTCACTTAGTTGCTATCAGTAGCAAGATGAAGGAACTGACTTACAAAATCTCGTTCGCCAGCCTCCTTCCCTCTCATCCTATCTCTGAAATTGTAGATATGTTGCGCATTTGGATAATCTTCAAGAAACTGGGAGTTCACCGCAACTAAAATAACCGTAGGCTTCGCTTGAGCCACAGACATATCCCGAACAACCTTCTTCGCTCCGGGGCAAGACCACTCATCTAGTGATTTTCCTCTAAATACTTAATCATTTTTTGGTTGTGCTTACCGTTATCCTAGGGACCCAATACTATCAACCACCCCTCTAAAGAACATGAAATCTTAATCAGAAACTTACAACCACAAGCTTGAGATTTAGTCCCCAGTCGTTCAATATTATCTAAATCTCTATACGCTCATCTATTTCTCTCTCCCCGATTGCATCTCATATACAGATTTCCTCTTTTATACAACGAATGCACCAATTGAAATCCATGTTGTAGGGTGATTGATTTAGCCCATGCATAAGCCATTTCTTTCGTCGAAAATGTTTTCGAAGTCGTGAAAAGAGGTTAATAATGAATATAATCACCGCCAAAATCTTTTGTTGGAACCTATAAAAGAAAAAGAAAAATTACTAATTTTTTAAAAAAAAATCATGTCGGAGGGCTTGTCGCCTAAAAAAAAGGCAAGCCCAAGGGCTAGCCGTTCTTAGATTGCTAGCCCATGGGCTTGCCGTTTTTTTAAATGGAAAGCCCACCTACAGCCCGTATTTTTTCATTTTTTGTTCCCGATTAACGTATCTTACTTGCGACGTTATAGTTGACAACTCGTCCATAATTTTGGTGATTTCTAGCGTCCCGAAATGCGGTATTTGTCTATTAAATTATTATTTTCGGGCGAACGTGGTGGTCAGGAATTGTACTGAGATTTTTTTTGTTCATTTTTATGGGAAAGTGAAGTAGGAATAAGAGCTGAAGTGTAAAGTGTTCTATTTTATTTAAATGCGTAAAAGGGCAAAATTGTCAGGGGGACGGTTTGAGTATATTGGGGGCGACAAATAGCGCTCCACATACAAAAATAAAAATATGAGTTATATGAACAATTTTCCTTGTTTCCTTCTTCATTTCCCTTCCTCCTCCTAATACTGTAGTGTATAAGGAAATTAGGCAATGTGAGTTCCCGAATTCCACTGAAAATCAACTCAAATGAACCCTAGAACAAGATACAAAATCACTCACTAAAAAAATAATTTCCTTAAGGACATTCATGTCTATATTGTTAATCTTTTGGGGGTGTGTTGTTGTCCATTTTGGGCATTATTTTGGAACATGTCATGGTTTTGGATGGATTTTTAGGATGATTTTTCTGGGTGTTAGTATGTGTGTTGCTGCCCACTTTTTGTCGGCATTTATATGGCATCGATTTGAGCTTTTAGGGTAGAATTTTGCCTATTTGTGCGTGCATTTGTTTTCCATTTTCTGCCTATTGGTGCGTGTGTTTGTGGCGATTTCAGGGTTGGGTTGGTGTTGTGTGTTGCTTCATGGTGGAGGGCAGCAAAGGTGGGAGTTTGGGATGGTGCTTGCGTGAGTGTGCCATCACAAATTCACATTGCATGCCTTGGTATTGAGCACGTGTTCTTTTCAAACCATTAAGTACTGCGTTTTTTTCCAAAAACTACAACTATTGATATTAATCTATATTTCAAACCATTAAGTGTTTTGAATTTTTTTATTACCGCAGTATTTGTATCGATACAATTAAATAGTTTTATACTAGTGATGGAATGAACAACGACTTGTCATAGCCACATTGCATTAGGTCTTCAAAATCCCCAAAATAAGGCTATACATTGATGCGTATGCTTCAAACATGAGTCAAGTGATTGGCGCCACGATATGATCATGAGGGCTATTATTACGTCAAAAACCTACAAAACAAAGCAAAAACACACCTAAGAGGAGCAATATCCAAATATATGAAATAAAAGTACGTGTGGGAAAATATAAAGAAGTGTTGAAAAGAGATAATTTAAGGCAGTAAAACAATGAGTAATTTCATGTTATCATTATACATATTTGAAAACCTAGGTGTCGTTGTGATGGTTGCTGGTATGATAGCATTAGTGCACCATTAACCCTTCCTACCTTGTGTGCTGCTGACAGTTTTGGTTTTATTGCATTTGTATGATTCTTTATTGCACCTCTTCTGATCAGCCTATGTACTGTTGATCTATCCATCCTTAGACTAGCAGCTGATGCTCTAGTTGTTGTTTTTTTCCTCAATGGTATGAGCTTGATGTCCTCTGGGTTGAAGCATACCCTTTTTCTGCAACTCTCCCACTCTTGAGGCTATGAACAATGATGGGTTCATTGCTGGTAATTTGAGCTCTTACAGTTTGCCGAATCCTACTTATTGTCCATCTAGACACATTGTATTGTTCAACAAGGTTGTTGATACAACCTGTTGGCAGTGGCTTCTAAAGATGTTGGGATAAGTTATGATCATATGAACATACATGTTGCAACTTATCAGCAACTACTGTCCTATCCATGTTGCTAAGCACATAATATAATCTTTTGTTGCTCTGTACCGGATTGTTGGCTACTTCTCATGAGGTTGCTGTTGTGGTTGATCTTGTGGTTGCTCTTTTCATACAGTCCAACATTATTGTTCTAGCTAATATGGAACTTGTTGGGAAGATATATGATGCTTTGTCAGCCATGTTTCACATATGATGCTTTAATTCTCCTTAATGAACAACATATTAGGTAAGTGTAATCACTCAATGATAAGTTTTTTAGAGTGATTAGTCCTAATTCTTCCAAATTCTGGTAGCTCAATTCTGCTTTTTTTTGGGTTTTTCCAAATTTGAAAATGTAATAAATGTGGGGTTATCTGTCCAATATGTTTCACATATGATGCTTTGATTCTACTTAATGAAAAACACATTAGGTAAGTGTAATCACTCAATGATAATTTTTTTTAGAGTGATTAGTCCTAATTCTCCCAAATTCTGGTAGCTCAATTCTGCTTTTTTTTTTTGGGTTTTTCCAAATTTGAAAATGTAATTAATGTGGGGTTATCCGGCCAAGGCCACCATAGTTGATGTTGTATTCATACTCTTCTTTGTTGCTATATTCACTTGGAATTTTTGAAGCCAAAAAGGAGATTGTAAAAAAGGGCAATTTTGACTCCCCAAATTATGTAAAAAGTGGACTTTCCCTCCAAGGTTCTAAAAGTTAGTTTGGTTGTTGGAATTGTGGCAATACTGTTATTCTTCTAATTATGTCCAATTAACTTTTAATTAACTACACGTGGTCCCCATCCAATCATGACATTCCTAAAAAACACTATTAGCCTTCATATAGAATAAAAAAAAAAAGACAAAGGGAGTATTATCTTTCGTTGAATCACATATCATAATGGACTTAATGGTGCAATAAAAACATGTTAAATAGTTATAATGCTATAGGCTATCAGAAGATATTTGATGTATTATCTTAAGTCTACAATGGTGGAGCCACCTTAAATTAAGCGGAGACACTTATCTCACTTAATAGATTATAAAATAAA
Source organism: Dysphania ambrosioides (assembly GCA_026401315.1). NCBI lineage: Eukaryota > Viridiplantae > Streptophyta > Magnoliopsida > Caryophyllales > Amaranthaceae > Dysphania > Dysphania ambrosioides. Next base: position 21,963,600 of record CM048672.1, read on the forward strand.
TATAACTCAATAAATATTTTAAATAATTGAGTGATTAAAGCGTATATTTTTTATAATCACTCTCAATAAAGTCAAATATATTATTTTTCACATATAACAATATCAATTTTTATCATAACTTAGAAAATCTTATTTTCTTTTTATATATACATATTGGAAAAATTCTAATTTTTCACTCATGCCTAGAGCTGTCAAAAATTGACCCGATCCGAATTACCGACCTGAACCTGCAACGATTTGAACTTGATTTGTACTCGTTTTAAATGTGAAAATGGTTACATCTAACCCAACCTGAACCCGACTTGATATAACCGACAACTGTCTTTATCTTATATTATTTTACCCAAACCTAAACATGCTCCCGACCCGACATAACCCTATAACCGACTAAAACCGACTTGATAATGAAGCAAACCTGAAATGACACCCGACCTGATTATAACCCAAAATAGATTATAACCCGATATAACTTATTATAAACCTAGCCTATTGTGACCCATGGACCATTTTATTTTGATTTGTTGTTGATTCGACCCGTTTTTTTTTTACTAAAAGTCGTAATAACTTATAAACTAATTTTGGAGAAATTGCATTATACATCTTAATGACTTTCAACCAACTAACATAATTTGGGGGAGGCCCTTCTAAAATAATTTTTGTTATAAATCTCAAGTATGATTCGGATTATAAGATGTACAAGCTTTCTCTAATTATTTTTTTTTCAAGAAAAATTAACATGCTTTTTATGAAGTACCCAAATTTGACTTGCATAATATAACATCCTACTTAATAATTATTTGACCTAACTTTGATTAAATATTTTGTAATGCTTTGTTACTTTTGTAAGGGATAGAATTTCTTCTGAAAATTAATGTTTTATCGTGTTAGTTATATGACCAAAATTAGACTTGAATTCGAAATAGTTGATTAACGTCTCAAATATTGAATCAATCTCGGTACTGTCCAACGTGATAATTATCCGACCCGATAATATTCGACCTAAATATGACATATGCTCGAAATTATTCACTACTAACCTGGTTAAAATCCGACTTAATACAACCCGAACCCGAAATTTAACAGCACCCGAAATGGCCAAACTGAACCCGACTTGTACCCTAAAAGGTAAATAATTCGACATGATTTGATAAGGGCTAAACCCAAGCTAAGTTTGAATCTGACCTGATAAAGACTTGACATAATATAACTCAACCCAAATATAACCTGAAACCCAACATGACTTGATTTGAACCTGACTGGAACACCCGATAGCTCTACTCATACCCCCTAATCTTGTTATATACGTACCCCACTAGGGACCATTATGAGTGTACGTTACTTTGTCGCATATAAAATGCAAAATGGCAACTTTTTCAATTTAAAATTCAAGACGAAGACAGCTATGAAAGCTGTAATCACCCTCCCCCACTCTGTATTCTCTGTATTGAGGAACTTTAATTTTCACCTTAGTTTAATAAAAATTCCAGATCTGATAATTTTCCAGCCAGTTAAGCAATACTCCATAATAGTACTTGGAAATAAACCAAAAAACCCAAAAATTACGAAAAGGGCACTGGAATTTATGCTCAAGTGCGGCTCCTACTTGCCGCCGTGGGATTCCCATGACAGAGTTTCATTACCCCAATGCCTCTCTCTCCCCTTTTTTAATACTTTGAAAGTTTGCTTTCACTTTTTTGAACAACTACCCCCAAAAAAAGATAGGGGCTTGACAAGGGTGCATTTGTATTTTTGATGATAAATAATCTATCTATGAAATACTAAGATAATAGTTGATTAAAAGTATTCATGGTATCAGGAGATCATTGCTGATTGATGATGTTGTGTAGGAAGAACACTTGTGTTGATGTTGGTGGTTCAATCCCAGTTTACCTCAATGTCTACGATATCACTCCCTTTAATGGTTACGCTTACTGGTTCGGCCTGGGGGTCTACCACTCTGGCGTCCAAGGTAATTTCTTTTCTTTGTTTGGTAGAGTATGATTTGCACTTACTGCTAGTACGCCAATTGACAAAACTATTTGTTGCAGTTCACGGAGTTGAGTATGCATTTGGAGCGCACGAATACCCCACGACGGGGATTTTTGAGGGGGAGCCAAAGAAATGCGAGGGATTTATATTTCGAAAGGCGATATTAGTAGGATGGACTGATTTAGGAGCTGATCAAGTGAGGAAGGTCATGGAAGAACTTGCCTTGGAGTATAAAGGGAATGCTTACAATCTTATCACCAGGAATTGCAACCATTTCTGCGATGATGCTTGCATCAGGCTCACCGGAAATAGCATCCCAAGTTGGGTTAATCGCCTCGCACGAATTGGTAATTCTAATTACATCGAGCCTTAGTAATTTATTACCAACATATTGAGGAATCTCTATCTACAGTATACGGACTATATAGCTTCTATTTGTTAGCCTATGAGAGATTTGATTTGATGCAGGATTTTTATGCAACTGTGTGATTCCTGAGAGTATAATTACTACAAGAATACAGCTTCGCAGAAAAGAACTAAAGGTTAATGAACAAGACAGCGAAGCTGTGAAGGGCTCATCAAAGAGGTTCACAACCTCATCTAATTCATCGTCTTCTCTATCATCTTCACCTTCCGAGACTATTGCTAGTACAACTAAATCCAACCGCAGAAGAAAGTCAGTCACACCTTCTTCGCCTTTGATATCGACTTCTCCTACTACTAGCATATAGCAACTCTTCAAACATGGAAGTGGATTCGTATTCTTTATCTTCATCTAACACTGCAAATATCAACAAGTTACAATTCTGTGTTGTCCTATGGTAATTGATACGAAGTATTCAGAGATAGGATTTGTAGGTCATGTTGCTGTACAAATCAACTACTAAGTTTTTGCTTGTTTCTCCTCCAATCCAGTTAGACTGATTCTAGACGAACTGCATGAAGTTTTAACAGCATGCTTCAATAATGAGTACGAAGTATTCAGGATGGTGCTCTCAGATTCTGTCCATGGAGCACCTTCCTCTGTACTTCCTTGTACACCTTCGAGAGTTTAAGGTATAGTATATCATGGAAATTGCCATATTTGTCTATAACCTATTCATGGCAATTGTTTATATGAAATTAAGTCAATAAGATATGTTTTCAATCAAATTCTCGACTCTGGGGAAGAAAATCAAATGTAAAGTTCAACTGATGAAGGTCGATTAGTAATTCAGTTTCAATTAGAGCTTATAGCTGTCAGAATCAAACCCGACCCGATAAGTTACCCGAAACCGACCCGGACTTAACTTGATTATGACCCGAAAACCGACTCAACCCGACCTGAAGTTAACCCGAAACCGATTTGACCCGATATTCAAAGACCCGAACCCGATTCGTGTCCGACCCGACCCGTTACAGACCCCACCCGAAAAGAACCCCGAAACCGATTGAAACCGACACATAACCGATATAACCCGATTTATAACAATTCGTTACCCGAATTCACTGGATGTGTTAATAATCTGAATATACGTGAATATGACCTAATCTTAACAGACCTATTTTTACCTAATATCTAATAACTTTGAAACCAAACATTTTTATTAATTTAATTATTTAATAAGTACATTTATGAAACTAAAAATTTTAAAAGATTTACTAAATATTCAAATTAAAGCAAAATCATCATGTCTACGCCTATGAAAAGTGAGATTAGAGCTTTCCAATTTGGGGTTTCATTGTTTCATAAATCTCATTGACGTCCTTTTTTCAAAATGACAATCATTTTCCTACAACCTACTCTTTAAATAACATTAAATAAAAAAACTAAAATATAGTTTTATAGAATTCCACTATAACCCGTTTAGGAACCGATCCGATTTTACCAGAACCGACCTTGACTCGAATCCGAAATAACCCGCTATAACCCGTTCAGGAACCGACCCGATTGTACTAGAACCGACCTTGAACCGAACCGAATACAACCCGACCCGAACTCGACCAAGCAAATAACCGATTTAACCCAACCCGATAATGACCCGACCCGAACCCGAACCGATCCGATAGGCAAATTTAACCCGATAAAAACCAACCTGATAAGAACCGACCCGCAATGGGTCAACCCAAAATTGACCCGTTAACCCGATTTGACACCCCTAATACTAGTATTGACTCTATTAAGTACTCCGTACAGAAATAATTAGACAAGAATCTTATAAAGATGAGAAGATGGAGAAAAAAGGGCCCAGTCTCAAAGCTGCTCACCTAACGAGGGACATATAAATAAAGCCTACAAATGTTATGACATGGAAAAAAAAGTTGGATTGCTGCACATCGCCGTAATTCTCATTGCTTGTGTTTTATAAGTATTTTGTGGCAAATTGGAAGGTGCAATCAGGTGTACCATATTTATGGTGCATCCGCTCCAAAAAAATGTATATTACGTATATAAAACATGTACGTAGTCCACATGTGAGTCATGTGGAATGCACATAAATACATATGTACTATGTACATTTTCCATTTACGTAATGTATATTTTTCAAGTACGTAATGTACATTTTTTTGGAGCGGGTGCATTGTCCACCCATTGGTATTTTGTACCTTTTGACGATATTATCTTTATCATTTTAATTTATATATTTATGTAACATTTTAATTTACAAACCTAATTTTACCCATAATTCAATTACCTACCTTTTTTTTCCTATCACCTAAAAACTCAACCTTTCACCACTCCTCAAACACACCTTCTCAAACTCACCAAATCTCTCCAAAAAATCAGATTTCCTCACGAAAATTCAACAATTTCACCATGTCAAAACCGGGGAAAGAATCTTCTCGGAGTTTGGGTGGAAGACTACGCAAGGTTGTCGGTAAAGTTTTGAGAGGATTGACGAGCTCTTCATCTATGTATATATTTTAGTTTTCAAATTATTTGAAGTTTATTCAGATAGATGTATAGTTTTTATTTTTTTTAGTGAACTGGTATTGTTGTTGTTGTTGTTGTTTTGGCCATTGTTTTTGTTCTCTATTTCCATTATTTTTATGTTTGTGTTCTCGATTGGATGGAGATATTGAGTGGAGAAGATGAAGTTTTGTCGGCAAAAAGAAAAAAATGAATAACCCTAGAACCATGTAAAACACACGGTTCCTCCATGCAGAAATCCTCCAATTTTGACGGTTCCTCCGTAGAGGAACCATGTGAAACACACGGTTCTAGGCATTTTTTTAAAAAAAAAAATTCATCATGTGAAATGTTCATGCTTACTTACACTAATTGATATGCTTAGTTAAACCGTGTAATATTAACGCTTAATTACACTAATTAATATGTTTAGTATAACATTGCTTATGCTTAGTAGTTAAACCGTGTAATATTAACGCTTAGTTACACTAATTAATATGCTTATGCTTAGTAGTTAAACCGTGTAATATGTTTAGTTAATATGCTTAGTAGTTAATATTTATGTTTAGTTGAATACTTATGCTTAGTTAATAAACTTGGAAACTACTTCTATTCTAACCGGCTATGCAAATCACCAACGAAAGGAAGGACAAAAACAAAAAGACCAACAAAGAAAAACTAAGCTATTCAACTAGAAAACTAACTCCTTGGAAACAAAAGAAACTATGTAAGTCACCAAACGAGATTGAGAATTAATGCAATTGGGTATTGATTAGCGTCTTCCTTTTTATAAAAGTGGGTAATCCAAGATCATAGACAAGTATAACTCTTTATAAACTCTTAAGCTTTAAGAATTTCACACTTATTCTAGCAAAAATTGTAAAATTGTAAATATTATATTACGTACGGATTATGTGTAAATATATTTTTAAGTGATAACTAATTTGATAAAATGGAACTCGGTAACTTTTTTTTATAGGGTTTGCGATGATTGATTTGTATTAACAATGTACAAAATGAGTACTACTAATGTTTAGATATCAACAAATAACAATAGAATAAGTCTTCACCATGACTAACTCAAGTTAACAAATTCAACTTAATCAAGAGTAATCTTCAATGATCGTGATTTAATTTTCTCTTCACAATAATAAAGACTATATAAGTGAATTTTCATAATCTCTATACTTATATGTTATCATGTAAGGCATTCATGATATCTATACTTTACGTTATAATGTTAGTAAGTTAATGTTAGCTGTATTAGTTAACAATTTAAATTCATTTTTATAGATATATGTTTAGTAGTTAATAATAATAATTATCATATATCTTATTAGTTATTAAGTATGGTTTTATACTTAGCAATTATATTTCGTAGTTAATTATAATATTTATTAGTTAAGGTTATTTTTAAATATTAAAAAATTTATTTAGTAGTTTAGTACTTGAGTTTTTTAATTTAACTATGTTTGTAAGTTAATATTTAATTTTTATAGTTTATTAATTAGTTAATAATTTATTATTATTAATTATTATTTATCATTAATATCAATGGAATTAGGTTCCTGGAAGGCATGGCGAGGGTGATTCAGGTCTAAGACATCCATGATCCCGTGATATCTCAGCTTTTGTACGGAGGGAAAGGGATGGTGCACAGTTGCAGCAGTTACATCAGGATGAAGTTGATGAGGACTCGGGAAGATAATTTGGATAATTACGTGATAAATGACCAGGAGGAGGATGCGGATGATATCCCAAACTATGATTTGGATGCTACTCGTGCTAGGCTGGAGAAATAATTCCAAGAACAACATATTAGAGTGCTGAAAGATACGAGTGATAAATGTATTAGTGCAACAACATTGGGTTCTTCTTCAACTGTTTTTGGCCCGAGTAGTAAGAGGAAGAAGGTTGATGACTCTTAGGTTGTGAATAGTGTGGTTGATGGAGGCCCAACCGAAGGAAGCGTGATTCCTAACTTTATAGGTCACATTGCCACAAATATTTGGGCAGGCAATAAGTGAGTAAATGGTTTATTGAAGTGTCAAAATCGTGACTGAATGTGCTCCCTTCTCAATAAATAGGCTCGTACTAAGCTGGATGGAAGTCTATGCAACAATGATTAATAAATTCTGGACTTTGCCTTAGCTTCTACCCGACATTATGTTTGATCACATAGACAGGACACTGATATCTGCTTTTGTGGAGCATTGGCAACCAGACATAAATTCCTTCCCCTTTTCATTCGGTGAGATGACTATCTTACTGCATAATGTTAAGGCCATTCTTAATTTTCGTGCAGAGGGTAAGCTGACAAATGATTGTACCGATGTCTCTTCTACGACACTAAGTGAACTTCTATGTGTTGACCCTACTATCCTCGAAGATGGAGATCCAAAGAACATATATCGTAATGGTGGTGTGAAGCTTATGTCCATATACAATAGATGTATCGAGGCTAATAGGGTAGATGATACACAGTTATTTGTGTGGTTGTTTTTGGTTGGGTTGCACCTTGTTGATAAATAAGAGTGGCGACAGGGTTAAGAAACAGTGTTTGTAAGAAGCTTCGAAGCCGGTTTCTATTTCTACATACTCTTGGAGATCGACAGTCTTACGAATATGTATTTCCAATTAGGGATAGCCAGCAGGATTGATTGTCAAGAGGTTGTTGTGTGCCTCACATTGTTGCAAGCTTGGATTTATGGGTATTTTCCAGTTTTTTTGGCCACATATAGACCCGCCATGACTATGATTCCCCAAAATTCGTTGCTCACTTGACGCGATGATTGTACATGAAGTACACTACTACTAGTATTAGTACTTATTATAGCATCATGTATTATATAAATACTTTATTGGTTGATTACTTGATTACATTTTCAGGTTGATTGGTTGTGTATGTGCCTAATCCATTTGTAATTGTCCAAGGACTTACTATACGAGACTTATTCAATATAAGTATGTGATTGAACCTTACATGCCTTAGAGATGCGCTCGCTAGCTTGGGTTCATCCAGTTTATCTGCCCCCTCCAATGTGGCCTGTAAATGCCATTCGATCAGTTAAATCAAAGGAGTACAAGGTGGAATGGCCGAAAAGTATAGTAAGCTCATTTTGGGGTCAATTTCCTGCGACGAACCATCTTGATTTGAGTTCGTTGATTCCAACGAGTCCCCGGAGCCATGGAGCACTTAATATGAAGGATTACATTGATAGGTACTACAAGCATTCTCACCCATACATTATGAATATGGATGTATGCCCAATAGGAGACGATTCTCCACCACGAACAGCTGGTGATGCGGTATGTTTTTGAATAATTGTTATTATGTTATTATGTTTTCAAATATATGTATGTTACTAACTATGCTTTACATTGGTGAAATTATGGAGTGGATGAACTTATTAATACAAGCTTCTCAAGGTGTCATTGTAGAAAAAAAAAGTTTTACTAGTGACATGTCCAAGTTCTTAGGAAAACAAATGGAGGAGGTCATTAGGAAATGGAATAGTGTGTTGTAATTGTTATCGTGTAGGATTTCATATTTGAACTTATGGTGGACTTAATAGTTCACAATAACATAAAACAATTCAACACATAATACATTTCTTAGGTTAGCATGATCATGGTATATAATTAGATAAACCGTTCCAATATGCTATTCTTCAAGGATATAGTTGGTCCCACCCGTCCACAGTGGAATTGCTCATGTCCTTCCATAACCAGTTTATCAAAGGAATCAAAAAATCAGGGATAGTTGTAACTGAATGAAATGCTTGTATATCCCCAAATATGCAATTGTAAATTCCGCTAACAATGCAATGTATGCCGATGGAGAATGCCAAGGTAGGACTGTAGTGAATGGATAAAAAACGCGTTCATGCAATCCCACTCCAAATAGCATGATTACACACTTGTAAATATTAGCAATGACGAATAAATCTACGCCAACCTTCATCAAATGTTCTTCTATGCAGTGTCCACCTTCCCAATTAATACGTTGAAGAGCTCGTTCCACATCGTTAAAATAGAAAGCAGTGTATTTGTTATAGTTCACTACCATTTCATTGTACATGAGCTTACGTACCAGAAGGAAGTTGTCTTCTCCATGGTGAAATGCATCAGCAACACATCAAAAGCCATAATTACCGTCAATCTTAACATTATTCCATCTTTTAATGTAGTTCAATATATTGTTTGGAACTCTGTCTTTGTACGAAAAGTTCTCTATGTATGTTCTACTTGCAACTTACACAAAAGCATGTATTGAACATAGAGGATTTAGTCTGCTACACAATTAAAAGAGTAATTGGTACATGATTGAATCAACATACCGAATACTTTAATCTTCCTTCTTTTATAAAAAAATTCGTTCCTGAATTTAGCTACCGCGGGAAGCAAAGAACTTCATTGAAATAGTGTGAACCGGATTCTCAACTACATTAAGTGTCAAAAACCTCCATGATATGCCAAAAGAAATTAAAGAACAATCAAACGCACCCACATGATTTTTGAGCTATTCACCAATATTAGAATCTTCATTATCTTTTCTGACCCCAAAGATGTTAATCAATCGGTCTGGTTGAGGGGTCTAAAAGGGTATCAAATATATTCACAAAAGGCTTTTTAGGCTGATTGATGATGAAGGAATTGTGTGGAAGGTAACCAACATCTACTAAAACTAAATGTGCGTCAAATTTCCTTAGTCCTTCAAGTTTTGGATTCTATCGTATCAAGTTTGTCAAGTTTACACAAGAGTTGAGTAAGCAACTCTTCTCATATGGATATCTTAAGATCTTAACCGAATCTTGAAATAAAGAGCAAACCTAAATATTTCTTGCAATCTGAAAAGGTTCCACATTAGTCTGTACTTGGCACACAAGTTTCTTATTACCTAGATTTCGTTATTGACACCAAGATACTTTAAACGTAAGGATTCCAATGCAAAAGAATCGTTGGAAAATTCGTGGTATAACTCTAGTTATGGTCTAAAACTCCCAGACTTGCACAAAAACCCTAATTTTCTCTGAAATAACACAAACCCTAATTCTTGCTCCGAATTGCACCAAAGACAAGAAAATCACCTTGATGCTAAAAAATGAAATTGATGTGAATTTAAAGTGTTTAGCACGTTTATGATCACAAACACCAATTCCCTACACGATAAGTTTGATACTTGATCACAATTTGAAAAGAAAATACACTAAATAACTAACATTTCAAAGAATTCAAACCACCTCATGGAATACAATGAATTGTTAAATAACTTAGACCAACTCTTGGAACTAAGAATTTAACACCTTAGAAGAAAATCCACCTCCTAAAACCTGATTCTAAGAAAGAAGTAAAACATAAAAAGAATGTTAAATTTGAGAAGTTTTAAAAAAACAAAGTGTTTTGTATTGAATTCTTGAATATATGACTGCCATATTTATAGGGTTTATGTGATATTCCTATTTGGAATAGGACAAGTCCGTAGCTCCAAACCTATTAAAATACAAAAACTTAAACTACTATCCTAATTAAACAAGGAAAATAGTCACATCCTTATGCAACAAGGAAAACACTAAACTCCTATTTTAACAAAGGTTCTAATAACACAAAAGTTTCCTAATAGTAAAACCATGTAAGCAAACCTCATTATAACTAGAAAAGCAAATCCGAAATAAATTAGGATTAGTAGGAGAAACATTTCCTAACTCAACTAGGAAAAGTGATATGTTCCCAAAACCTCTTCCAAATCAGTATTGGTACAAATTCTATTCGATCTTTTGTTGTAGAATAAACCAAGCCAAAAAGTTGAAAAGATTTGCTATATTGAATAGTTTGATCTTCCTTCTTTTACTTGCATCATCATCAAAGGAGCACAAAGCAAAAACAGAAATATTTTGTTCTTTTCAAGATGAGGTTATCATGACTAATAGTAAGAGATTGAGGGGTTCTTTGGTGTGGATTAATAAGGTAAGGGAATGAGTTTGATCGACTTTGTTGTCGTTTGTTAAGACTTGCATACCCTTCCATTTACCCACTTTCATTTTTCACTTTCCTTCAAAATCTTCCAACTTGATTTCCTACCCCTGTGGGGTATCCATTCTATTTTCCCAAGTCACCCACACACCACCACCCAACAATACTGCAAGTCCCACCACTATCACTACCCAACCAATGCCCTCACCAGCGAACCACCACCTCACCACTGCCCTAATAAGCTAATTGTCACCCCACTACCACCCTCACCACTGCCAACCCCACCTTTCACCTTTTAAACAACCATCAAAATCACCCAAAATCTAAGAGAGCGAGAGGAAAACTAGCAATGGAAGGGCAGCGACGGTTTATTATTGGTGTAGTGCTGGTGCTGGTTGTTGAGGAATGGGTGGTGGTGGAATTGTGGTTTTAAAATTGGTTTCCCTTTTTTATTCCTCAAATAAACAACATTTCACATAAAATCAATTTTTCTTTCCATTCTTCCCAAAACCTTCTCAATTTCATTTCCATTCTCTTTGGCAAACCAAACACCCACCAAGAGCCTTGGATTATCTCTTTAGTATAACATTAATGGATAAATGACACAAGTTACTCCTTTAAGGCCTAAAAGAAATACTAATCTATAATATGCATTTATAGGACAAAGGGAGAAAAGAGATTAACGGCGGGCACCAAACTGTAGACTATACGGTATTACCAACTTCCTCTAATTCGTTGTAAGAAAATGAGAGGGTTATAGGAATCAAGGGAGCAGCTCTGCAAGCTGAAGACGCAGGCAAGAAAAATAAGTAGCCCTAGTACTCTGAATAAAAAGGAGGATTAGAGTAATATATAATTAAAGATGAAAAAAGACCATCACTGCAGTTGCATGAAAGAACAAGTGCCAATAAGACGAAAAATGATCATCACCGCAGTTGCAACGGAATATGCAAGATACCGACCTAAGGCAAGAATCAGTTCCAAATTTTGAAGTTACCTCCAAAAGCAAATATTAAGGGACTATTAAGTCAAAAAACTGGAATACGTTATCCCGAGGAGAAAAGTGGTTATTAGTAGTCATCAAAAGACTTCGCAAAGCCAATCACATCGCTTTCATACTATAATTATGCATAAAGTTTAATTTAACCACATACTGAGTATACAATTCAAATAGCACCAACCAGCTCAACGCCTTTCAAGTATCATCAAAACAACTGTACAAACAATGGGTTCAAAACAAATATTAAGGAAATAAGGAACTACATTATACGGAGTACATGAAATGAATGCCCGTCAAAATTATCCAGCAAGTACAGCTTCTCAGGAGTTGGAACGCAAATTGAACAATGATAAACCAAGTATCTATTGCTGGGGTCTAAAACAAGTACCATAATCTTGAAATTCCACATACAAGTATACATTAGGTCCTTTTACTGTAAACCCCAATCTACTAACATGGTTCGGTTGGGATGATATAATCGTTTATACCTCTATGATTGGACAATAGTTGATCTGACAGAAGAGATATTTGCAGACACACTGATTTAGCTTTGCTTTGCTTTCACCCAATCAACAAAGTTATCCAAGATCAAAGGCCAAGCAAGGTCTGGATCATAGTTGCTGAAGTCTGGGAAACTTATCTGAATTATATCAGAAAACATAAGACCATCTTATAAAGAATATCTCCACAGGCAAAGTAAATAAAACAAGCAGCAACACTTGCATCTCACGCTAATAAATTCGTAATATTATCCATATGGGAAATAGAGGATGCACGGAACATTTTATCCATAAAATAAACAAGATTTTTTATAAGTGTCACCCAACAAATGAAGTAACTATCATCATCAACTCATGTCTAATGGCAAAATTATATTTGACCCAGACCCTCAACACATTCTCACCCCCTTTTAAGCCCTATCTGTAGCAAGCTGTAATCCCAACAGAGACCAAGGATTGGAAAATTAAAACCCACTCCACAGAAAAGTAGAATTAAGATTGGAATATCCATGAAGAGTACCAACTCAAATTAAGTACTACAATACACTTATTAGTAAACTGAATTTCCAAACCTTGGCAAAAGGCATGTGTAACCAAAAAAATCAGGGGGAGAAGATTTAACTAAGGAATTCATTCTTAACTTTCTTACTGCATCAATATTATTAGAATTGCATGTCTGCATTCACCAAAAGAGCCACAGTGCATTTAAAAGTTAAAACCCAAAGGACAGAGCAAACTGGAAATGACTTTCTTTCTGAAACAATGAAAGACATTCATGTAATATACATAATTTAGATTGTAACTGCTTCTTTGATAGATCATGATGCACTTCATAGACATCATCATGTATAGTTAGGTCTCCTCTGTAACTGAGGCATCATTATCACATAGAAGCTCATTTCATGGATGAGGCATGGGATATTTAGTCATAAACTAACTTACAATGCAAAGAGTTGGTGGTCGATTTCAAACAAATTTAAAAAGATTTAATATTCTTGGGAGTGTTTGGCATGAATAATAGGGATAAGGTGGTATATGGATGAGAAATTGGTGAGTAGAATGAGGATAAAATTATCATTTGCCCTGGTTTGGTATGGATTGGGAATAAGATTGGGATAAGTGGTAAAATTACATAAAGCTCATACTAACCACAATTCTCTCCTTTTTCTGGTAAGGTTGCCAGTTTGCAACCTATCCTTATCCCTCCTCCTTATAACACCCTCCCACAAGTATTATTTTGGTGGGAGAAGATGGTATTTTATCCCTATCCTCTTGCTATCCCTACCTTTCTAAACAAACAAAGCATTTTTCTTATCTCTACTCTATTATCCTTATCCCTACCCCTTACCTCCAAAACTAACATTCCCTAGGCTTTGACAGACTAGTAAATATGGCTCATTGTTTGTTAAAGCAGGGCAATGCATTTGCATTCCAGATCAAGGGACAAATAGAAGAATCAGAAAACAAGAAAACACAAAAACCCCCAATCTGCGGCAAAAACCAACTCAAGGTTGACCAGATTAGAATATTATAAGACTCGAATGCTACAGAAACATCACCAAACCTCATTGCAGAACCGGTAAAATCCCATCCACTGGTCCATGTTTATGACCTTGTAATCAGTTTGCACCTGAAAATACACAAATGAAGTTTATTCTTGTCTCATTTGAATGCCTAAAAATTTAAAATCAACAATCTTATGAGCAAAAGCAAATGTGAGCAGATCCCTTGGTGTTTCAAGATATGATTGTCAAGTCATGAGTTTAGAGAAGAAAGTAATTCAGAAAAGCTCCCTATTAAGTGAATCTTCATCTGCTTCCCTCAGATATATCCGTGGTATTAAATGTTATCTATTCCATTTTTTACTGTCAATAATATCTAATCAACTTCAGACATCATTGTCTCCTTCTGCATCTTTGGTAAAATCTAAAAAGCAGCATATGCAATTTTTGAATCCACATGGTCAGAGCATAGTCAACTGCTTACTTTAAGATATTCAACGAAATAATCAACTTGGGCCCGGAATTGGGATCCTAACACAAGATCCAACAATTGACAAATGCTTTCAATATCTATACTCTTCTGTTTCTCCTCTGCAAAACAGAAAAAGGTGGCAATATACTTGAAAAACACAGTAGGTGACGGAAATGACATAAAATTTGCCATAAAATCTACATACCAGTCAAACAGTAACGGAACGCATACTGATAGAAGTCCACAAAATTTGAAGTCCTTCTAACCTGTAAAAAAAGAATCAAACAATGAGCTAGTCAACAAGGCAATCTGGAAATATAGTGCCCCTTTCTTCTGCAGAGAGGAGAGAAACAGAGACAAACACACCTCTTTCTCAAGTTCCGGGAGTGTCTTCTTTAACTTTGCAATGGAATCAACCCTGAGAGCCTTGAGACCTCTCCGCCATTCCTCCTGCAGAAAAGAATCCTTCCAGTTACGAGGAGTGTATAAAGCATATGACTAGATATGCAGGACAAGCAATAAGATGCGGAAAGACAGAACTAGCATGAAGCTTCATATTAACACGAGTGCCTCGTCCAAAAGAATGAGTTGTGACATAAGAAAATGAGTAGCAACAGCAAGAGACAAGCAGTGCACAGAATAGCAAGAGAATCCAAGTATCTGACTAGACAACAACAACACCCAATAAAAAGAATCAAACAACAAAGTAGGTCACCAGAGTGAAGTAGCCCTGTTTCTCAGCATTCATTTTCCTGACAACAAGGAGAACTCAAAAAGTGAATTCACACACAAGAAAGTCATATAATCAAATAATCATGATTATAAATAGATAAATGAATGCAGTAGGAATACTGACCAAGCAAGCATCAATACTCTGACATCAGTGTGATCGACTTCCATGGCGGAACATAGTGTCTCAATACCTTCGGGACTGCAAGAGATCAAAGTTGGCGAATGAAAAGGCGGAAAAAGAATGGATGAATAAATAATAAAGAGAGAAATGGGCGCAAGCTTACTCAATCAAAGCAGATGATCTATTAGCATAAGCATAGAACAGTTGATCAATTCTTTCTAACTCCTTCGAGCTAGCTTTATTGGAAGCTGTACAATATAATATTTACAACTATTTAATAAAACCTATCATCCCAGTAGATCTCGATACTACTCTATTTCTATCGCAATTACAATTTCAATTCCAACATGATGCTCAGAAATCAAAGAAAATGCAAATAAATCGAAACAAACCAAACAGGAATCAGTCAATTGACGCAACAGAGATAATTCAGTAACAAAAATAAGTAATTGAAATATAGCCCTAAAAATAAAAGAAGAAGAAGAAGAAGAAGGTACCAGAGCGGAACAGATCAGCGGAGGCGTTAACGGCGGCAGAATGAGATTGGCCCGTTTTCTTGGATGAAGCGCGAGGCATCCTTCCAAGCCCAGGAGTTAAGGGTTGGATTACGTATGTATGATTTCTCAACTTTGACAAAAAGAGGACGATACTTTCGTCGCTCTTCAGTCACAAACTGGATGAACCCACAACAAACAGACCTTTTTGTCGAACACTTTTTAAAAGAATAAAAATATAAATTTTTCGTCTTTTTTATTTTGGGAAATTTTACGATATACATTTTTACTATTGCGTTTTCTACATTATATCCAGTGATTTTAAAAAGTCTACATGATACCCATGAGGTACGTTTAGTAAACACATTATACCTTTTGTTAGATGACTTAACTGATAGAGTGAAGTTATGTGAACGGACGTTTCACTTATTTCACTTTCCCTCCCTTTCACTGTTTCATAGTTTATACATTTCAACACTCTTCCTCTTTGGCACTCTATTTCATGCAACCCCCAAGGACGATCAATTTCTGAGCAGAATTCAAGGCAAGAATTTCCGGCGATAAAGTTTGAGAACACCAGCGACAAGTTTCTGTTAAAGGCTGAAGGCGTAAGTGAAGGTAATTCTGAAACCTAGGTCTGTCAAAAATTGTCGAATTTTGTTAAAGATCGTGAATTTAGGGTTTAAAAGTTGTGATTTGTTGAAATTTGTTTGAGATTATGTTGGATTTAGGTTTTATATACATAAAGTTCGCGAATTTTGGGTGTTGTTTTGTATACAACTGCATGCCCTTATGTTGAATTTGGATGTTGTTTTGTGTACAACTGCATGCCCTTATGTTTTATAATTGCTTGAATGTGGTTGTGTATGTGGTTGAAGTGTACTGTAAATTGTTGTTGTTGAATTTCTTTGCATAAATTTGATTTTGCAAATGGATGAGAGAATTCTAAAAATCCATTTTCGTGCCAATTGTGTAACTATAAGGGTAGATTATATAGATAGATGTCTATTAATTAAAGTTTATAATGAAATGGTTGAGAAGTTTGGAAAAAAAGGGTATGAGTTGACAAGGTTCCATAGCTGCACTACTGTGTTGCTATGAAGGCAGTAAATTTGCTAGATGATGCTTCTTTACTAAAAATGTTTGAGAAAAGGAGGTATAATGAGATAGATTTGTGGGCTGGTTGTTTAGAAAAACCTAGTTTAATATGGAATTTAGCACAGTCTATAAGAAAACACAAGCTGAACTGGCCCACAACAACCTAGCCCACAACAACCTGGCCCACAACTAAATGCACATGCCCAACAATTTGTAGTGTATAAAATATGTGGCCCATCTAACCCACCCACACAAATTACACCCCCTTTCACAGACTCTCCTACAGATTTTCAAAGTGTAACTGCACTTTGGACCCAACAACCTGGCCCACAATCAAAACCTACACCTGCCCAAAATTGTTCAAGAGTAGTGTATAAGAACTCTATTGCTGGCCCATCTAAACTACCTAGAAAAAATCTGCCTATTAAATAAGTTGAACCCTAAATTCAGAATGTGAGAAAAAGCACAAGGGGGTCACCTACACATGATACATCCCTTCAAATGTCTAAGCTACCCAAAATGTTGGAAGACATATCCCCTAGTTCCCCTCTTCATGTCACAGTTTTTTTATCATAGTGGGGACTCCCACACGCATGATTCATAGTTTTCACCACCTCTTGCGAGGAGAAGTCCTTGGTGGTTACAAGGTATGTCAAGCCCTGATCTTAGAGTGCACCTGCCGCTGGTCAATCTTTACAAAAAAATACTGATTCACATGAAGCACCTTCCAAAAAAAATTAGAGTTTGTAACAATGCCTTAGCTTTCCTCATTGTAAAAAATACCACATGTCACTGCAAAACTTAAGGGTATTTCTATACCAAAAAATCAATCTTCACAATCCTCAAGGTAACAATATTTTGTACCTTAGAGTAGTGGCAAAAAGTTTAGGAGGAGAGCAACACCTGCTGACAATAGTTGTATGAGTAAGTTGTACAAGAATGGGAACCTCTATGATGATGCTGAATTAGGTAGGATTAGTTTAAAGGCAATTTTTTGTTGACAAGAAGCACTTTAAACAAGACCTAAGGGATTACTGCATCTAGGAAGGTTTTTCCTTAGTGGTTATGAGGTCTGAGAATAAGAGATGCACTGCTAAGTGTGCTGACAACAGATGTAGTTGGGAAATCCATGCAAGTAAGTTGAATGATGGTTGCACTTGGGCCATAAAAAGCCTCAACAATGGTCATGCATGCGACTTAAACATGGTACAAATGTGCAACTACAAGTGGGCTTCCAATAAGTTATTGGAAGACATTAGGGCTAGCCCTGACATTAAAGGGAAAACACTAAACAACATGTTATTTGAGAGGTTAGGGATGAGGATGGCCAAATCCACTATGTACAAGATGAAGGGTTTGGCAGTGGAGATGATTCAAGGAGGTCATGATGACTCATACACAAACCTAGCTTCTTATTGTGAGTTACTAAGAGATAGGAACCCTAGATCAGTAGCCTTTTGCACATGGAAGCAGCTGCATGAACTAGAGAAGGCACTATAGCTGAACTCAATTTTCATCAGCTTTTTTACCTAGTTCAGTGGTGTTATAAATGGATGCAAAGTATTGGTTGGTATTGATGGGTGCCATCAGAATGGAAATTATGGGGGAGTGCTTGTTTTTGCTGTGTCATTGGATGGGAATAATGAAGTATTCCTTGTTGTAATTAGTGTTGTGGACTTAGAGAATAAAAGCAATTGGTGTTGGTTTTTCCATCATCTAAGAAGTATTTTAACTGAAAATGGAATGATTGACTGGTGTATGTCATCTTCTCACTATCTATTTTTTAACTCCTACATATTTATGTGCACTGTGCTTACGATATGATCACTTTGTTTATTATTTTTTGTTGCAAGGGCATTGACCCATCATTAGACCAAATTTGGCTCACAATTGATAGGAGATATTGTGTTAGGCTTTTTTGCAAAAAATTCAAAACTAACTACTTTGGAATATTAATGCATAAGCTATTCTGAAGTGTCAACAATGTATACTCGACCTTCAGTTTCAAGAAGGCACTCCAGAGAGTTCAAAAGACTATTGGCCCAAGAGCAGTGAAGTAGTTTAGAGACATTAGACCACTTGAGAGATGGTCAAGATTCAAATTCAAACCTTAGTTGTCTAGTGATGACAACACAAATAATTTTGTGGAGAGTTTCAATAGTACAATAGGAGTTAACAAGGCTTACCATATATTGTCTTTACTGGAAGGTAATTTGATGAATTTTTTTTATTATGGAATCCAATCCTTTGGAGTTATCATAGGTTAATATTAAATTCTGCTTTCAACTTCTTATATATCTGTAATGAGACCGCATAGGGTGAGGTACTGAAAGTATGTTTGGATTTGGATATGTGTTGGTGTACAACTTGGATTGATTGAATTGAACTTGGTCCTTTTAGTATACAACCTGTTTGAGTAATTTCCAAACCTAATATGTGTAGCTTTTACTATAGATTCATTGTAATTGTCAGGCATGTCATGAGGTAGCAAATTACTTATCAGTGGGTTGATGAGGGAATTTTCCCTAACATTAGAAAGAGAGAATTATTGTATTGACAAAAGAGTCAAGGGTATGTCATGCATATCCATCTGGGAGGGGGGAGTATGAAATTTCAGATGGTAGGGTAATGCTTCCTATGCCAATTAATAGCAACATTTGTGTGTGTGGTAGGTGGAAAATAAGTGGCATTCCATGTAAACATGGAATTAGGGATATATTTGATACTAGGGGTGTGCATAAACGGTTAACCGTAACCGTACCGTTAAGTAACGGTAACCGATATTTAACGGTACCGTTAACCGTTAACCGTTTCATTCCATTTTTATGCACTTGTACACCTAATATTGTGAAATTATTTGTATGATTTCTTAGCTCATTTGGGTCTTCTATAATAGTATTAACACATATTTATATAAGGTATGATCATGCATAAAAAAAATTGTGATAATTATTCATGTTTTAGCCTTTTAAGTTAGTTTTTTTTAAAATAATAATAATGGTTAACCGATGGTAAATCGTTACAAAAATTCTGTAACCGTAACCGTTAATTCTTAATGGTTCGGTAAAATAACCATTAATATAAACCGGTTATACACTGTTAACAATTACGGTTATTTTGCACACCCCTACTTGATACTGGAAAGGATCCTTTAGACTATGTAAGTTAGTGGTATTTTGTATCTAAGTACAAGTTGGCTTATAATGGTATCATATTACCTATCTCGAACCCAACCCGATGGCCAAAATTAGATGTTCCTTAATTAATCCCACCACCCATTAAAAGAAGGAGAGGAAGGGCAGCAAAGGAAAGGGAAGAGGAGCACAACTGTTCAATGCAAAAAGTGTAAATAGTTTGGGCACAATTTACAGACTTGTAAGGGTGGAGCAACTAAGAACGAACTTCTTAGACAACAAGGTGCAAAACAGAAACAGCCTGCCCCCGAGACAAGAGTGAACACAAGGAAAAATAGTTCACAGTAGAACACTAAAGGCAGCCTAATTGACTTAATGATCAGTCAGCCAGCATCAACACAAGACAACCCCAAAGAATGCTCAAGCCAACCATTACCTAGGAGGCAAAGAAGGAGGCAACCATCCATTGGAGAAGATCTCACTCAACCACCACCAAGCAGTTCAAAAGTAGCTAAGGATGATTATGTTAGCCTTAAGAGACAGAAGATTATGCACAAGTTGTCAATGCTGTGAAGTGATATTCCTTAGGTTGATTAGGGTTTGCAACTGATGTTCTTTAGGCCCAGCAAATAGAAGATTATGCACAAGTTGTTAATATGGTTTTTTTAGACTTGATTTATTATGTAAATATGGGAATTATGTAACAGGATTTTCATTTTGGACCCCTGACAGTTTGGAACTGATGTTGTTTTTTTGGGAGTATGTTGCTAAATGCAGCTCCCTATTATATGTATTCATTTTGGACCCTATTGTATATGCAAATCATATTGAAACCCTATTATATATGCAAATCATTTTGGACCCTTGAAACTGATAGTCTAGTTTATATATATATATTGTACATGGTTTTATTTTGGAATTGACAGTATGTTATAGGAGATTTTACAGAAGCTTTGATAAGTATAAGGCAGAATGTAGAAAACAAAAGAGATAAAGAGATAGAGTAGGAGAGGGGAGAGGAAGATCAAAAGATTGGTATTTCATTTCATGATTTGAACCTAGAATTACATCCATATTTATAGCCTAATATGCAGCTCATCCTAATAGAAATATTCCAAACAATGTATCCTTATTATAGCTCATCAAAACATAAGCTAAATTGTATAACAACCTCATAACAAACTTGCTAGAGGACAAAAGTAAATATTCATATTTCAAATTAATGCTAACAGCAATATTAATTTGTTTAGACATTAATATTCTGTAATATTCTTTTCATAACAACATTATTATTTAAGCACTCCCATATCACAGTCTTTGAACCATATTGCTACACATTTTGCAAATCATATCGAAAACAGAGTAAATAACTTCATAAACTTCATTAATCCAGTCAACAATTATACAACTAGTGTTTAATAATAAAACTAAACCACCTCAATTACACACTAGTTTATACATCAACTCACCCCATTTTTAACAAAATAATTACCAACAAAACAGCATACATGAACACCCTAATTTTCACAACTTCCTTACTGTAAGATATGAAATCCGCAAGTTCGTGTTGAACATATTCAAACTCACTAGTCTTTAGTCCTTTCAACCCTCGTATATCACCTTCATCCAACCACTTAAAGAATCCGCAGTCATTGCACTTAAAAAAAGCTTTCCTAGGGTTACGTGTAGTTGCTAATAGCTTAATTTTTGCAACTTTATGATTCTCACAATTGCATCGTGGGGCTAAAAATTCCAGAGCACGATTGGAATTCGATTTGAATGACGAGCTTGACATTGGGCAGTGCGAAATTTTATGACAATTACAGAAGAGGAAAAGAAGAAACCTGATTACAAAAAAAGAGGGCAAAACTAAAGAACCCTAAATTAGAGAAAAATATGGGAAATTGAAAATTTAGAGAACCCTAAATTAGAGATGAAAATGGCGGAAATTAAAAAGCAGTTGCAAGAACCCTAAATTATTGATAAATTCGTTTGAAAGAGAGGGAACAAGTGAAATAAGTGAAACGTCCGTTAACAGAGCTTTACTCCGTCAGTTAAGTCATTCAGCAAAGGGTACAATATGTTTACTAAACGTACCTCAGGGGTACAGTATAGACTCTTCAAAATTAATGGACACACTATAGAAAATGCAACAGTATAGGGTTATATTGTAAAATTTTCTTTTTATTTTTTAAAACTTACTATATGAGCTAATGGGCCTATCTTTCTACGGAATATCAAAACAACCTTTTTCTATTGTCTCTCGCTTCAAAATCTTAGGATATCGGTTTAAAAGGGTCTAATTAATTGTTAATATAATTTATTTATTTTTAAATTGTAATATTTTATTGGGTTTTTAATGGATCAAGTCGGATCAATAATGAGTCAATAATTTTTAAAACTTTTAAAATGAATATTTTCCACTTGCTTGTCAATGGTCCATTTGCTTGTCAATGGTCCACTACCAAAAGATTAGAAGTGATATAGGTAGATTATCACCTCCATAGATAGAACTATAGTCTTTTTTGATAAGCCGATCGGACCCGACCCATTTTATATCTTCTTTGGCCCAAACCAACTCGTCCCATTTTTTATTTTCTTTAGCCTAATTTTACCATTTGGCATGTGACCTTTTCCAATCCTTACTCGATCCCTTAATCCTTTTCACCTAATATATAGAATGTTCATTAGTATTGACTATATCCCTTAATTAATGATGTATGTATTTTATGATTATTGAAAGTACCTACAATGTACATTCAGCTCATAAGATATATGTACATTAGAAATCTATAAAATGTTCAATAGTAACTCTCGTGTAATGTACAATATATATGTACGTTTAAATTTTGATTATGCATATTGTAATCATAATGACATGATCATATGACTGTGTAATAAGCAAGTTATTTGTATATGATGTATATTTACGTACCAAGTAATGTACATGATATTTTTGACAGTGGTGTATGTATATATTCGTTTGATTTTAAAATCTGATGCAAATTAAATAAAATAAAAATAATCTCAATAGTTGCTTCATCATTGCAAATTACAAAACATTAATGACGGTTTTTGCTGAAAATAATGAATTACGAGCGTTCATTGTATTTGTTCTTTATATTTATTGCATTTTTCCCTTATTTAATGAAGTATGTGTTTTGTATTGATTTTTCTTGCGTTTTGTATCGGGTGCACAATGCTTACTGTGCACCCGCCTACATAGTCTTATTTGCCAAATAATATGCTAAATCAAAACCCGAATCTCTGACATTAATTAACTTAGCTAAAGACTAAATAAATTAGTCTAATCTTAACTATGAAATAATTTAAGTATGGTGATTGTAGATATAGTCATTATTTTTACTTTTATTAAACTTATATGAATGGATCTTGTTTAAATTATTATTAAGGCAAATTTAATTCATTTTTCATTAAATTTGTTCCAAACATTAAGATTGTTTGATATATACAAAATAAATTTAATATCCAAATTATTTCCTAATTTGATTAACCTATTTGTTTCCTAAACTAAGTTTAATTGTATATTTACTTGTAAAAAAAGTATTTCCTAATCCAATTTGAATCATATGTACTTGAATTATTGATGCCAAGTAAAGCACTCACTGATTGAGAAAAAATTCCTTTTTAAATTAAGTTAGCTATTTCATACTTGAACAATGTCCAAATTCTGAGTAGATAACGATTATGATAATTATATGAAAATTGCAAAAAGTTATGAGAACCCTCTCCTTATATGAGAAACTTTTAGAATATGAGAACCCATCTTCCACCATTGATAAAAAGATTTGATGGCCCAAAATATTTTAGATTTTTTATGCCAAAAGTGTAATTTATTAGAACTTTTTTATACTTCCACTGTCAATGTACAACACATTTCCCCTAACTTTTCAAAAGTCATGATGTACATATAGTACCTCATTTTTTGTGATATTGGAAACTTTTCATCTTCCGATTATTTATTCTATTGTTCTAAAAATTAGTACAGATTGCTCCAAAAATTTATTATTGATGACTTATTTTTTAGTCACTAATTATAACCGCAAGTGCACGGCTGTTGCAGTACAATTACGGGTCGTCCTCTAGGAAACTAATATAGGGTCAATTTAGCTCAATTTTATTAGATTACGCTAGAAATGAGTCGTTTAGTGAAACTAATAACTAAGATTGCAAATATTAAAATGTGAAATCGATAGGAGAAAAGTCTAGGATATTAATACATCCCCACTAACATGCATTAACCTTCATCAAATACACCAACATCAATGATCAAATCAAACAACCCTTCAATTATCCTAACCTCAACTTTTGCTTCTTGATTAGTCTAATTGTATTAGGTGTAGCCCTCTTAATCTCAGCTCTCGCTTCTTGATTAATTAGCAAATATCATTAAGACAAAGGAAATAATTAATCTCAGTCGTCGCTTCTTGACTAATTAAACCAATGAATTTAACCTAATGATTGATTTTAACAACCTAATAAACCAACCTTAATTTGACATTGAATTGATATAAGAATCAACTTAACACATGCTAGGGTTCATATATTAACATCCTAGAAAAGAAATTACTCACTAGTCATAATTAAATCCATATAAACAATAATAAAATCAAGCATAGACATAGAAATCATAAAACTATAAGGAAATTAAATTCAATAACAAAAAGGCATGAATAAAAGCAACAAAATATAATGAACTAATGAAAAGAATAGAAGAAACTTACTTAAGAATTAAATTGATGATGAACTAAGAATAAAATTTGATTATTCAAGAGAAACAAAGTTTTTGAGAGAGAATTACATAAATTAAACCATAAAACTAAAACCTAGAAAAAGAGAATAAGAGGAAGAAGAGAGGAGGAAGAAAAGGAGGCAAAAACCTAGAAATAAGAGAATAATGAATGATGTGCCCCCTCCCCCTAAAACCCTAACCTAGAAATTAGGAAAAAAACCTACTAAAAATCAGAAAAGTAGAATAAATAAAATAGAAAAGAAAAAGACTTTAGAAAAATAAGGAAAAGGGAAATCCTCTTTTTTTCTTTGCAATGTGCCGTGGGGATTTCCATAACTTTTGGAATACTTGCATCCCCTTTTCACCGTGACTTTCTCTTTCATTTTTTTTTTTTTTGAACTTACTTTTTTTTTTCTTTTCATTTCTTTTGGGCTAAACTTCTTTTCCACTTTCTTTGGCCCAATTTTCACCATCAATTCAATACTACCTCCACCATATTTTTGTTATTGAAATACATTTATACTAAAAAGCCTTAAAAATTAGCAATAATCGATATGATTAAAGCTGAAATATAATTAGAGACTTTTAGCATAAATTCGGTTAAATAAACCCGAAGTCACTCGAAACTCACCCAAAAGGAGTTTGAATCAACACCGAAAAGTACAAATAAATGTACTTATCAAACTCCCCCATGCTTAACCCTTGCTCGTCCTCGAGCAAGCTCAAGGTGATTAGATGAAAATAAAGAGTTAAACATGGTCTCCAAAACAATAATTACTCCTTATGTCTCCCTTCCTAATCTTCACTAATCCCGGTGTAAGCTAAGTAGTCCAATGAACCAAACCACTTACTCCCCCATGCTTAGCTTACACAACAACACACAATAAACACAACAAAAGTCCAACCAAATTAACAAGATCAACGAGATACGACCTTGCAAACAACATAGATAATATGAGCATTATGTTGTGAAACTCCTTTGACTACAAACTTCCTTATAACTCCAAGAAATGAGAATCGCATAGCAAATGCTATCTACTTATCCCTCCAAATGATGAAAAATTCCCGAATTCCTTCCTTATCGCTCCATCTCCTTATGACACCAACTCCAAAGTAATTGAGATGCAAAAATGGATTTCTCTCTTTTCTTTTGTCTCTCATTTTGCCTAGGAGCCCTTTCGGGTTTTCATCCTAGCCTCTCATTTCTTTTCCATGCCTCACAACTCACCCACTCATGATAAGCCACTCTTTTGCCTAAGTTGCCCTTTCGGGTTTTCAACTTAGCCGGGCCTCCAAATTCTTGCCTGTGTCGCCCTTTCGGGTTTTCGACATAGCTGGGTTTGTTGTTTTCATTTTGTTTTTTTTTTCTTCTTTTTTTTTTGAGATAATCAAAGGAAACTTGAAAACAATAAGCAAATATGTACAAACCCCATGACATACTCCCCCCCCCCCCCCATGCTTAGATGAAGCACTGTCCCCAGTGCTTAAAGCAAAGAGTAAATAAAGCAAGGTGTGGAGGAAGAGGTCGCAGTTTGTGGGGCGTGCGAAGGTGATGGGTGAGATGGTGGGTTGATGGGTAGTTTAGGTGAGTAAGAGGGGGAGTTAGGTTTTGGGGTAATGAGAAGTTAGGAGTACTAGGAGTAATACTTCCATTGAATATTTTCAGCTAGGTTCTAGAGTTGCTCTAGAAATTTTGGGATTTTCTAGAGTTACTCTAGAAATGGGCTGCCATTTTCTTCATAAACATAATATCCAACAGCACACTTCTTGACATGGTCTAGAAATTTTGTGATTTTCTAGAGTTGCTCTAGAAATGTTCTGACCCATATCCAACAATTCTAACCAACATGCCAGCTAATTTCTAGAGATACTCTAGAAATTTTCTTAAATTCTAGAGCTGCTCTATAATCTTGCTGACTCACCTTCTTCATAAACAACCAAACATGCCAACTTATTTCTAGATGTGCTCCAGAAATACTCCTATGATTCTAGACCTGCTCTAGAAATATGCTGCCCCATTTTTACTCCAATATTCATAAATCAGCTTGTTTCTAGTCTAGCTCTAGAAATTTTCCAAAATTCTAGAGCTTCTGTAGAAAAGGGCTGATTACTCCAAATTACTTCAAAACATTCAAGTTGCCTCGATAAATTGGTGAAGATAATTGACTTCAATCTCCAAATGTATCATGCTCAAACAACCTATAAGAAAAACAAAGACAAAAAACCAAGCATAAAATCCTCAAGAAAAAATAAACTAAATCGAAAGACATAAAATGATGGGTTGCCTCCCACCAAGCGCTCATTTAATGTCAATGAGCTCGACCCCTTACCGAAAATCAGTTTGGAGAGTCAATAGCAAGGCAAAGGATTTCCTTGCTTTCAATGGATACTCCCGAATCATACTTTTTCAAACGACTTCCATTTACTTTGAATGATCCCTCATTCGAACTAACCTCAAAAGAGCCATATGGAAAAACCTTCGTAATCGTGAATGGCCCTGACCATCTCGAACAAAGTTTACCAGGAAAGAACTTCAAACGAGTATTGTACACTAGCACATTGTCTCCAACTTCAAGATGACGCTTCTCAATGCGCTTGTCATGCCAAATCTTAGTCTTTTCCTTATAGATTCTCGAACTCTCATAAGCATTCAATCGAATCTCTTCAAGTTCATTGAGATCTAATAAACGCTTCTCACCAGCGGTTTTTAAATCAAAATTCAATGCCTTTACCGCCCAATGAGCTCTATGCTCCAACTCCACTGGAAGATGACACGCTTTTCCATATACAAGTCTATATGGTGTGGTACCAATAGGAGTCTTGAAAGCTGTTCGATAGGCCCAAAGAGCATCATTCAATTTTTGAGACCAATCTTTTCGAGAACGATCAACGGTTTTCTCCAAAATAACCTTAATCTCTCGATTAGAAACTTCAACTTGCCCACTTGTCTGTGGATGGTAAGGTAGAGCAAATCGATGATGAACACCATACTTCTTCAAGAGGGCTTCAAACTTACGTTCAATGAAATGAGTGCCATTATCACTAATCAACACCCTAGGCACCCCAAATCGAGGAAATATGACATTCTTGAAGAATTTACTCACCACCCTAGCATCGTTAGTTGGAGTAGCAATCGCTTCCACCCATTTTGACACATAATCACAAGCTACTAGGATGTATCTGTTTCCATATGAAGATGGATAAGGCCCTTGAAAATCAATTCCCCAAACATCAAAAATCTCAACTTCAAGAATGAAATTAAGAGGCATTTCATTGCGCTTAGAGATATTCTCTGTTCGTTGACAACAATCACAACTCTTATAAAAGGCATGAGCATCCTTGTGTAATGTAGGCCAATATAATCCACTCTCTAAAACCTTAGCAGCTGTTTTAGAGGCCGCTGCATGACCACCACACTGCAAGGTGTGACAATGTTGTAGAATTGACTCCACTTCTTCTTCTGGTACACATCTCCTAACAATCCCATCGGAACACTCCTTAAAAAGGAATGGGTCATCCCAAAAGTAGAACTTAACCTCATAAAAGAATTTCTTCTTTGCATAAGGTTCAAGATTGTTAGGCTTCACCCCACTTGCTAAGTAATTAGCCATATCGGCGAACCAAGGCACCTTACCTAAAGTGGAAATTGCATACAAATGATCATCAGGAAAAGAGTCATCAATCGGAAGCCCATCATGAGTAGCTTCTAAAGTCAACCGAGATAAATGGTCTGCAACAAGATTTTCGGCTCCCTTTTTGTCTCTAATCTCCAAGTCAAACTCTTGGAGGAGCAGAATCCATCTGATCAATCGGGGTTTTGCATCCTTTTTGTTCAACAAAAATTTCAATGCCGAATGATCTGTATGAACTATAACCTTTGAACCAACCAAGTAGGACCGACATTTCTCAATGGCATACACTACTGCTAGCAACTCCTTTTCTGTAGTGGCATAATTCATCTGAGCTGGGTCAAGAGTCCTACTAGCATAGTAGATTGCATGGAGTTTCCCATCTTTCTTCTGTCCTAACACCGCTCTTACGGCATAGTCACTAGCATCGCACATGAGCTCAAAAGGTAGGCTCCAATCAGGAGGTTGAATGATCGGTGCTGAAATGAGTGCCTGTTTCAACTTATCAAAAGCATGCAAACATTCATTAGTAAAAACAAACGGGGTATCTTTAGCTAAAAGTTCAGTTAAAGGTCGGGCGATTTTAGAAAAATTTATAATAAATCTCCTGTAAAAACCGGCATGCCCAAGAAAACTTTGCACTCCTTTCACGTTGGTAGGGGGTGGAAGCTTCTCTATGACCTCAACCTTGGCCCGATCAACCTCAATGCCTCGATGTGATACCACATGGCCAAGCACAACACCTTCTTGTACCATAAAATGACATTTTTCCCAATTAAGAACCAAATTGACCTCCAAGCAACGTTTTAACACCTTTTCAAGATTACTTAGGCAAAGCTCAAAGGTGCTTCCGTATACTGAAAAGTCATCCATAAATACTTCCATCGATGTCTCAATCAAATCTGAAAAAATAGCCATCATACATCGTTGAAAAGTAGCTGGAGCATTGCACAAGCCAAATGGCATTCTTCGATAAGCGAATGTGCCATAAGGACATGTGAAAGTGGTCTTTTCTCTGTCATCAGGATGGACAGGGATTTGGAAAAAACCAGAGTATCCATCCAAATAACAGAAATAAGCATGATTGGCCAAACGCTCCAACATTTGGTCAATAAAGGGAAGGGGAAAATGATCTTTTCGGGTGGCTTTATTCAACTTACGATAATCAATGCACATTCGCCACCCAGTAACAGTTCTAGTGGAAATTAACTCACCTTTATCATTACGCACAACGGTCATACCTCCTTTCTTAGGTACGACTTGAACTGGACTTATCCATTTGCTATCAGAAATCGGGTAGATGATTCCGGCATCCAACAACTTAAGCACTTCCTTCTTCACAACTTCCTTCATGTTAGGATTGAGACGCCTTTGAGCTTCAATTTTTGGCTTAGCCTCTTCTTCTAAATATATCCTGTGAGTACAAATAGAAGGGCTTATCCCCTTTATATCATCAATTGTGTACCCAATGGCTTTTTGGTACTTACGTACGAGGTTCAAGAGTTGAGTCAACTCATCTCCATTGAGTGCACTATTGACGATAATGGGATATGTAGACTTCTCACCTAAATAAACATATTTTAAAGAAGAAGGTAAAGGTTTAAGTTCTACCTCAGGAGGCATAGATCTCTGTTACACAACATCATCGATGCTCATCATCTCAAAGGGGGAAAAAGAATCATTTGGGGGAGCTTCATTGAGTAGGCATTCAACTTCAAGAGCTTCATCACTACTCTCTGCTCTTCCCTCTAAACATAACTGTAATGCATCAACTTCGGCTTCCCATGAGGATTTTGAAACTATCTTCTCTACCACATCAATGCTAAAACAATGATCTGAAGATGATGGGTTAGTCATTGCTTTATGGAGTTCAAATTCCACCTTGTCATCTCCTACCTCCATGGATAACTTGCCTCTTTTCACATCGATTAATGCACCTACAGTAGCAAGACAAGGTCTACCCAAAATAATAGGAGTTTGGGTATCTTCAAGGATGTCCATGACCACAAAATCACAAGGAAAAACCAATTTTCCAACAAACATAGGAACATCCATGAGGATACCCATAGGGTGTCTAATACTCCTGTCAGCAAGCTGTAGTGTCATTCCGGTTTGAGACAAAGACCCCACATTACATAGTTTCTTATAAACAGATAATGGCATAAGACTAACACTAGCTCCCAAATCACATAATGCACGATCGATAGACAAATGACCAACTGTAATAGGGATAGAAAAACTACCTGGATCACCCATTTTGGGTGGAAGTTGGTTCAGAATAACTGCACTGCATTGTTGTGACAGGTTTACAATCCCCTCAGTTTTCTTTCTGTTCGTAACCAAATCCTTCAAAAATCGAGCGAAAGACGGAATTTCGGACACAGCATCAATAAATGGGATGTGAAGCTGCACATCCTTCACCATCTGCAGAAACTTTCCGTATCTCGTTTCAAGCCGTACTTGTGCCAATCTCTGAGGAAAAGGAGCAGGTTGAATGTAAGGTTGAGGAGGTGATGATTGCTTTCTAGCATCTTCTTCGGAGTTCTCAACTATTACACTCTTGTCTTTCTCAACAGTTTCCTTTGTCACTTTAACCACGGGAATAGGATCCTCCAAAGTCTTACCACTCCTAGTGGTGATTGCGTTCACTTGACTAGGACCTTTTTCATTAGGTTCAGGTTGAGATGGCAATTGATTTGGACCCCTTTGTTGAGACGACATCTGCTGTCCCAATTGAACTTGTTGATTTTCTAACATCTTGAATTGGGTCTGCATTTGAGTCATAGATGACTCAAGCTTAGAAATACTATTCCTCATATCAACATTGGCTTGAGATTGAGTAGCAACAAATTGCTCCATCATCAATTCTAAAGATGTCTTATGGGGAGGAGCTTGTTGCTGCATCGGAGGTCTAAATGTAGGTTGTTGATATTGATGTGGTCTAGGGTTTAAACCAGGAGGATTGGGTTGTGGTTGTGGAGGAAGCTGTGGATTTAGCACATTTTGACTCCTGTATGAGAGGTTTGGATGCCTATGACCAAGATTATAGGTATTCCCATACAAAGCATTAACCTCTTCAGGTTGTTGAGTCACCAAGGAACATGTCTCAGATACATGCCCCTTACCCCCACATATCTCACAAACTTGTACCATACGAGAAGGAGAAGCAATAGTAGGTGAAACAGCAGATAGCTTCTCAACCTTCGAAGTGAGCACAGTAATCTGTTGTGTAAGAGCTCCTAAAATATCCTTATCGGCTCCTACACGTGACTTAGTCAATTCTTCCCTTTCATTACACCATGAGGCTACATTTTGTGCCACTGTCTCAAAAAGTTGAAGAAGTTGCACATCAGTTTTTAAACTCATGTCCCCTCCACAGGCTGCATTGATTGAAGACTTATGCTCATCAAAAATGCCTGAGTAAAAGGATTGAACCAATAGCCAATCGGGTATTCCATGATGAGGACATTGCCTTTGAAGATCTTTGAACCTTTCCCACGCCTCATAATAAGATTCAAATGGTTGTTGCTTGAAAGTTTGAATTTCTGTTCTAAGATGTGAAGTCTTGCGTGGTGGGAAAAATTTAGTCAGAAAACCTGTAGCTAGATCATTCCAAGTTGTATACTTGTTTGGTGGTTCTGACTTCAACCAAACTTTAGCTTTGTCCCTCAAACTAAAAGGGAACAATCTCATCCTGATTGCATCTTCAGAAACAGTGCCGATGGAAATTGTATCACACTTTTCCAGAAAATCTGATAAATGATCATGAGGACTTTCAGTAGCATTTCCTCCAAATTGATTTCTTTCAATGAGCTGGATTAAGTGTGTCTTCAACTCAAAATTATCGGCTTCAATCACAGGTTTTACAATATAGGATGTGGAAGAGTGCATAGGAGATGGTCTCCCCATTTCACCAAAGGGTCTAGCCATTGGAGGTGGTATAGGTTGCTCTCTTGCACGCTCTTCCTGTGCTTTTCTTCTTCTTTCTGCGTTAAGTCTACGCGCAGTTGCTTCTATCTCAGGATCGAACTGAACTCTATCAGGATGTCCAAGAGTGATGGATCTCATGTGCATCAAAGACAAAGACAACCCAAGCGTAAACTACGAAAAAGAGAAGTAAAGAACAAAATGAACTAAAATTAAAGAACGTAATCAACTAAATTAAACTAAACTAACACCGTAGCTTCCCCGGCAACGGCGCCAAAAACTTGATGACTTATTTTTTAGTCACTAATTATAACCGCAAGTGCACGGCTGTTGCAGTACAATTACGGGTCGTCCTCTAGGAAGCTAATATAGGGTCAATTTAGCTCAATTTTATTAGATTACGCTAGAAATGAGTCGTTTAGTGAAACTAATAACTAAGATTGCAAATATTAAAATGTGAAATCGATAGGAGAAAAGTCTAGGATATTAATACATCCCCACTAACATGCATTAACCTTCATCAAATACACCAACATCAATGATCAAATCAAACAACCCTTCAATTATCCTAACCTCAACTTTTGCTTCTTGATTAGTCTAATTGTATTAGGTGTAGCCCTCTTAATCTCAGCTCTCGCTTCTTGATTAATTAGCAAATATCATTAAGACAAAGGAAATAATTAATCTCAGTCGTCGCTTCTTGACTAATTAAACCAATGAATTTAACCTAATGATTGATTTTAACAACCTAATAAACCAACCTTAATTTGACATTGAATTGATATAAGAATCAACTTAACACATGCTAGGGTTCATATATTAACATCCTAGAAAAGAAATTACTCACTAGTCATAATTAAATCCATATAAACAATAATAAAATCAAGCATAGACATAGAAATCATAAAACTATAAGGAAATTAAATTCAATAACAAAAAGGCATGAATAAAAGCAACAAAATATAATGAACTAATGAAAAGAATAGAAGAAACTTACTTGAGAATTAAATTGATGATGAACTAAGAATAAAATTTGATTATTCAAGAGAAACAAAGTTTTTGAGAGAGAATTACATAAATTAAACCATAAAACTAAAACCTAGAAAGAGAATAAGAGGAAGAAGAGAGGAGGAAGAAAAGGAGGCAAAAACCTAGAAATAAGAGAATAATGAATGATGTGCCCCCTCCCCCTAAAACCCTAACCTAGAAATTAGGAAAAAAACCTACTAAAAATCAGAAAAGTAGAATAAATAAAATAGAAAAGAAAAAGACTTTAGAAAAATAAGGAAAAGGGAAATCCTCTTTTTTTCTTTGCAATGTGCCGTGGGGATTTCCATAACTTTTGGAATACTTGCATCCCCTTTTCACCGTGACTTTCTCTTTCATTTTTTTTTTTTGAACTTACTTTTTTTTTTCTTTTCATTTCTTTTGGGCTAAACTTCTTTTGCACTTTCTTTGGCCCAATTTTCACCATCAATTCAATACTACCTCCACCATATTTTTGTTATTGAAATACATTTATACTAAAAAGCCTTAAAAATTAGCAATAATCGATATGATTAAAGCTGAAATATAATTAGAGACTTTTAGCATAAATTCGGTTAAATAAACCCGAAGTCACTCGAAACTCACCCAAAAGGAGTTTGAATCAACACCGAAAAGTACAAATAAATGTACTTATCAATTATGTTGTTCTAAAATTTAGTACTGATGTTCTAAAACTTCTGTTCTATTATACTACTACATTTTTGATTTAATGCAACGGTAAAAAATTAGCTAATACAACGGCCATTATATTACCGTTGCATTAGACAAGGCTAATACAACGGCATCATGTTCATTATATCAAAAAGTGGGCTAATACAACGGCAAAATGCTAATCCAACGGCTCATACAACAACCACATTGTCTAATCCAACGGTCTGGGTCTAATCCATCGGTAAAATTCTCTAATCCAACGGTCTGGGTCTAATCCAACGGCAAAATTCTCTAATCCAACGGCCAAGGCGCCAAAATGAAAATTTCATTTTCTACTTCCCTCGCTCCGACCAGTTTATTTTCCCCAGTCTACCCACGCATGTTCATTTCGTGAATTTTCCCCCGCCATCTTCTGCTTCGAATCCCAGCACGTACATTAATTCTTCCCACTGTGTTCTTCCCCAATTCAACTTCTACCCACAGCACAGACAAACGCGCGTTAATTCACTTTGTTTTCCTAATTCATGATTCTACTTGCTCGAGTAAGTAACGACGGTGGTTATGGCGGTGTTGGTGGTGGTGGCTGAGTGCTCGAGTCTTGTATGTGGCTGATTGTTCAAATCTTGTAAGGTATACCTCAATTTACTCCAATATTTGGTGTATTTGTGTTTAGGGTTTGGTTTTAATTTGGGGGGTGTAGATTGGCCCAATTAGATGGTATTACGGTAGTATATTGATTGGCACAATTAGGAATTGCACTCTGCACATTAGGAAATCACGACATTACACTCTGGCATCTACTTTGGTCTTTGAGAACAAATTCAGACAAGTCACGAAACATACACTAATGTCTAATAAACTAATGTAAGTTCTCTTTGGTATTCACTCTAACGTGTGAACTTAGAATAAATTGATCTAGATGTAGGCTCATTTATTTATAAATTAATCAGTTATATATATGTATAGTTCTAGTAGTCTTTCCTTACCATTACAAATAAGTGGTGTCATGAAATGCATGAGTTCGGTACTCTTTTGGCGTTCTGCACTGCAGATTGTTGCTGCGAATTGCTAATGCGTTGACATCTCTCTCTAAATTTATGTTAAAAAAATGCTTTTGGATTTTTGATGTAGCAAATCACCTGATCATCTTATATGATAGATATAACGATGATAGAAATCAGACAAAGGGTTTTGGATGCCGTTGGGGGATTAATGGATAATAATGTCCTGTGTGAATGAGATTTGTTCAGATTCCTCTATATAGTTACAAAGTATATGCATGCTGATGCACCTGCGGTCTTAACTGCTCTAGATTAGGTACAAGTTTTTGAAGAATATTTGCAGGTTTACGTTAGATTGAAATATTTAGTTTGGCTATCAAAATTAAGCACATACCAGTGTCAAACTCTTAAAGATGGAAATGCTCTTGGTGATTTTTTTCCAACAAGAAATGAATGGGCCGCCTGGGAATAAGGATTTGTGTGGATGGAATTTGCTATTAATCCGTTATTTTGCTCTTTAATTGGCCTTAGGTACTATTCTCTAATCAAAATGAATTGAAAGTACTAAAAGTGGCATGTTACTTCTGTTGTGACTTATATAAAATAACTCTATTAATTCCTACCCTTAGGAATGGATGGTGGAACTAAGAACTGGTGGATGTTTGCCAAATGGAGCAATGCATATGAACGGGGAGTAGACCAATATGTCAAAGACAATCGGCTAAGGTTAGATGATATGCACACTTTGGGTCGTAAGTCATTTGCCATTCTACGCCATGAGTTGGTAAATACTATTATCTAATTATAGGCAATTTATAATCATCATTTGTCCTATATGAGGCATTTATCCTTTTCATTTAACATATATAATCATTTCAATTTCATGTATTAATTATGATTTATAGCAACAACAAGATCCGGATAAGCAAGAACCTTCCCAAGCAAAGGTTTATAAGGAATCAAGAAAAAGAAGTGATCAAAGGACATACATTACCAGTTGCGAAAAAGCAAAGGAGAAAATTGTGAGTTAGCATCTTAGATACAATTTGTATGTGTTTGTACTTATTCAATAATTAGTAACAAATTAATGTATTTACCAAAATATAGGCCAAAATTGATGCTCTAGAGTCTTCCCAACATGAAGATGGTAATAATTGTAACGACCCTTACTATGAAGTGATTCCAGCTCCTAACCGTAAAAGTCGTGTGCATCTGTATGGATCGGGTGTGAAAAAGGCAGATTTGAAGAGCAAAGATAAAAAGTCCGATTTCATATTCCCGGAGGAATTCCTAGCAAGTATGCAATCACAATTAGTCCAACAACTTGCACCAAGCATTACCACTGCTGTTTTGGCTCAAATTCGTGAGGCTAACCCTGGGATTAATCTTGTGATTCCTGATGTTGTGGTGCAAATGAC
Source organism: Dysphania ambrosioides (assembly GCA_026401315.1). Classification (NCBI taxonomy): domain Eukaryota; kingdom Viridiplantae; phylum Streptophyta; class Magnoliopsida; order Caryophyllales; family Amaranthaceae; genus Dysphania; species Dysphania ambrosioides. The sequence goes on from CM048672.1 coordinate 21,999,931, forward strand.
TCCAAATGATGCATCTAGTGCAGCACATCGTCTCAGTAACCAAAGTAGGCAATCTTCCAAATCTGGTGCAGCAATTGATCAGGTAAAAATTTTGCGTACTTTATCTTGCTTTTGAGTGTGAACAATCCCTTAACAATTGTGAACATTCCCTTTACTTAATATGTATCACAAGAATCCATAGCTGAGTGGAATCCAAAAAAGAATCATAATATTATAAATGTCATTATCCACTCTCATGTAGACTAATTCAAGAATAATATATGAATTCCTTTTCTTTTTACGTATAGGTGCATGATGAACTAAACAATGGAGATGAATGAAGAAACTTGATCGAGCAAGTGAAGATTTCGCAAATTGGCAAATTAGCAAATTAGCAATGTATGGAACAATATTTAATTTTGTAATGTACTTCGTTTATTGCTATAAATAAATATAATGCTACTTTTTAAACTTTGTAATGTGAGTATAATGGTACATTATATTATATATATATTAGTGCTAAATTCAATATTCTAAAAAAGTAATATAGGTTCTATCTAATCCAACGGCATAATTCATTTATTGTATTAATTAGTTGATCTAATCCAATGACACAAGGGACCTAATACAACGGCAACTGTTGTATTAGGCTGTACCTAATCCAACGGCAAATGCGACCTAATACAACGGCATCAATAATGCCGTTGGATTAGGTACAACCTAATACAACGGCAGCCGTTGGATTAGGTAAGTACCTAATCCAACGGCTGCCGTTGTATTAGGTTGTACCTAATCCAACGGCATTATTGATGCCGTTGTATTAGGTCTCATTTGCCGTTAGATTAGGCCTAATACAACGCCAGCAAATGTGACGGTATATAGGCGTTGGATTAGGTCTAATACAACGGTTTTTGGAACCTAATACAACGAAATTGACCGTTGGATTAGATTGAAAATGTAGTAGTGTTAGTTTAAACGATTGTTTTAATATTCTAAACTTCTACTATTGTTCTAAACTTCTATTCTAATGTTCTAAACTTTTTTTCTAATGTTCAAAACTTTTGTTCTATTATTATATAGATCTGTTATATCGTTCTAAACTTCTGTTCTATTATTCTGATATTCTAAACTTCTGCCTATTATTCTAAACTATTTTAATGTTCTAAACTTTGTTTTAATATTCTAAACTTCTGTTCTATATTGTTATAAAATATTGTCCTAATATTCTAAACTTCTATTATATTGTTCTAAACTTCTGTTATATTGTTCTAAACTTTTGTTCTATTGTTCAATCGTTCTAAACTTATATTCTATCATTCTAAACTTTTGATCTATTGTTCTAATGTTCTAAACTTTTGTTCTAGGCATATTGCCAAAGATTAGATATATATAGACAGACTATCACCCTCCATATATAGAGTTAAAGTCTCTTTAGATTGGTCCGACCTCGGCCAGTTTTGTATCTTATTTGGCACGACTTGTTTCATTTCGTATCTTCTTTGACCTAGCTCATCCCAGTTTGTTTTATATGTGGCTCATCTCGACCCTAAGTCGACGTAATGCACAAGTCTAATCAAGATGCTATCCAAAATACAGTTGAATTGGAGATAGATATTGTCGTTGGTAAATAATGGCTGGAGAATCCAAAAGAGTTTTTTTTTTTTTTTTGGTACAAAAGAGGGACAAATCTAACAAAGAAAGAGAAACAAAGAATTCAAAAGAGTATTTGAATCATGAATTAGCGCCATCATAAACTAAGTTTCTGGGATGCTTAGGCCAATTTGGATTTGGGTTGTGCTTTATACTATGGAGTATAATGCTGTTGCACATAGCCCTGTCAAGTATGGAGTTTCTCGATCATGAGTCTCATCCCTTCATGGCTGTGGAAGCCTACGGAAAAGACGCGAAATGCCGCTGATTCACAAGCTTGAATTGTTATCAAAACTCCAGGAAGCTTGCCCTATTCTTTTTTTTTTGGACATATGGCCCTATTCTCTTTTGATATAAATATAGTCTAAAAATCAGTCCATTACGCTAAAGCTACCCCAACCTGTGGTGCGTAAATGTAATGTCTTAAACTCTGTAAGATTATACTTGTAAAGTTGTAAGCTTGTTGGTGTGTTTTGGCCTCTATGCCTGAAAGAATATATGAAATACTTATAATATGCTTGCTATATGCACTAAAAAACATAAAAAGAAGGATTAATAACAGTCAATCTCATATAAACACTTTTCTATCCAAAGTTTGGAAAATGATTGAGTGAAAATAAAATAAAGGGAATACATAAAATTAATACAACCTTGCGATCCACCTAAAATAATACAATATTTGGAAATTTAGATTCGGTATAAAGTCAATATCTCGAGACAACGATTTTTCTTGAATATAAACTAGGCTCATAAAAGTTGTTGTCTTTTAATTTTTTTAGTAATTTTTATCTTAAAAAATTAACTTTTATTTCTAATTGAAAAATAATTTTTTAAAAAAAATAAAAGTCGTTATACAAGACAACATCTTTTAATATTTTTTTTAAATATAAAACTGAAAAAATAATCGTTTGTGAAAAAAGTCGTTTTAGTATCGACTTTTCACAAAAAACAAACCCAATTCAACTTTTCCAAAAAAAAAAAAAAAAAAGTAGATAAAGTCGTTTATGAGAGGAGTTTCAAAGGCATTTATATGGAAAGTCGCGTGTCTGAAACAAAGTATTTATATGGAATCTAAATTCTTGGATTATATTTTTAAACAGTTTGTTCATAGGGTTATTTTTTTGGTTTTTTTTTTAAAAAGAAAATCCAAAAATTTATTGAGTACGATGTTTAGAAGAAAAAGAGAAAGTTTCAAAGGCATGTGAAACAAAGGCAACATTCATTAGCCTGGTAAAACTGTTCAACAACATATTCTCGAAAGTCTCTCCAGTCTACTTGCAGGAAGCTATTAGTTACTTGTGCGACATGCAGCTTACACACAGAGAAATGTTATCCATACAGTGCATCAGTCGGCCTGCCGTCTTCATCAACTGCATAATATTGACATTTAGCACATCCAAGTGATCAACGTGGGCATTTCGAAACAACACTACTGGTTATTATTATATATATTTTTGATATAGAACTTTATTATATATTACTAATTTTAGGTTCATATTTAAGTATTTTACTAAATAATCTCTTCATTGTTTAATAGCTCTCCTGTTACTTAACTGTGGTTAGAGTTAAAAGTTACTTCGACATGCTAGTTATGTTAAATTTGTATTCTCATTATATAAACCTATTATACTCGAAGAAATTATTTTAGACATTATTATTATAATAAAGATATTGTGCCAGTTCACTTGAAATACAAACATGAAGATCTTTAAGGACTAGAAGATTAAATAGCATCCGTTGGTATACATGCATATAAATTAACAAACTAATGATTACTCGTTAAAGACGTAAACTACTTTTAATCAATAAAAATAATATAAAATTCATACAAGAAAAAGTTCCAAACATCTAGAAGATGAAATGAACAAACCAACTACAGGATATTACTCCGTAGAAAACTCTGAGGAACACAAATAAGGAGTTAAAATATTTTTTCCCTTGATATTTTGTGCAACAATTTATCAGTAACCAAGTTTTCCACATTTTATATGGACACGTGTCATCAAGAAGATCAGTAAATACTTAGCTTGGAGATTTTAAAAAAAAAAATTCTCCAATAAATACTAACCGGCGTGAAGGTGGTGAGTAAAATTTTCTCCCAAGTTTCCCCTAGAGATGAAAGCAAAAATAGTAATAACAACCTTGGTAGTGTTGTTGTTGATTGCACAAGCATTCACAGAAGCAAGTACTCTTCCAAAGCAAAAATCATCTAAAGAAGGCCAAGAAGCAGAAGATGAGAAGAGAACAAGAAACCGCACTAGGAAGAGAAGTAGAAGAGGGAGAAGTAGAGGCAGATCGAGAAGTGGCCTCAATTGTGACCCTTTCTATGACTATTTGTTTGGTATTTGTGGCCAATGGCCTTTTCTTACTTCTCCTTCCCCTGATAACCCTTTTCTACTTACACCACCACTACCATCCCCTCCCCCTCCTTTCATATTGCCTCCTCCAGCGCCTTCCACCCCACTTCTCTTCCCATCACCACCACCTGTGTTACCCCCATCACCAACGATACCAATACCATCATCACCACCTCCACCTACGATATTGTCACCACCAGAGATACCAATACCATCGCCATCACCACCACCACCTACGATAATTCCACCACCAGAGATACCAATACCTTCACCACCACCACCTATGACACCTCCACCACCAGAGATGCCAATATTATCACCACTGCCACTCTCACCTCCTCCGTGGCTACCACCATTATCACCACCATCATTACCATCTCCACCACAATTGCAGGTTCCTTCACCTCCACCACTTGTACCTTCCCCTCCACCTCCATCATTCTTATCCGCACCGCCAGTGCCCGAACTTTTGCCGCCTCCGCCATTGGTCTCGTTTCCACCACCGATATTTGAAAATCCACCATTGACACCAATGCCACTGCAACCGCCAGTTGCCTTGTCTCCACCGCCGACTCTAGGATATCCACCCTTATTTCCTCCACCTCCATTGTCACCTTCAATGGTTCCATCTCCACCACCAGTGTTTGAGCTTCCAGCGCCGCTACCGCCTTCTGAGGTCCCATCTTCGCCGATAGTGTTGGTATTTCCTCCATGGACTCCACTGCAAACTCCACCTCCACCTCCTCTTTTTGGAGATATTGACCAGCCACCAATACCATGGATGCCATGGCCACCATTTCCATGGCAGACACCTCCAGCGGGTGGGACCGGTAATACGCCACCAGTCGGAGATACTTATCAGCCGCCAATATCATGGCCCTGGGAAGCACCTCCAGCTGCCAGCGGCAATACGCCACCATTTGGTAGTATTATTCAGCCACCAAGCACATGGCCATGGCTAACACCTCCTGATGGCAGTAATCGTGGTGATTTCAACGTGCCGCCATTAGGTGATCCGTGGCTTTCTCCATGGCCACCATCAAATGATGAGGTTTATCCCCCGTTTTGGATGGCACCTAGCGAGCCAGATCAGTTTCATTATCCACCTCTTGTACCAGCCTAATACTCCCCATTTCCGCAAACAAAGCATGAATTAAATTATGTGGCGGTATATTTGAGAAATACAAATGGACGCTAGAAAATCAAATTGTAATGTGCATGATTCATGAGCATAGATCGATAAACAGAAAAGATATATAGGCTTATTCGAGAGGTGAAACTTCTGTCTTACAATAATTACGGTGCAAATGTTGAATGTTAATTTCGTAGTAACAATGTTGGTCTTTTTTTTAACGTAATCCGTTGTCTTTTTTCCTTCTCATTTTTTTATTTTAAAAGTTAAAAAATGTTATTTTTATTTAAAATATTCTATTTTTTTCTAATATTGTAATTGGATGAAAATCTTTTCTTTTTAATTTTTTAATAATATAAATTATAGAATTTTCCTATCTTTTTATTGATCAATCCATTAAGATAACTTTTTTGATTACTTCAACCAAAAAAAACCATCAATAGCAATATAAAAAAAAAGTCGGGTCAGCTGATGGGAAGAGGGGATAGTTGGACTTTGGAGGGAGAACTTGCGATTTTATTTTTCTATGATGAATATATTGGAAGTAACCGTTTCTAGCTAAGTAAAAAGGGGAAGAATTGAGGGAAAGATAGTGATAAACCCAAAAACATTCCCAATAAAATTGAGGGGGATTTCAAAATTAAGAAATAGTTTTGATTCAATCGAACAATAGTCATTGATTTAAGCTCAAGTTCATGGTTTTTCAGATTAGCTTGATCAATATAATTAAATTTTAAATTAGGGTTTACAAAAAAAAATTCAAGAAAAAAAATGGCAAGGAGTGGATCATCATCTTGGTGGAGGCACGCGAATCCGACATATTATTGTTCATAGCATTTGTAATTGGCACTTTGCTCATGTGGGATCGCCAGACACTTCTTCAAGATCATGAGGTTACTTAATTCTTTTGATTTATATTATATGGTTTTCATTTACATCCTTTGTTATTTTAGGTGAATAGATCTGTTTTTGGGTTTCTATTCATGGGTTTTTTTTTCTAAGGTGAAATTCATTCATAAAGTTGGAATCTTTGAATTTTTGGGTGATTATGTGGTTTGATTAGTTCGGTTGTACAATATTGTGTTTCTTGAAACGTGATGGACTTTTTTTTGTCATTGATGAAGTCGATCATGGGGACATGGAAGGTGTGGAAGTGAGAAAGAAATGTGTTTGGACATTGTCTATGTTGTTTGCTAATGATACTTCTCATTTTATTCTTTTGTAAAGAAAGGTAATAAAAAAGACCGAGTTGGTTTAGAAGTAGAATTTAATGAAGAATGGAGATTTGTAACAAGATAGGAGAGTCAAAGTTTGATCTGTTTTGGGGAATGTTGTTCTACCTAATGTTTTGGAGATGACATTGCAAACAAGCTTAACATGATTTGTTGTTTTAAGATGTGTGAAGGTTCAAAGACGAGTTCCAGAGTTGGAACGTATAGGTCTAAGGAGAAATGGGTATTAAGCATGGAAATGTTAAGTGTATCAAAATTCATGAAGTCAAGCAAAAGTTGAAGGCAAATCGCAAATTGAAACTTATGATTTGAAGCTCAAGTTCCAATCTCTACCTAAGTAGTTGTTCTATCAGCAATGGCACGAAGTTCCTAAGTGAAACTCCTGCGTTGAAGCTTCTAAGGAGAAGCAAAGGGTGAGACCATAGAATGAGTTTTTCTATGGTGATAATGAAAGTACAAGTAGGGTCCACGGATTTTATATAATCTAAGCATAAGTTGAGACCTTAGATAATAATCATAAGTTAAATAAATATCATCTTTAGTAAAATGGTTAAAACAATGGACAAAAGATTTAACAAAGTAATTCAGCTTTATTACAATAAATCTATTGTGTAGATTGTATTTTTGCAGCAAATCCAAGTGAAAAATGACGGTTTAAACAAATTCCCATACAATTATGCTTAGTTGATTGCACACGCAAGTTGCCTAAACACTCAAGTATATTGTACTGATTTATTTTTGGCGGCAACCAAGCAACTTGATCTAGTATAAAAGGAATCACTTCTCACTTAGTTATTCAACCTAACATAGCTCTACAAAGCTACAATTCTATCAAGTTAGAATTATCTCAACTAATGCTTTTATCCTTGTATCAAATTTGTAATCCTCTTGTACACCACTTTAACTTGTATTCTTTGAGAGTTTAGTACTGAGTTGTACTAAGGGAAGGGTTTGAGTGAAAATTGTAAGGACTTGGAGTAAAGTTCAGGGAAGGAAAGTAAGGAGAAAGACTGTGAAAGTAAAGGGTGATGTGTTCCGAATGGAACACGAGCAAAGGAGATGAAGAGAGAGTTCGTAATAGCCTATATTAGGATTTGCCCTTTAGTGAAAAGTTCTAAATCCCAGAGCTGGGTCATGGTTTTACTTTTAATTGGGCACAAAATTTTCCACACAAAAACTTATGTGTTTCTTTCGTGTGTTCCTTTTACTTTCATTGTTCCAGTTTTAAATTTCGCAATCAAGAACCAAAAATTTTAACTTCCAATTCAAACCCTCCCTTCTTGTAAGTTCAATCCGTGTAATAAGAAAGGGTGAGGCCAAGTGGCGGTTAGGTAATAGTAGGTATCTATAATTTTTTTTTTCATTATTAGAAATGTTTGGGAGATGAGATAATCCATTAATCCTTATATTGAAGTTTTGAAATTTTCAGTGAATGGGATTGTTTTACATAGAGGTGATATACTTAGTGTATGGGTGGTTTAGTAGATAGTCTTGACTAGTGGTTTTTTTTTTTGGGTCTGATTCCTTTGAATTGCTTAGTTTATTGGCAATATTGATGAATATAAGGTTTGGTAAAGTTGATCTTCCTCACAGATAACGATCAATATTTTTTTCCTACCATCAGTACCATGCATTATGTGACTAGCTATGACGCCAATATATTGTTTGAAAATATTGTTGTCCATGATAATATTGACCGATTCCTAAGTACTTTAATCTTTACGTTATAATTTAAGTACTGGGAAGGAGAGTGTAACAAGAGCAAGAATAATTGTTTGATCATGTGTCAGCGTGTCGTTGAGAAGTGAAGAGGTAGAAGGTTAAGAGGTAGACTATAGAGGAAATGCATGCAAAAACTCTATCTATTTTGGCAATAATTTGATATATCTTGCTGATTGCAGGAAGAGATCGTGAAGTTGTATTCAGAAGTCAATCGATTGCAGGAAGAAGTGAAATAACTTCTATATTTTGTCCTTTTCTTTACTCTCGTCTTATATACTATGCTTTATGAATTTATTATATTTTCATTGTTGAAGTGGTATTTTTTTCTCTTGGCTAATTACTTTTGTATAAAGAGAAAAGACTTTATATAATGTCACAGAGTCATGGTCAGTCTGTTTTACTGCCACAATTTTTGTCAGGCTTTTGGCCTTTTGTTGCTTTACAAATTCTCTAATGGAAATTACTATCATAGTCACATTGTCTGGTTAGTATTTTTCTTCTGTAGTGTTATGTTTTAAATTTTAACTTTATTGTTTGTGGGTTGGTCTGTCTTTTCCTTTATAGCTTGAAGGGGTCAAAGGTGTAAGAGAGATGAAGAATGATTATCCAGCAAAAGAGGTTGTTACAGATGATCCTATTGATGTTGAGCGAAGTAGAAAGTGAAAGAGACCATGCTTTCATGCTTGGACTTCTATGAGATTTGATTCATTATCCTTTTGGATATAAGAAGTAAAATATCATATAATAAGTGTACGCTTATATGATGATTAATTTTAGTCACATGACAAAGATGTACTGAGCTTTAGTATTCAATTAATCAAAGCCTATTGAATGACTAACAATTAACTACCTCTGCATCTATTTTTGTTTATCCTTGGTAAACAAATTAAGTGCTAGATGCTACTTTTTATATGGTATGGGTTCTTCTTTGGCCTTAATTTACATCATTATACTGTCAGTTGGTAATCTTTATCTTACTTATGATGCTCTAATTCATATAAGAGTATCTGACTCGAGTATGAATCCAAATGTTGGACATGGAGAATTCTAAATCAAAGACCCGAGAACATGCCTAATAAGTGTCTAGGTTTTGATAGGGGAACATTATTTCAAAAAATATACAAAGTACTGATAATGGACATGCGTGAAAGTTAGAATCGATTACATCAACATCAAATTGATGAACCAAACGAAAATTTGGACAAGATTTATTATTCTCTTTCTATGCATGAGAGAGAGAGAGGTAGTTTACAATCGAATGTGGTTTTATATGTTTTCTAATCCAATGTTCTTTGTACTTATCTCCTATTATAAGATATAGTTTACGATTGAATGTAATTTTATATATTGTACTTAACATTTGTTGTGTTTTTCATTCAATCTATATTATATGTTAACGATACTATTTATTCAATTTGGTTTATGAAGTTTATTATTGTACTATTATATGGACACATACTAATATTCTAGTTATTCACATACACATTCTAATTCAAATTTTAGAAAGTAAATGATGAATTAATTACTCCGTAGAGTTTGGCCTTCAGCCCATCTCGTGTCATCCAAATTCCAAAAACTGGGCAGTTTGTGAATCCCTTCACGTGTCAACTCGTCTTGTGGGGCAGCATCGTCCGTTATTTCCCTTCCCTGAGTTGTTATAGACTACGAAATCATCGAGATCTCATGGAGTTGATTTGGGCACTTGCGAAGTTGCATCTTCTATGAGCCAGCAAAATCCCTGGTAAGTTTCTTTCTGTCTTATAGTTTTTGAGTTTTTCCTTGAATTCTTTTATCAGTTTAATTTCAAAATAAAAAGAAAAATGCACGAAAGAATTGCTGTTGATGTCCCAGAAGAAATCTGGGAGCAAATAATCTCACTCCTGGCTCACGATGTTAACTTGGAACCCTTGTCTCTGGTTTCAAAAACCTTCCTGTCAATCGCCAATCGGCTCAAAGAAACCCTAGTTATCTCCGACCCAACTTCCTATTTCCTCCCTAAACTCTTCCATCGTTTTCCAAATCTCAAACATGTATCTCTTTCTCACTTCCATGATGATCCCACTCCCATTCTTGAACTCATCTCACTTGCCAACTTCCCACTTGTGTCTCTTGACCTCTCTAATCACACCGTATTCCCTTCCACTGCCATCCAACAACTTCCCACTTCATCTCTGAGCTCTATCATATCTCTCAAGCTGCAAAATCTTTCTAGTCTAAATGATTCTGATCTGGGAGTTATTTCCCAGTGTATGACTAATTTGGAAGAGTTGGATGTTAGTGATCCTAAAGATGACTATTGTGTCGATGGGGATTTCGATGTTACTGGTGGTGGTTTGGGGATTACTGATGATGGGATTGCTCTGATTGCTTCCAAGCTTACTAGATTAAGGAAGGTTAATCTGTCTGGGAATTACTTCATTTCGGACAAATCTGTCACCATTCTTTCTGAGAAATGCTTGAATTTGGAGGAGATAGTTGTCAAGAATTGCACTTTTGTCACTCAACTTGGACTGGGTTTTGCCCTTCAAAACTCCCAAGCCTTGAATTCTGTTTCTCTTTTAGGGATGGATTTGGCAGTTCCAGAGATTAGTCATTCACTCGCTTGCGCTCATAACTTGTCTGTCGTCCATTTTTCTTTTATGAGCGTCTCTGATGGATTGCTCTTCTCTATTGTCAAAGCTTCCATCCCTTTGAAAAATTTCACTTTGTACCATTGCAAGGATTTCTCCTTTTCTGGGGTTTTGTCCCTTTTGCGTACTTATTATTCGCTTGAATACTTGGCTTTGGAAGGGGTTTACTGGATCAATGATCGAACCATCATTGACATTTCTAAATTCCTCCGCAAGGCTACTACTGTCAAGCTTAACTTCTGCTCAAGGCTTACCAGTTCTGGTTTTTTTACCATCCTCAAGAATTGCCCTTCATTGGACATTTTGGAAATGGAGAAAACAGACATGGGAAAGCAAGAATTTGCTGTCAATAATGCTAACAACCCCCAGATTCGTGCTCTTGTTTTGAGTTCCAACAAGTCCTTGAGCAACGAATGTCTAGAAAAAATTGCATTCTCCTGCCCAAGTCTAGAGCTACTTGATGTGAGTGATTGTCCAAGCATTACACGGAAAGGCATTGGTGAAATCCTTCATAAATGCACTGGTTTGAGGCATTTACAAATGAGTGGATGTGGTGCAATCAAATGTCTTGGCATGGATGCAAAGCTTCGTAAGTTACAAGTTCTGCGAGCATCAGGGTCAGGGCTTAATGATGACGGGCTGATGATGATTGCCAAAAAGTGTCCTGCTCTTGGGTATTTGGATGTCATGGGTTGCTCCGGAGTAACCTCCAAAGGAGTGAAAGAAGTGGTCTATCATTGTAGCAGACTGAAGGAAATAAACTTGAATTGGTGTCGTGATATGGGTCGTGACATTGTTGCTTGGATGGTGTTTTCAAGGCCTTCACTGAGGAAAATAGTGCCCCCCCATGGATTTGTTCCAACTGATTATGAGAAGAGCTTATTCCTGCGCCATGGCTGTCTGGTTGGTGAAGGCTAAATCTATCAAGTTTTCTATGCTGTATGTCTTATTCAAAAAAATGCTGTCTATTAAATCCAAGTTTATATAGTTATTCCATCTTAAAGTTCATAATGTGGAAACATATATATGAAGGGTATGTAATTGCAAATTTTCTATTGGATGAATAGATTTGTTGCTGTATCCTGTTTTGTTTTTTGGTAGAATATTGCGATGTAGCAAATAAATGAAATCAAAGCGCATTGGAATCATAGAGCATATAGAATGTGTGCCGCAAGTGATCCATCTGCTCTAAGGCAGAATTGCGAATTGGCTTGTCTTGCGCTCTTGCCTATATCTTCCCGGGACTCCTTTGGATTGATTTCAATTCAAAGCTTTGCAACACGCATGATCGTATAATGATTGAAGTTCACTTTCTGATTGTTGTTGCATTCATAGAAAAGATTCAACGTGTTACGGAGCTGATCTATCCCTAAGACCCTAACTCCAATATGATTTGGGGATCGAAAGAAAGTTCTTGCTGACTAAAGAGTTTGATTCAGTCACTTTTGTTGTTATGGTGATTGAAGATAATTGCCTAACATTCAACAGGCATATCTTGGCTTGTTTCTTCTGCCATTATTATATTTCATATCGTTTACCAAATTTTACAACACGAATTTTATTCGAGTAACAAAGAATTTGAAATTCTAAGAAGTCATCCTTTAATTTCTGTCTCCTTGTACTCTGGCTGCTATAGCCTATTGACTTGGTTTTCTTTATTACACATCTTATTTTAAGGGAGTATTTTGTCAGGCCTGATCATTTTTCACGTTTCCATGTGAATTTCAGGAGTTAAAAAAACAAATTATAGATTGGGTTAAAGTTTGGGCTACTAGTTCAGGTCACATTCATGTTGATGAGTCATTTAATTCAACTATAGTCTGTTAAGATTAGAATCTGTGAAAAGTGGTGCAAAAGTTTGTGAGAATTTGAGAGAAAGAGAAGCGATAATATAATGTTACAGATGAGAAATGACATGCTCAGGAGAAGAAGATATTTGAAAATAAATCTGTAGTAAAAAATTAAATTAAATCAATAATTGAGATTAAGTTTTCACTTCAAATAAATCCCTAAATGTGAACTAAGAAGCAATCTAGGCCCTTAAATCAGAAAAAAATGAATGCTCAAGATTTCAACAGTAATTAATGACGTTTTCGTAACAGTTGCACTTTTATTGACGTTTTCGTAACAGTTACACTTTTATTGACGTTTTCGTAACAGTTACTCCGATTTCATTATTTGCGATCTTGTCAACAAAAAAGAAAAGTGAAAAGGAATTTGGATTCCTACGGAGTTCGGGAGTAATAGTGAAAGCAAAAGAGGCACGATCTCCATCCCCTACATAGCGATATTACATAACAATAAAAACAAGGGGAGTAACTGACGAATCGGATATATGTCAGAGTGGTGAATGGAAGATGGGGTACATAGAGCGTTTGCCGGCGATGGATTTTTTGAGGTCAGAGAGGATGACGTTTGTTCAGTTAATAATTCCAGTGGAATCAGCTCATCGCGCGATGTCATACCTGGGCGAACTTGGCCTCGTACAACTCCGTGAGGTATCTAATTATACATTTGCGAGTTGTTAGATCTAAATTGCTGCTGTGATTCTGTTGTAGTTTGTTTGTTGGATTCATGTGATTTTGGTTTCGATTGTGCAGCTGAATGCTGATAAGAGCCCCTTCCAGCGGACATTTGTGAATCAGGTACCCTTCTTTGAACCCTACGATTTTGTTATCTATGTTATTAGAGAATCAAAACAAGTAGAATACAACCATCCAACTATCATTACCGTTGCAGGTGAAACGATGTTCAGAAATGTCACGAAAACTGAGGTTTTTCAAAGATCAAATCACCAAAGCTGGCTTGTCAATTCCTGCTCATCCTGGGATGCAACCTGATCTCGAGTTAGAGGAGTTAGAGGTTATCCATTACTTCTTTTAAACTAGGAAAAATATCAACTATTGCTTCTTTGTCTCACCTACAATACTTCATTAGCTTCATTATTTGAATGATTCCCGGGCTTATTCGAGATTGACTTGTGCCTAGTTATGCTATTCATGATAATCCATACCTTTGTTGTTGTAGATACGACTGGCTGAGCATGAGCATGAGCTAATTGAAACAAATTCTAACAGCGAGAAGTTACTGCAGACATTGAATGAGATTTTAGAATTTAAGATGGTCTTGCAGAAGGTATGCATGCTTCTTGACCCAATCGATTTCAATTTATTTGTGCTATTGTATCCATAATTTTTGTGTCCTTCGTAACTTCTGTTTCTACAAACTCGTCATTTTTTGTTCCAAAACTTCTCCTGTGACTCTCCTTGCTGTTTGAGCTCCAGTTTATCTCAATACTAGTTTTCATCATGCATCAACCTACTGTCCTTTAGTATACCTCCAGTATTTGTGATTTGGGTTCTAAAGTTGTTGGTATGATTTATTGCGAAACAGGGGAGTCTTTCAGTTTCTCATTTGTTGCAGTTTACAGAACATGTTCCTCTTATATAAAGTTCATTTGTCCATCTGCCCCTTAAATTAATAGTTCGTGCCTGAGTTAAATAGAACTAGGCAGCTTCTTTAAGTGAGGAAAAATAAAAAATGAAAGCAGTGCTAGATGGAATGCCCACTATCTGGGTGGGGTATGGAAGAATAAGGGAATGTATTATTGAAGAACAACTATGGTAAGCTTAATTTGATATTAGAAGTTGTAGATAATGATGTGCTTTGCTCATGGGAATCCTTGCATTCTGGTCTCATCAAAAGCAATTGAAAGAAGAAGTATTCTGTAGAACTATTTATTTTGTTATTTATTTATTAAAAATGCACCTTGAATCCAAAATAGGTATAACGAACTGTTTAAAAAACTAGACTACACATGGCGTGTTCAAGATATCACTTAAATGTAGCAGATTGAGTTACAAATTCATCTCCATATTATCTTTCCTATTATACAAATAGATGAGAAATATATTGAATGATAACATAAAAAAACTAGTGAAGTCATTCTCCCTTTCCCCTCCCCTCCTTTTGGAAGCTGCAAAAAATTATGGGGAGTAAAGTTCCATATGTTTGTTGCTTGGCTGTTGTAAGTCAGACCTAGATGTTCATTGATTCTTTGGCTTGAAATATATGGTACAGGTGCTTGATGCCAAAATCCAACATATCTTTTCATGTTTAGACTTTATCTTTATGGTTTCTAGGCCTTTAAGTCATGGTTGCTATATCTTTTATACTTACAACCCTTGGGTGCACGTATTTAGATTCTATTATTTTGCTTTTGCCGTATTTCATTGCTTACGAGTTGTGACTTTAAGGATTTGGTCCTTCAAATTTACTTCTTCCAAATTGTTGATCAAGTAAAATTCCGCTTGTTTCCCAATCTCGCTTGAGCTTACTATGCTCTCGCTAGGTGCACGCGAGCTTAGCTCTTTGTCACCATTAGGCTAGAGTGCCCCATATACCTCAAAGTGTCAAGCTTGCCTTTTTGACATCTCAGGGCAAGCATATGTCGCAAAGTTCTGGGTACCCAAACATTCATTGTCACTTTAGATTTGAGACCTCCATAGGGCCAGGGGCATTTTGCTAGAAAGTTGTCGTCTAGTGAGTTTTAAGATTTTTCTCAGCGCAGTGTTATGTTCTTGCTTTGTATATGGAGGAAGAGGGTGTTTTGAAAGCTTAAATAGTTGAAGTTATTGAGTGTTGAATACACAAATTGAAGACACGGAGATGAATAGCTTGCTATTCATACCATTTTTTCAGTAGAGGTAATTTTCATCAAAAAGCGCATGTATATGGGTAAAGATGGATCTTTGCTTCATCCAGTAGTTTTAACTTATGAGTGACCGCTCCTACTCTCAAAAAGGACCATAAAATCTGGGGCTTAACTTATGAACGTCTCTCCTTGCTACAGTCATCTGCCTATAAGTTTAAAGCTTCAGAAAGAACCACTCTCCTCCATCAAATACTTGAGCCACCAACAAGGGTGTGTATGGATGTTTTAAAAGGATGAAATGAGCATACTTCGATAATCTGTCCACCACTACAAGTATAGTGTCCCAACCTGTTGATTTTGGCAATCCTTCCACAAAATCCATTGAGATGCCCTCCCAAACCTTGTCGAGCAATGGTAAGGGTTGGAGACCCATGGGACTCACTGTTGAAGCTTTATTCTGCTGATAAACATGACAGTCTCGCACACAATGCTAGAGATCGGTTGTTTGGAGTGATAAACGATGGAAGACACTAGCAAGAATAGCAAGGAGCTTATAGTTATGAATTGTATTACTCAGAATATGTATAATACCCTTCTTTCTAGAGGAAGTCACTCTCCCCCCTCTGTCACCTTTACCTTAAATACACAATTGCTAACCAAATCTGTAACAAAATACATTTATTTACTATTGGTAACTAAAAGTTCAGTGTGCGTGCCATCACTTGTCTCTTTTGATCATTCTCTTTTTGTTATTTGCTTCGTTTCTCAATTATTCCCCTTGTCTCCTCTGCCTCGCTTGTGTCTTGAGTATGTCACCACAATGGGAGGCCTCTATTCATTCCTTGCAATACCCCATGTCACAAGATTCACCTTCCCCTTGTCCTCAAGGTGGAAATCTGGAAATCGCTGATCTAAGTCATTGTAAGTTTCCCCGGTGGCTTCAAAGGCTTCAAAGTCAGGCGGACCTTGCCAACAATTGCAAACTCCCGTTACAGCCTTAGGGACCAATTCCAACACCAGCTGTAGTTGAGAGGGTAACGGAGTAGGTACTAGTTGCTGCCTATAAGTTCTCTTCAGTTGGGGTATGTGGAATACCGGATGTATCTTGGCTTCCTGTGGCAGTGGTAATTTGTAAGCAACTTCACCTCTGTAACACCTCATATGGACCATAGAATTTGGGTGATAGTTTCTTGAAACCCCTTGGGAATTGAAGTTTGCTGTAAGGTTAGAGCTTTAAAACCACCTTGTCCCCTACTTCAAAGTGACCTCTTACTTTCCTCATAGACCTTCATGTATTCCTAGGCCTTTGGGAGATGGAATTTGAGGTCATATCCGTAGCTCCTTAAGCAAAACGAAACAGATGGGGAGGGTCCCTCCCATAAACAACTTTGAAGGGAGTCTGCTGTGTGAAAGGATGTATTATACCAATCAGCCAAGGTATCCACTCGGACCACGATTTAGGCTTCCCATTCACAAAGCATCGCAAGTATGTCTCCACCCCCTTATTGACAACCTCTGTCTGCTCTTGTGTGTTTGTGGATGGTATGTGGTGCTTCTCTTCAATTGAGTACCCTTTAACCTAAAAGTCTTGAATAATTCTAACTAGAAGGAACTGATACCATCTCTATCTAACACTATGGTAGATGGAAATCCATGCAAACATACCATTTCTTCAAGAAGATCTAAGCTACCAACAATGTTGTAGAAGGGGGTTTAAGTAGTAAAAATTGGCAATACTTAGCAAGACGGTCAACCACCATTAGGACTGTGTCCCAACCCTTCGAAGTCGACAATCCCTCTATGAAATCTATAGATATATCTTCCCAAATTCTCTCTTGTATAGGTAATGGATGAAGTACACCCAAGGGAATTGTAGTGGCATACATCACATTCTCGCACGTAATTGGCAATATCCCTTCTCATCCCCGGGCAATACCATTCTGTTGCCACCCTATGATAAGTCTTAAATTCTCCCGCATGTCCTCCCACCGTGGAATTTGGAATTGTGATATTGAGTAGAGTAGAGGTGAGGGAAGATTTCCTAGGAATAACTACTCGCCCCTTGTATTTTAAAACATTGCCCTCTAAAGAAAACCATTTTGGGGTTGTTCTCCCTTCCTGAACTTGTTGGTAATTTTCGAGACAAACTCATCTTGTTGGATTTGAGAATTGAGAGTGCAATTGATTCCATGGAAGCCCACGGGTTGAGATTAAAGCAGAGCTAAATTCTCGAGACGACGCATTAGCTATGGATTTCGAATGAATATCCCCACTTTTGGTAAGCTTGCCCAACCTCCCACTGTTTAAACAAATAACGCATACTCTTCTGGTAACTTAAGCAACACAGACCCTACTCCATACCCATTTGCATCCGTTTCTAGCACAAACCTTTCATTGAAATTAGGCATAGCTCGAACTGGGGCTTGAGTCATAGCTAACTTAAGCTTCTCAAAGGCTAATGCGTGGCCCGGAGTTGATCATCACCACCATCTTCTGCCCATTAATCATTCCGCGAAGTTTCATGGTCTTTGGATTGGTAAGTCCAATCACCGAATTGAATGAGATTGTAGGGATGAGCACCTTAGTTTACAAAGGCGCGAGGCGCTAGGGGTCCCTGGAGCCTAGGCGCTAGGCGCCAAGCAAAGGCGCTAGCGTTTGGGTATGAGGCGCTCCGATTATGCCAAAAATTATATTTAACACTTGTTAATTGTATTTTGTCGTCAAAACAACATAATATTCATATAATAAGTGCAAAAATTTATAAGGGGAAGCATAATTTGTTACTAGATATCACTAAAAGGAAAAAATACTTATAAAATACTAAAAGCAAGTTAAGCAACACATAAATAACACAATCAAAAGTCAATACATGAAAATATAATAAAGTGTTCAAGCATGACCCTATCTCGTTAATATCATTACAGAAGCATGACCCTATCTCATCAATATCTCATAGTATGGCGCAAGAAAAATAAAGTTCACAACCTCTTCAATTTACACAAACACATTTATATATCGAAAAATAAATTATGTTATGTACAAAAAAATATAATGTTTTGTACACCCAAAAATATAATGTTATGTATAGAAAAATAAAATTAAAAAAAATCTACCAAAAATAGAATTTAACAAATTATGTCTAGAAAATGAGAGCCTCAAATTTGTTAACTCTCGAGCCCATAATTTAACCATAATTTGTTAACTCTCGAGCCCCAAATTGAAAACCAGAAAAGTAGAGAAGAAAGGAAGAAGACTAGGAGTAAGAAAATAATTGAAATAAAAAAAATTAAAAACATACTTGGAGGTTGAAGATGGTGGCTGTCGGCGGAGATGGCAGATGGTTGGTGAGTCGGCTAGAGGTGTCAGCTAGTGGGTGGCTGGTGAGTCGACTGGAGATGGCTCGGTGCTTAGGTTTAGCAAATTTTCATTTCTACCTTGCTTAGTTAAGGAAATATTGAGAATTTGAGGAGAAAGCCACTTGTCCACCACTCCCTAAATAGATAAACATGCTTTCCCGCTTTCCCCACAGTAAAAACCAGGAAGTGCACACCTCACGACTCACCTCGCCTCACCTCAGGGGCTCTAAGGCGCTCGGCTCCTGGAATCGCCACGCCTGACCTCATTGAAGCGCTTCACCCCTTGCCTCGCCTTGCTTGGCGCGCCTAGGCGCACTTTTTAAAACTAAGGTGAGTACCCTCGGTTCGTATGTTTCCTTCTCTTGGTTGGTTAAGGCGTTCCACTTCTCGTCGCACCTAAAACAAAGCCTAAGCTCACGCTTCTGCCGAAGTTCTTGATCGCTTAATCTCCTTCACCATTTGTTGGGTTTGGGGGATTTCGAGGGAAATTTTGGATTCTAGGTGGTGGGTTGGAGGGAGCAGGTTGAGTTGGAATTTGACTTGAGGAGAAGTGGGTTAGATTTTGTTTACTAGGAAACCGTCTCTTCATCATCAAATGTCAATAAAACACTGAGGCGTTCCACTTCTCGTCGCACCTAAAACAAAGCCCAAGCTCACGCTTCTGCCAAAGTTCTTGCTCGCTTAATCTCCTTCACCATTAGTTCGGATTTGGGGGATTTCGAAGGAAATTAGGGATTCTGGGTGGTGGGTTCGAGGGAGCAGGTTGAGTAGGAATTTGACTTGAGGAGAAGTGGGTTAGATTTTGTTTACCAAGAAAGGTTTGTGAGGAGTAGGGCCACCCTAGTGGTGCACTCCTGGGCTATGTCCTTTTCTTAGGCCCAAATCGCAGCTTTTCCTCCTTATTGATAAGTCCACTGCATCATCCAAACTAGCGGGCCTCGACAACCGGACTTCGGCCTTAACCTCCTCTTTGAGCCCGTTCAAGTAGTAACCCAAAGCAATGGGTTCTGGCACCCATTCTAATGGAGCCATGAGCTTTATAAACTTCCTCCTATATTCTGATACTGACATCACCAATTGTTGGAGCGCCAGCCATTGATCGTACAGTGAACCCAAGGCTGATGGCCGAAACTTGCGAAGCACCAACCCCTTGAGTTCCTCTCAGCGAGTGATCCTTTTTCGACGATGATCCTTTTTGATCGGTCCTCACCACAAAAGTTTTGTCAATAAATAATGCCGCCACTTTTCTATAGCCAAGACGATCGCCATAAGCTCTTCTTATACTCATCTTCCCCTATATACTAATACATCATAAAAAAAACTAAGACATACTTACGCAAATATGGCTTGAAGACCGAATTCATCAAAGATTGAAACGTGGATGGCGCATTAGTTAAACCAAACGGCATAACAAGGACTCATAATGGCCCTCGTGAGTTTTGAAAGCGGTTTTTGGGACCTCTTCAGCTTGCATCCTGATATAATGATAGCTCGATTTTAGGTCCAATTTTGAGAATATTGAAGCTCCTTGCAATTCATCCAAAAGCTCATCTATAACCGAGATAGGAAACTTGTCTGGGATTGTACTCTTGTTGAGTGCTCGGTAGTCAACACAGAATCGCTAAGAGCCATCTTTCTTCTTAACCAAGAGAACTAGGCTTGAATAGGGGGTGACCAAGGGTTGAATGATCCCAGCTAGTAACATATCCTCTACCAATTTCTCAATTTCCCCCTTTTGGTTGTGAGGATAGTGGTATGGCCTTATGTTGATGGGGTCTGTTCCTTCTCTCAGCACAATTGTATGTTCAATATTTCTATGAGGTGGAAGCCTTACTGGCAATTTGAAAACTTCACTAAACTTTGTCAAGGTCGACTGCAGGTATCAACTTTTCCTCCTTCTCATGTAGCCTTGTCTCTCCTTACAAAGAATTATGCACATTGCCCTTAAGGATATTCCTATGCGTCCTAGAGAAGGATCTCCCCTAAGAATGACACTTTCCTCCTCTGTCCCAAACTTCATTACCTGCATTTTCCAATTTGTGGAGATTGCCCTTAGCTTCTCTAGCTATTGTACTCCCAAGATCACGTCGGAATTTCTAGCGGTAGGTTCAAGAAGTCTTCTTCGATTGTGATTCACGGCAAGATCAACTCCACCCGCCTTACAATCCCCTTCTCCACGCACTGTCTCAACATTCCCCAATGTCACCCCGAATCCTCCAGAGCCCCAAACCGTTATATGCAACTTTTTCACAACGTGGTTGATATAAAGTTATGGGTAGCTCTAGGGTCTACTATAATTACCACTCATGCCTCTTAATTTCCCCTTTTAGCTTCAATGTTTTTGGGTTTTCAGCACCCAGGTTTATCCCTTTTTCCTCCCACCCTAGTTCCCCTTGGTCGGTTATTTCCACCTCCCATCCACCATCACCAATACTCTTAATTCACGATGTTTGCAACGGTGATTGGGATTCCATTTCTCATCACACCTAAAACAAAGCCCCTATTCTCGTACCATTGCCCTTAGTTCCATTGAAGAGAATAATGGTGGATGTCGGGTTTGATGATGTTGGGAGGGGATTTACGAATTAGGTGAGGTACAAAGTGGCTACGATGTTTGGGAATCGAGTTTGGGTACACTTTGGTCTTGGCATTAGGGAAGTTTGTGGTCTCAATTCCCCTTTTCGGCCCAACCCTTATCTTCTCGTGGAGCTTAAAAGCTAGTTCCATGGCTTTGTCCAGATTCATTGGCCTAAAGAAGCGCACTTCCACCCTCAATTCCTCCTTTATCCATTCAAGAATTGACCCATAGCAATGGCTTCCGGAATTTCTTAAGGGAGGCCATCAACTCCATGAAGCGCTGGCTATATTCGGTCACCGTCACCTACCCTTGATAATGTGCTAGCCACTGCTCATGTAAACTACCCAAGAGGAAGGCGCCTCCTGAATTTACGGAGGAGAAGCCCTTTCAATTCTTCCCATCTCATTATGTGCCGGCGTTTGTGTTCCCATTGAAACTAGAGGAGGGTGTCTCCCTCTAACGCCACCATAGTTGCCTCCAACTTATCCTCCTCACTCAGCCGATAAAAGTGAAAATACCTCTCTGCCCAAAGTATCCAGCCATCTAGGTTTGCTCCATTAAAATTGGGTAGATCCAATTTCTTCTAGCAGCTAGCACCCACTTCCGTAGCACTTCTCTTCCCGGTGGGAGCTTGTTGACCCTCTTCCAGATTATGGGTACCCATGTCTGTAAACAATCCCTGGGCCGATTTTTCCGCCGCCTCTCTCGTGTGCCCAAGGAATCTATGCTCCATCGCCTCTAATGCCCCAGTTAGAGCCTGCGTGATCTAAGAATCCAACGAAGCTATTTCAGCCTCCATTGCCTCCATATGTTGAGTGTTGTTAACAGGAGCCATCACATCCATTGCCTCCATTGCAAGGTTTTGGATATTGGACAGTAGCTTAGGACAAGAACAAATGTAATTCAAAGATCTGGATTGTATTAATGGCAGAGATATATTACAATGTATGCCTTCTTTCGAGAGGAAGGAGCTCTCCAGTTGATTCTATACAAAGTTCTGGATGCCCACACTCTGCTCCCCTTTTAATTACAAATATTCCTTCACCACCATCTAACAGAATTAGATTCTCTGTCTAACCATTTTGACCCCCTTAGCCCTATCAGCCTAACTAACTAACTTCCTGCTGATTTGGCTGCTTTGCTCCCATGTGCATGCTTCCTCCTTGCGTATGTTGCTATTATTGGTGGCCTCCAATTATTCCCTGCAGTAGGCTGGAGTTGGTGATGCACATGTGGTGGAGTGGAATGCAGTAAATGCAATTTCTTCTCTAAAACTAAAGGGGTCTTGGTCATTTGAATGATGTTATTTCTTATTTTTTCTACAGCGAGTTCTTTGTAGTCAATGTATGTTGCTCACCTTGTTGTGCAGAAAAGTAGTAGCTGTGTATTTGTGGTTTTTTTTTCCACATAGTCCTCATAGGGGTCATTGTTGTTGTTCTTGATTCAACAATTATGCATCAGCTGTTACGACATGCAAAGTGCTAATTCATGTCTCTGTTGAATGGCATTCTTCAACCAGGCCGGATCCTTCCTTGTACCAGGAAAGAGTTCTGCAGTGGCAGAAGAAATGGAATTGGATGAGAATATTATTTCAATTGATGATTATGCTGATACATCATCTTTACTGGAACAGGTAATTCTTTGTCTGGCCTTGAATTTCTCTCATTTTAGCTATATTTTCTGATGTAAGACTGTCAATTTGTCAGGAAATGTGTGGAACACCAGTGCAATCTGGTGTCCGGTTTATATGTGGCATCATATGTAAATCCAAGGCTCTTAACTTTGAGAGAATGTTGTTTCGTGCCACAAGAGGCAACTTGCTTTTCAATCAGGCACCAGCTGATGTTTATATTACAGATCCTTCATCATCTGAAACTGTCAGTATCTTAACAAGTTCCCGAAGCTATGAGTTCTTGTTCTTTGGTTTGTTTACTTCTTTTTTGTTTTTTGGAATCATGCTGTTTACAGATCCTGTACCATGTGAAACTATGAAATGTCATCTATACTCTTTTTTTGGTTCTATTAGTTGCAAGTACTGGTTTATTGTTGCTGCTGCTATAATAGTTATCAATCTTATTATCAATTGGCAAGCTATATGACTCCTACTCTTCCTTCAGGAAAATACGTATCTCATTCTTGTTCTTTCTTTAGTTAAAGGGTATATCGGAGACTTTCACTGATATTCCTTGAATTTCTGTTGCAGGTTGAAAAAACAGTTTTTGTTGTATTCTTCTCGGGAGAGCAAGTGAGAATGAAAATTTTGAAAATTTGTGAAGCTTTTGGTGCAAACTGCTATCCTGTACCAGAAGATATAAACAGGCAAAGGCAAATTAATAAGGAAGTGAGTCTGTTGCTGGATGTTTGTTTTGGTAGACAACTTCTGCTTCTGCTTTATTTTGCTTGAGACTTCTCCTTTTTTTGCAAAACAAAAAATGTTTACTCATCTAGATATATACAATCAGATCTGGGCTTATACAGCTACCTGTAGAGCAAGGCCATAATTATGATTGGAGATATCAAATAGGTTGTATTGTATATTTTTCGTAAATGGTTAATCTGTAGGTCAGGTGAAGTTAGTTTTAGATTGTATTAGTACTTGATTATGATCCAACATGTGCAGTTTAGGGGTTTCAGGACGCCTTTAAATTGAAAGATTTCAACTCTTACCCTAGATTTATGATATGACTTGATCTTTAGTATTTTCTCCATTTATAGACTTAATTATGATTTTGTTTTTAGATTATTTGAGTCAAAATATATGCTCTGATAAAAAATCTGAAGTACCAAACCGATCAGGTTACCTAAATCTCTATCAACCCAAACCGTCTTCTGGTCTGACCTGTTTTGCTTATTTTGGTGTAGCCAATTTGTTGCTAGTCATATATCTATGCTAGAAACCGATTGTTCAGCCCAGTTTTCTTGGTTGTATTAGATTCAACCTTACTTTACTCTCTAGTTATTATGGCGACTATCTGTAGACATACTGACCAGGGAACGGCATCCATCCCTCTCCGCCCTTTATAGCGAACAAAACTGCTCCTTAGTTATATTTTCCAATGTACTTTTTTTGGAGTCACTCTTAGTTTAACAAGGATGGATTTGCCTTTTCCTTTTCGCAAAAGACATTTTACACACAAAAAGTGGCAGCCCCGCTGGCCCTCTATAGAAAAACAAAATAATTCTTGTTTCCCCATCTTGCATGTTCACCCAATGATCTAAAGCATTTTGTTTGGAAATAATGATGGGCCATTTGTTTGCATAGATTTTCTAGATAAAAGTGGTTGAAAGAAGGTTTTCCTTTATTTTGAAGGAACTCAAAATATGATAAGGACCATATGATCCATCCGTTTTACAAAGTGCTAAATTACCTATCTCCATTTGGCTTAGGGGCAGTGAATGTTATACGTTTTTACGAGCAGGAGATTCCCTTCAGTTCATTGTATTTTGCTTGGTTTCGTTCTGATTCTGATATTATCTTTTCCAATATGGATTGTTCATGCAGTTCCTGAATATGCTAAATTGAATATGATTGTCACTTTTCAACCATGAACCATCTGATAGTGAAAAAGAGGTCAAAATATTAAGGTTTAGTTGTTTGTGTATTTTCAGGTTTCCTCACGCTTGGCTGAATTGGAAGCCACACTTGATGCCGGTATTCGTCATCGTAACAAAGCCCTTACTGATGTTGGCTTCCATCTAACACGATGGATGAATTTGGTAACTATGTTAGAGATTTCTCAATCTGCATAAAGTTTCCGATGGCATTAAAGAATTTGGAATTTGTTTGTATGGTTCTATTTGCTGGCCATGGCTGGCCATGTTTATATTTTATATGGTAATAGACATTATCAATTATGATGGTATTGATTGTATATCTGGTCGTCTTTCTTCTCAATAAATAATGGCATAATAAAACAAATCAAGGAGGTGTCACCCAAACTATCATGTTACAATTTGTTTACAAAAACAAGAAAGGTAGAATGATGCTCAAAACCTTAGCTTGTCTCCAACTATACCTCAAATAGAGCAATCTCTACTCAGAAGCTGCTGGTTTCTTTATTTTCTTGTGCACCATCAATTTGTCAATGAAATCATCTTCCACTCTTTAACAATCCGGTCTATCCTCTTCCTTGCAATCCCTAGACAAACAAATAGGCTGCACCCGACTCATCCCAAACAAGGCTTAGTGTTGAAAGGAAGGAACTCATGAATGTTTGGTGTTTTGGAGTCCTTTGATTTTGTATTCTATAATTTCTGATAGTTGAGTTAAATATTCATAGGTAAGAAGGGAAAAGGCTGTGTACGATACCTTGAATATGCTTAACTTTGACGTGACAAAAAAATGCCTGGTTGGAGAAGGTTGGTGCCCAATATCTGCCAAAAATCAGGTTAATCTTTAATTTTTTTTCCTATAACATGTACTTTTATTGTTTTTCTATTTCTTTTGAAGTAAATGGAATGTATGATTCACAGATTCAGGAGGCTCTGCAACGTGCAACATTTCACTGTAATTCACAAGTAGGCATAATATTTCATGCGATGGATACTGTGGAATCACCTCCAACATACTTAAAAATCAACTGTTTCACAAATGCATTTCAAGAAATAGTTGATGCATATGGGTGAGTTTATTATTGGTTGTGATGCTGTCTTTCTTGTTACTAAACTTGTATAGAAGCGATATAACATAAATGGGTTATTGTTAAAAACCTGGGTATCAGAGGCTCATGGGTCCTAAACGTAATTCTGCCTTCTATTTGACACTTTTCTCCTGGAGAAAAACCAAAAAGCAATAATGTATGCAATTTATGTATTAGAGTAACTATTGAAATCAAATGTCTGATGTTGAATTTAGTGGGTTTATCTGGCTGTCTGTTAGACTGTTATGTTTGACCCAATTCCCATATTTTTTGGGGCGATGCTGGAACTATATATCTCTAGGGAGCTGATATATGTATAAAGTATATATGAATTTGTAATAAATAGAGCAACTACACAAATTGATCCAAGTGTAAACTATATCTATCATCATAACAATGACAAAAATTTGAAGTTCAATGTTCTTGTACTGTGAGATTTTCCTTTGTTTTCTTCCAACTCTTTTTACTATGAGTTTTATGAGTATAAGTATGAGGAACAGTAGTGTTTTGATATTAATTTGCTTACATTTTTTTTGGTTAGTACTAGAAGAAAGCTAGAGAATCTTTATTCTTTAGGACTGTAGTAGACTTTGATATAAATCAGTATAAAGTCATAGCTTAGAGGTGTAGAGAACAAATAATTTTTTATCTTTAAAAATTGCACTCAACTCCTAGCATATCCACTAAGGAATCTTTAGGCACCAGTCTTTGTGGGATACCAATAAAGAAGTATTCTTTAATGGCTTTTTTATTTTGTTTTCTTTCTAGGATTGATTATATTACATCGCTAATGTTTGATGCATATAACTTGTCGATGACTTCTGGCTCTGTCTAATGTGGGTTCTTGATTATTTTCATTCAACTATAAAATTTGTGTTCAGAAATCTTCATGTAAATATTACGCTGTTCCTCCTTATTTTTCATTTTGGAATAGCCTGAGTTCCACCTACAACAACATTGACATGATCTCATTGTTGTGGTATTGCTTAACTCTGCCTTGATGCTTTATTTTATCAATCATTATGTGGATCGTATAGTTTATCTGCTGCTGAAATGCTATATTTGTAGATTTAAGTATGAGTATGCATTATCAAATGCTGGTTGTCTGGCAGAAAAAAATTGTGCTGGAAAGAGTGACTTGGACACCAATGACTCACCTTGATTTTTTCTGTATCCTCTCTATGATTTGAATTCTAAGTGAACACTCGTTTTACAGTGTTGCTAGATATCAAGAAGCCAATCCTGCAGTTTATACAATAGTGACTTTTCCATTCTTGTTTGCGGTTATGTTCGGGGACTGGGGTCATGGAATATGCCTGTTGATGTTAGCTTTATTCCTCATAGCCCGAGAAGGCAAACTCAGTTCGCAGGTACAACAATTTTCTGGCGTCCTACTTCTATCTATTTACATTGTCATCAATAGTTACATACTTTTCATTTTGTTCAAGAATCTCCATATGAATTTGAATTCAGTCAGTTTAAAGAGGTTTGTCTTCACCCTGAATTTGCATATTATGCTAGTATTGATATTTATGAGTTTACTTTTGGTAAATTATTGTCGTGCCATTACACTCAATTGAACTATACAAGTCTTTCAAGATTACTTTTTCTTTGATGAGGCCCTAGAAGTTGCAACAAAAAGGCAAACAGATGATCTTCCTAGATCATAGTGATATGAAAATATTATCTCCAATTGGGTGAAAGAATGATTCTAGATAATGCAGATGATCTCCAATTGTTACAATAAAATTTTCCATAGCTGGTCTTCATTTTTTTTAATCTTAAGTTCTCTTTCTTTGTCCAATTTTTTCCTGCTCTTCCTCTTCTCCCTATCTCTTTAAGTTGACTCTATGTTTCTATCTTTTCATGAAAAATATGAGGTTATGAAGAATTTATTCTGAAGGCCAAAGATGACTTGGATGGAGGTAGTTAGAAAAGACATGGAGAAAATGGATCTACGAGACGATGTGGCACTAAATAGGAATGAATGGGGGAGGAGGATCTTGGTGGATGATCACATGAGATAGTTTCTCAATTCATGCAGCTAATCCCATCTTATTGGGGATAAGGCTTGGCTTTGTTATTGTTGTAAAGAATCTATTCACTTAGATGCCTTCCTTATTATGCCCCACATGGAAAGGTTTCATTGATCTGCTTCAATTTTTCTTACTTTTCTTACCATGATATTTTAACTTACAGAGACTCGGCAGCTTTATGGAAATGCTATTTGGTGGGCGCTATGTGGTGCTTCTCATGGCTCTTTTTTCAATTTACTGTGGGCTGATCTACAACGAGTTCTTTTCTGTCCCGTTCCATATATTTGGCCAATCTGCATACAAATGCAGTGATGCAACATGCAGGTGATTGGTGTTTATGTTTATTGCCTATATAGCTGTCTGAGTCTCAGGAAAAAATGATGGATCAGGTATTCAGGTATGGCAGCAGGCAAAGGACATAAGTTTATAAAAATAGAAATTGACAAGTTTCTTTTGTTTTTTTTTTTGTTTATAAAAAAATTCTTTAGTTTCTTTTCTTTGCATAGAGTGATAATGAATCTGCTGATCATTTAAGCAACTTTTTTTAATCATCATTCAGGGGGAAATAACTCCACGTATGTATTTATTTTGTTATGTTGATCAGTGATTCTTATACGGCTGGTTTAGTCAAATTTCGGGATCCCTACCCATTTGGCATAGATCCCAGCTGGCGTGGAAGCCGTTCCGAGCTACCATTTCTTAATTCACTTAAGATGAAGATGTCTATATTGTTGGGTGTGGCACAAATGAATTTGGGAATTGTGTTAAGTTACATTAACGCTCGGTTCTTCAGCAACTCATTGGATATAAGGTACTGTTTTTAGCTTCAATCTGGTCTTTAAGTATTCATGTTGCATGTAGAAAGTACTCTGAGGGACTCAGTTTGCTCCTAGGTATCAGTTTTTGCCTCAGATGATATTTCTCAATAGCCTTTTTGGCTATCTTTCCCTCCTGATTATTATCAAGTGGTTCACTGGATCTCGAGCAGACCTCTACCATGTTATGATATATATGTTTTTGAGTCCTTTTGATGACCTTGGAGAAAATGAGTTATTCTGGGGACAGAGACCATTACAGGCAATATTTCTAACTTATCAAATATTATTTCTTATTTGTTAGTCTTTCATATTATATTATTGGTTATGAATTATGCAGCCCTAAGGGATAACTATAAGTCTATAAGCACTGAATGTACGAGTATTTTTTTTCAAATAAGGTACTCCGTATTAGTTTAGGAATTTATGACAAAATCACTCATCAATCGATGAGTTACCATCTTACCAATGTTTATTTAATGCTTGGTGTTTCTCCTTTTGCCTAAATATTGTTACATTCTCCTAATATCAATGTTTTTGATCCTCACAGATTTTACTTTTGCTGCTGGCCATGGTTGCAGTTCCTTGGATGCTCTTCCCAAAGCCATTTATTTTGAAGAAACTTCATTCTGAGGTAGCAATGTTGCTTATATCTGGTTGCAAAAAATTTTCTTGCTCAGAAACATTGCTTCGTTTGTCATTTTCAATGTTTGTTTAATGATAAAGCAAAATATGGGATCGAGTTGAGACATTCATTTGACTTCAGAAGTAACTATTGGATGACTTTTTGTATGATTTGTTGAACTTGATTGGAAATTTCAGACTGATCTCTTCCTTCTAAGATATATGTTGGAGATAATCTGGTGTAAAATCTACTATAGTAGCCAGGCCAGCCAAAAATAAATAAATTCTAATAGGCCTTAAAAATAATTAAGAAGAAAAATCCAATACAGTTATTAGGGTGATGTCAGTAAAGATCTTTGCTCTTATGCTGGTTTGCTGTGTAAATGTGTAATGCTTATCTGCTTTCTTGATGTTTCTGCTTGTCCTTCTTTTTACCATCTTTCTTTAATCTTCATAGAGATTCCAAGGGCGTTCATATGGGATACTTCACTCCACTGAAATGGATCATGATGGGGAGCCTGATGCTGCACGACAACATCATCACAAGGATTTTAATTTTAGTGAGATATTTGTGCATCAATTAATACACTCCATAGAATTTGTCTTGGGTGCTGTTTCGAACACAGCATCATATCTACGTCTTTGGGCTTTAAGGTACATGCAACTTTTTCTTATTGGATTGCAACTGTTTGTTCCTTTTTTCGACTCATATTCTAACCTTGACCCTGGCTGCAATTATGACAGCTTGGCTCACTCAGAACTATCAACTGTGTTCTATGAGAAGGTCCTGCTCCTTGCCTGGGGGTAAGTGTTTGTGATCGAAACTGTCATATTCCCTACTCCCCTCACTCCACCACCACCGCCACCACCCTGATGGGATTAAGAGAATGAAGAGAACCTCTTTTTCAACCTTGTTTTTGAAGCAAAAGTAACATAAATCAATCTGAGGATTATTTAGTAGGTTTTAAACGTTGACAATCGATGATAAACAGAAGTAAAACTCCTAATTATTTGTGTGCAAGGGTTTAATTGGACATGTTAACTGGAATTGACGAGCAGAATTTTACATTTTCCTTTGTTCATGTTCCTATCTCTGATCATGTCATTCCTCTTGTATGTTAATTCTCAACTTGATCAGTCTGCGTGATCATCGTCATCATTATTATTTTATTATGGCGTAATAACTATGTTAATTTTACCCATGTGCTTTTTTCGTACTGCTTGTTTTCTCCAACGAATTTAACAATTTTGTAACGATTCTTGTCATGATAACTTTGTTTGGTGATTTTTGTTATATCTTCAGGTATGATAATCTTGCTGTGCGGTTGGTGGGGCTAGCAGTGTTTGCCTTTGCAACTGCTTTTATACTACTTATGATGGAGACTCTTAGTGCCTTCTTGCATGCATTGAGGCTCCACTGGGTGGAGTTTCAAAACAAGTTCTACCATGGTGATGGCTACAAATTTAGACCTTTTTCCTTTGCCATGCTAACGGATGAAGATGAATAGTCTACATTTTGTAAATTTTGATTCTTTTGGCGATCAGTACAGTGAAAACAGCAGCTGATACAGCGAGTCCCATCTGAAGAAGCATGAGTATACGTTTACAAAACAAGTTTTGGTAGGCAGGCATTAGGGTGCTTCAGGTGATTTTGTTGCATAGTTATGAAAAGAGAACCTCACATACTTTCTTCAATGTGTTGATATTATTGTTACTTAAAGTTGTGCCAAGGCCAGAAAAAGTAATCTTTTAGCACTATACACACACACACACACCCCAAAACAAAAAAAAAAAAAAAAAAAAAACTATAAGCTAATAGGGATTTTTGTAAACTTTAATTATCCTTTAACCATGTATCTTCAGGGATACTATAAATTGAATGACTTGTTCAAAATAAACTGAGAAGGATGTGACTTCTTGTTTTGGCTAGCGAACTTTTAGAGCTATAAGCCTATAAATAGAGCGTTGTTTTCAGTATAGATTTAGACGTCAATAGTCTCAGCTTATCATTTTGAAGTGCAATATTTGTCGTTACATTCTTGATGTCCCTCTAATGTCCACTCTATTTCCTTATACAAATCAAGTTAGCTTGGTTTAGAGTAGGGCTCGTTACTTTTTAGTGTGTATCAAATGGTACAAGTAGTCTTTGACGTGCTACTTATGAACTTATTAAAATCTTTATCATATTATATAAAGTATTTTTATGAATAAATGAGACAAATTTTAAAAATTGCAAATAACAGTACTATTAGTTTTCGAGGCTTGTGCATTAGATTGGTTCTTTTTTTTTTTTCTTATATGATATTATACTTTTCTTTGTTGATTAATATGTAATATATGTAAGCAAATCCTTAATATGATATAGAGATCAAGAAATTATATTCAAAAGATTGTTTTCTACATGCAATTTTTGAATCAAATTATTTTGAATACATGTAGCTTAATTTATTAACGCTCTTTGGGTCACTTTGGTAATTCTTGGTATTTCTTTCTTGGAATCATCACCTTAACTTTATTGTAGGTATTGTACCATGAAATATAACTACAGTTCATTAGTAAATTCTCTCCAAAATAAGTATATGAATGTAGTATATATATCCCATCAAAATTAGCTATGACATGGCAGTAAAAATAATGATTTATTATACAAAACAAACAAAAATTCATCAAATTATAAAAAATTCTAAGTAATGACTTAGCATTAGAAACGTATCAACTAAAATTCACCAGCATAAACCTATTAAAAAAGGTGAAAAAATCCACACAAAATTGTAATAACAAAAGTAAAAAAAAAAAACCAAAATTTTTTTACTGATAAAAAATAGGATTAATTGATGGGAATAATCTAACCTTTTTCCATTTTGCGAATATTAAGCCAACCTTTTGTTTATTTCTGATTGCACCTACCTTTAGCCAATTTTTGCTTGCACTAAACCTGGTCCAATTGTTACCTTTGATAGACGGTCACGAACAAGTAACTTTCTTTTAAAAATTGAAGGAACTAAATACCATTGCAGGCAGAAACTCTTCACTCTTCATTGTCTTCACTCTTCTTCGTCTTCACTCCTCACCTTTCGTTCTTCACTCTTCCCCATTCTTCTTGCTTCGAGCTGGTTCTCTCTTCGTCTTTGTACATCTTTCCTTCGTTCTTGCTATGGCTGGTGGGAAATCCTTGTGTGCATCGTCCCACTTGAATTCAAGGAAGTCGATTTATCCTTGGGTTGCATGTGTATGGGGGAGGGATGCTGTGGTGCGGACCGTCAAAAATGGGGAAAACGTTGGGCATAAGTTCTATGGATGTCCATTATGGCCTGTAAGTTATTTTATCTCAGTTAAGTAGTGGGAATTGAACTCATTTATGTTGAATTTGTGCATTTTGCATCGTGTTGAATTCTATGGAATTGTGTCGATTTTTTTTGAATTGTGTTGAATTTCTGTGGTAATTGTGTTACTTAGGATACAAAATGTGACATGTTCCGGTGGGTTGATGATAAGGAAGATTTACAATTTCAGTTATTGGAGAAAGACACAAGAATATTGGAATTAGAGTATGAAAAGAAATTAATGGAAGAAAAATTGAAGAAGATCTCTACGAAGAAGGAGAATTTAGAGGAAGATGTTCAAGAGATGAAGAACAAAATTGTTGAGATGCGTATCGAGTTGATGATAAGCTCAAGGAATGAGAGGAATCTGACTGTGGCTTTAATCTTTTCGTGGATGTTAGTAGTGATTGTATTGTTTTATTACAAATAGTACTGGTTGGATGAATTATAGCCTAAGTAGAATAACTATGAATGTATTTTGCTATGAATAACTATGAATGCATTTTGCTAGAGGAAGATGTATTTTGCTACATATAACAATAGTTAGTGGGTTTGCAACCTTTTTGTAATATGGATGGATGTATGGATGTTCATGACAATAATTATGAAAGTAGCAAACATTGAACATTAATACAATCCAATACATTAATACAATCTAATACATTAGAAGTTGTAGCAAAACTAGTACAATGTAATACATTAGAAGTTGTAGCAAAAGTACACTAGTCATTGACAAAGTTCCATCTAATACATTAAAAGTTGTAACAAAACTAGTATCATGCAAAAGATGATTAAAAGTAATGTATGAAAAAGTTCCATATGATACATTTAAGTTGTTGTTATTGGCTATTTTATGGTTGTTGTTGTTGGTGGTGACTAACAGATGCTGAACTAGCTTGTGTTGAAGTCGCACTAGACACCTGTTATTTACAAAAATGGATTAGCATACAAATCATTTTATTATGTACATTCAAAATTGAACAACACTCCTACTCCCAATGGCATCTGTGCAAAGAAAACAATATTTTTCTATTAGTTTGTTAAACATATGTAAAAAGTATAATATTAGTAGTTGCTTTTTCTTTCCCTTTATTTGCAATTTGGCTTCTACCTTTGGCTCCTCTTCCACCAAGAACCATCCTCCCACCTCTATCAAGTTGGGTTGGTTGTGCTATTGTGGAGTAGTGCAAACTTGGTTGAGGCAGTGTAAAGTCTGTCTGGGTGTCATTTGCTGCTGAATTTGAGGGGATGACAGTCTTCTTAGGCCATCCTCTTGCCCTCTTAAGCTCTGGCTCTCTATAAATAGCGTTATCCTTGTTTTTACAGGTTCTTTATTATGACCTTTAGTCATACAAATACGACAAATCATCTCCATTCCTGTCCTGAGCAAAGTGCCTTGTTTTTTGGGATTCTCATTGGGCTCTTTTTATCCTATTCTTCCTGGGCCTACCAGGACTAATGTTAATTTGTAGAGAGTCAAGAACACAGTCTATCCTGGGCCAATGCCTTTCTCCCTCAATTGGTGATATGGAACCAACATATACATTCAAATACAAATCTCTTTTGTAGCAATCATCTACAAATGACTCATCTTCTTTGTTCTGGAAGTAAATACTAGCAATGGCATGGCAACATGATATCCCTAGCATGTCCCACTTTCTGCAAGTGCAAGTCCTAGACCTTAAATCCACACATAGCTAGTCTAGGTAATGCATAGCATTGAACAAAGTATCAGTAGATGGCACAACATCACACTGAGCTGCCTTCTCCTTCTCCTTATTCAAAATGACTTGGATTCTAGGACAAAGCAATGAATTGGCTTTCTGCATTTCAATTCTTTTACTAACTACCCTTTGCATTAAAGAAACTCTAATGTCCTCAAACATATGTATAAGGTGTTTTATCCTAGCACTAATGATGTATCCATTGAAAGTCTAAGCCATATTGTTTGTTATGGCATTAGTTTTGATGGAACTATCAAAGAAAGCTCTACAAAAAAGGAAGGGTTGTACTTTTTAAATGCTAATGCCATTTCTAGATTCACTTAATGCAACTCATCTAAAGCCTCATTTTAGGCCTTGGCTATCTTCCAAAAGAGGAGTTTTATTTCATCCCCCTTGTATTCCCTATACCATAATGCGAAGATGTGCCTAGCACAATGCCTATGCTCAGCCTTTGGCAACACAGTGGCAACAACATGCAATATAGCCTTCAACAGATACAATAAGGTAGGAAGCAATGTAAAAATAATGTAAAAGCAATCTAAAAGCAATGTAAAAGTATTGTAAAAGACTAGGAAGCATTGTCATTGCATTGGACCAAGAGAGATTATGAAATTAAATAACCGGTGCTCATTAGAAATCATAGCAATCCCAGTCCCATCTCCCAGTTCAAGGCACTTTCTGGAGGTGAGTGAAGAACCATTCCCAAGATAAACTATTCTCTCCCTCAATAGCAGCCCAAGCAATAGGATATATTTGGTCATTGCCATCTCTTTGCACTGTACTCATCAGCTGCCCTCCCAAGAATGTCTTTAAGAATACAACATCCACACATATGACCTTCCTACACCCCTGCATCTAGCCTTTCCTCAAGCCATTAAAGCACATGAAAAACCTCTAGAAAACAGGTGTTGTGCTCTCACCACTAGCTTGAACAACTAAATCCGTGACATTTTCAAGACAAAATTTCTCTAGAGCTTCAATGTACCTACCCACCTTCAAATAATGCTCCTTTATTAACCCATGGAGCAGCTTATGAGCATGGTATTTCACTTTGTAAGCGAAGTCCTTCTTTACCAATGCCTTGTACGCTCTTTTCACAATATCTCTAATGTCCTTAGCTGGCCAATGAGGCCTTGCTTTGAATACATATAACATCTCCCTTGCAACCCACGCTGACTTCAATTGCATATTCCACTTCATGTTCTTGTGGCAAGTGTGATCCCCCTTAACCTTCTTCACTATGAATGTGGCAAGGCCTAGATGCCAAGAAGAATACAGGTAAAAGGGATACCCACTCACACACCTAACTCCTAACCTTTGTTGCCTTCTACTGTCACTAACTACAAAACTGAGATCTCTCCCTTGCATAACTGAGAATCTTTAAAATCCTTCCTATTTGAGAATATATTACCTAATTTCCACTTGAGTTTACTAAAACCAGTGTCTGATTTCACTAACATCTCCCTTTTAGACAAACTCCCTTCTCCAAACTCATCTCCACTTCCTTCAAGAGTGTGAATATCATCCTCACTTGCTTCATACTCACTCTCATTCTCATCATCCTCAACATCCATCTTTGTTGCTTCAGTTTCCCTCATTGAAGATTGTCCAATCTGTTGACCTAGTAGTTTTCCCTCACTAGCCTTACTTTGAAGTTGCTTGGCTAAATCAGCCAACTTGATATTAATAGATCTAACTCTATCCAATGACGATCTAATCTCATCATCACTATCACCTGAAAAAGACTCAAGTCCTTCCTCTTTAGTATCTAGACTAACTTCACTAACACTTTTATCATCCTCCCTCTTCTCAACGGAATAATCTGAGTTTTCCTCATCAAAAAATGTATCATGCTCAACAATATCTCTTTCACCCTCAGGCTTATATAATGGATCACCAATATCTTCACTGCTCTCACTGAACAAGACACTGTACTTTAGCGGGCTTTTAGGTCTATTATCCTCCCAATCATAGTCAGCTTCAACTTTGATTTCTCCTTCAAGGTTTAGTGTCTTCCTTTCCTTTTTAGATGGGGATGCAATAGCCGGGAAAGCACTCTTAGATGTAGCGGCCAATTCTTTAAAAGAATGTGTTGGTATTTTTTGTGGAAGGGGGAGTGGAGACAGTGTTTTGGGGGGCCTTAGAAGATTCTTGTAATTGTCTCCTTGGACTACTCCTAGTAGGTAACATTACTTTCTTGAGTGGGCTCTTTTAGGGAGTTAATTTTTTTGGTCTTTTAGTGGATGGTAGCTGTGAGGAGGATGCATCAATATTCACTTTGTGTCCTTCAATGCTGACATTTTCTAAAGCCGCCAAAGAAGCATTTACTGGTTTTTCATTAAGGGCATTAGGCATAGCAACTTTTACTGTTTCTTTATTAAGGCCACCACTAACATTAGCATCCACTGTTTCTTCATTAAGGGCATTCAAGGAAGATGGCACATCATCATATCTTGTATCTTCACTAGGGACGATTTCTTGAGTAGGGCCACTTTCTGTAGAAGACACATTAGGCTCCTCATCTTCATGCACTACATACACATTAAGTTCTCTGTGCTACACCACTAACTTCCCCATTTCTAACACTTCACTATCACCCAAGATCTTTCTTAGCCCATTCACCAATTTCTGCTTTGGAACAAAGTAAAAAAGACCATGAATGGCATTGTAATTACCACAATTCTTAGCAAACTCAAGAAGATCCTAATAACAGAGCTCATCATGATCCACTGTAAGAGTTTTATATTCTCCATCAACATACATTAACTGACCATTATTAACAGTCTTGAACTCTCCACCATAACAAAATCTCAATTTCACATAATCAAACCCACTTCCCATTGTAACCCTAACACCAACAACGAATAATCATCAAGATTTGCTAAGTTTCCAAAATTAATTTCGACATGAAAATAACAATTGAACATATTTATACACATAACAACCTCAATTTCGACAAAAAAGCATGAATTAAATGTATTTACACACATGGCAACAAAAATTTCGACACACATCATGTAAAATTTCAACATTGAATTACTCAATTTCGACACCTAGACAGATCAGCTGATAGTAGAATTTGAAAATTTTAAACATTGAATTTGCCATGAATTTTGATATGAACTTTGCCATGAATTTTGACATACCTTCAGTTAACCCGAAACCCAGCAATCCCACGCACTGGTTATTCCAAACCGGAAATCGAACGCTAAACCCAGCAATCTCATGCACGCCAATATGTAATCCTATGCATGCCAAACCTAGCAATCTCACGCACGCCAGTAATCCCACAAACCGGAAGACGTTAGGTTAAAATTTTGAGGAATTGAAGTTCGGTTGGGGTTCGATTGAAATTTGGAGGAGCTTAAGTTTGGTTGGGGTTCGAATGAACTTTGGAGGAGTTGAAGAATTTTGGTTGGGGGTATAAGAGAGGGTAATTAATGAAATTAGATTTTTGGAGCATATTTTAGGAACATTAGGACAACACGACCAAAATTTACGTGGGAAATTAAACTACATCTGCCACGTTAGATAATTCCCACTTGTTGTTCAGGTCACCTGTAAAAAGGTTTTAGTGGAAGAAAAAATTGGCTAAAGGTAGGTGCAATCAAAAATAAACAAAAGGATGACTTAATATTCGCAAAACGGGAAAAGGTTAGATTATTCCCATCAATTAATCCTAAAAAATATGCAATTAGAATTACATCTCGAGTTTAGGGATTAGTTCTTCTCTTAAATTCAATTATTCAACAAAATTTTGTCGAGTTAGTACAGTAGCAGGATGGTGGTCATGAGGTGCAACAATTGATGGTCGTTGGAGTGACAAATCTCCAATGGCTAGAGATGAAGATGGTGAAGATGGTATGATTAGTGTTTGGTTTGGGATTTTGGGAGTTACGGATTTTGATAGAAGTTGTAATTCTACAAATATAAAAAAAAGATGTAAAACAAACCTTCTGAAGGAGGGTAGCCACAAAGGTGGGTACATCGAACAAAGAGGGGGTGGGGCGCTAGATTCTACTAGCTTAGCTTTTCTCCTCGCTCTATTTTGTGAGTTAGTGTTTGATATGGAATAGAATGTAATAGAGATTCATTCCCAACTAAAAGTTATTTGATTTGAAAAAAAAGGAATGAGTTTCAAATATTTAGAGGTTTCAAACACTCTCAAAATTCACTTTTTGATTCTTTTGATTTTAGTCAGTATTCACCCGGTGTTCATTCCCCCGCTGCCCCTGCTCCAACTTTTAGATGTCGCATTATTATAATACTTAGAATTATTATTATTATTATTAATAATGGTATTATAATTTTTATACTATTTATTAAATTGATTACTATTATCATTATTATAAATATATTTATAAATTATTATTATTATTACTATCATCATCATCATCATAATTAGTACTTTTTTACAATATTTATTATTATAGTTATTTTAATTAGAGCGGTTAAAATTTGTCCCGACCCAATAAACCATCGAAAACTGACTTAAACCCAACCTGATTATGACCCAAAAAGTGAGACCCATAAGCCGACCTGAAATCAACCTGAAATCGATTTGACCTGATATTCAAAAACTAGAACTTGATTTATGCCCGACCCATTACAGACCCGACCCAAAGACAACCTAAAATCGATTGAACCCGACGAATAGCCTGTTAGTTAACTTAACCCAAAACTTGCTATAGCCCGTCTAGGAACCAATCTGAATTGACTTGATCCGACATTGACTCGAATCGAATACGACCTAACCCGAACCCAAGCAAACAAATAACAGATTTGACATGACCTAGCCTGACTCTACCTGATAGACCAAATTAACCCAATTTAACCCGAATTGTAAAGCACCGGCCCTCGATGGGTCAACCCATAACTGTCCTGGACCCGATTGACACCCCTAATTTTAATATCATGAATGTATAAAAATAAAAGTATTTTATTGTTAATATCAAGATTACATTTATTTTTGTTTAAACCAAACAACAAGTAAGGAACTGAATCTCATTCCTGTGTTAAACCAAACAACGGGAAAACTTATTCTTGTACTTAATCAAACAACTCACTGCATCAAATTCCATTCATTCCATGTATCATTCATGATTTCATTCCATTTTATACCCGTAATCCAAACAGGGCCTTACTAAGGTAGGGTGGTGATTTTATACCAAAAAATTGGTATGGAACCTTTTAGGTATGTGATTTTATACCAAAAAGATCCAATTAAACAAATTCAGTAAGGGTATGAATTTTCTAACTATTCTAAAATATTTACCCAAATGCCCCATAAATTTAACCCCCGTCACACCTTAATTGAATCAAACGCCTTCCCATTTATGCTAGCTTTTGAATCAAACACGGCATAACTCATACCGCAAATAGGATCCTGTAGACACCTGATTCAAAATGCAAGAAAGTTTAATACAAAACGTTGACAACATTAATTAAGGGAAAAACGCAATGAATATGGAGAACAAACGTAATGAACATGGAGAGAAAATGCAATGAACACATGCTATTCATTGTTTCCCAACAAAAACTATCATTAATGCTTTGTAATTTGCAATGATGAAGCATTGAGATTTTATTG
This sequence comes from Dysphania ambrosioides, assembly GCA_026401315.1. Taxonomy (NCBI): domain Eukaryota; kingdom Viridiplantae; phylum Streptophyta; class Magnoliopsida; order Caryophyllales; family Amaranthaceae; genus Dysphania; species Dysphania ambrosioides. The sequence goes on from CM048672.1 coordinate 22,039,973, forward strand.
TTTTCTCATTGGAAATATGATAATAATAGAACTATTAAGATTCTTTTTATTTTATTTAATTTGGAGCAAATTTTAAAATATGACGAATTTTCCATTTCAATGTATTCAATATACATGCACCATTATAGATAAAGATCATGTACATTACTTGATATGTAAATGTACATCATTTATAAGAAATTGTTCATTACAAAGTCATATGATGTACATTTGTGTCATTATGATTACAATATGCAAACTCAAAATTTAAATGTATCATTCTTAGAAAATGCACCAAGCTATAAAATGTACAACATACTTAACTTAAATGTACATTATTCACATTTCAAATATACATGTACAAATCCATGTGCAACAGTTTTTTCACTATACTCACCAAGATGTTTAATGAACAACATAATCAACTTAAATATACATTATTTACATTTCTAATGTTTATAGTTCACATTTCAAATTTAAATGTACAAATTCATATATGTTCAACATTTTTTTCACTATGTGTACCAAGATGTTTAATGAACAACATACACAACATAAATGTACATTATTTACATTTCTAATGTACTTTGTTCACCTTTCAAATTGACATATAAAAATCTATATGCTGTAGTTTTTTCACTATTTGCAACAAGATGTTTAGTTTACATTTCTAATATACATTATTCATATTTATAATGTACATTACATTTGATCAAATGTATGTTTTTCACTAGCAGTCTTTCTAATATACATTTCATTTACACTAAGAATGTGCACTAGCATGTTTAATGTATAATTATTTACATTTCTAATGTTCATAATAATCGAATCAAATGTATATATAAAATTTCATATGCAGCAGTTTCATATTGTGCAACTAGATGTTTCATTTACAAACTATTCACCTATAATATACATTACTCACATTGCTAATGATCATTACTGAATTAAATGTACATATATAATATTTGATCTTCATTTCATATCCACGCAATATCTATCATAACATGTGCAGCAAGATGTTAAAAGTAAAAAAAAAAAAAAATACTCAACTACAATGTACATTATTCACATATATAATGTTCATTACAATAAACTCAAATGTACATGTAAATTTTTATGCTGAATATCATATGCCATCAATTTCAGTGAGCATAACCACCAAGATGTTTAATGTATATAAAAATCAACACTAATTTACATTAATCGTATTTCTTTTGTTCATTATTATCGAATTAAATGTACATGTACAATAAATATTATATGTTAGCAATTTCAGTTTAAGCATGTCCACTAAAATATATAAAATGAAAATTGAAGAGTCACAACACCGGGGATTGTGCTAATAATGCGTGGGTGGAAAAACAGAAAAGATATATTAACAGTTAATATTAGAGAAGTGATGAATCGGTTCCTGTAGTTAATGATTCATGTTTTCTAGAAGAAACTTTAAATTGCCCATGTTCATTACCCTTAACCATCATGTTCATTAAGTTTTTCCCAAATTAAATCTACACGCGTTTTATGTATTATGACAAGTCATTTTGATTGAGGTGCATAGTCTTCACTGTGCATCCGCCTGCATAGTCTAGACATTGAACTCATACTCCTTCTATTCATTTATATTTTTTTTCATTTTTATATATGGAGTCAAAGTTCAAAAAGTATGACCATGAATTCTCATTATGGTATAGGAAATAATACAGATCTTATTAAACATATTTTTACATAAAATTTTAGAATATTAAGTTTTTATAATTTATTGTTTTAAAGATAAAAACGTTTTAAGATTTTTTTTTTGTAGCAAACATTTTAAGATTAAGGACTCAAAAAAATTTAATATAGTACTACCTCCGTTTATCAAAAGATGCAACAAAGATGGAAAATGCGGACTCCTAAGCAAAATTTGGTAATTGTGATTAGGATATATGGATGTAATAAAGTAGGGAGGTAATAATAATTGTATCAAAAGTGGTTTGGGCCTTTTTCCCTCCAAATTTTCAGTCAATTTTTTTTAAAAAAAATTTCATTTCTCTCCAACTCCCATCCACATAAATACACTCAATGAAGAGAAGCAACAGTTCTGTCCACGGCATTAAAGAGGTTGAATGTCCCTCTCATCTCTGTCCACTTCATTACAAAAAAAAATTACAGAAAAAAGTATAGAATCAAAGGCAAAAAAAGTTCTTCTCAAAAGTGGCGACAACTACCAGCCATTACAACACTAAGTACAAAATTACTGCCCATTAAAGACCCTAAAAGGTGGTTCTTAACAGCTACCAGCAAAGGTTATAACTCTTCATGCTCCAACAGTAAGTATTCAAGTCCCTCCATCTCCCTTTCATAATCAGAAGGCAAAAAAATGAAGAAGAGAATGCATGTACATGGACAACATAATTTGAACTAATCTAAGAAATAATCAATGTTGACATTATGTAATATTCCTCACATAATTACAGAAAATAATTTGAAAAATAATCAATGTTCACATAATCAACATTCAATAGTCAATGTTCACTAAATTAATGTTCACATAATGTTGTTATGTTTACATAACATGTTCACATATTCAATACATAATTAATCTGATAATCAATGTTGACATTATGGTATTATGTTCACAGAATCAATATGGATGAATCAATGTTCTTTAGTATTGATAGGATACTTGAAAAGAATTTATGGAGTGCCCAAATGAGGACTTCATAAATTTATCACAGAATGTACGGCAAGAGAATACAACACCACATGTAGAAGTGAATTTAGGGGGTGAAGGAAATCAGGTTCATAGGAAATGAAGGCCCGAACTTACAGTTGCATAGAAAAGACAGATCGTTGATGAAATTCTGGCACAAATGCACAACAAAATCTTGCCAAGAGGTTCATTGTCAAGACTTGCAAGGCAATTTGAGGTTCACAGGTCTACACTGACACGATTATATCATGACATATGCAAGCAAATGGACCAATGGACTATTATTGATGTCAGGAGCAAGAAGTTGGGCAAGGTTGGTGTAAAAGGAAGAGAGTACACAGATGAATTCCTACAGTCAGTTCCTCTGTACCTCAGAGCAACAGAAAGAAAGTATGCGGCTGCCCTTAAAATATCACATTCTACACTTCACAATTTGAAAACCAGGGGCATACTCAGGACTCATACAAGTACCAACAAGCCAAGACTCGCATCCGATCACAAGATGGCAAGACTTAGGTGGGTTTTGTCACATATAGAACCAACAACAACTGCAAACCCTACCTTCATTGACATGAGTAATGTCATTCACATTGATGAGAAGTGGTTTTTTTTAAACCCAGAAACTAGAAGATTTTATCTGTTGCCAAAGGAAGACGATCCTTACAGATGTGAACAATCTAGACGGTTTAAGACCAAGGCAATGTTTATGGGTGTTATTGTTAAACCACTATACAATGCACAAGGGACTTTGATTCATGATGGGAAGTATGGGATCATTCCATTTGTTAGCAAGCAAGTAGCGAAGAAATCAAGCAAAAATAGGGCTGCAGGAACAATAGAATCGAAGGCCATTCAAAACATAAACAAAGAAGAAATTAGGAAGATGTTTCTAAATGAAGTTTTTCCAGCTATCAAAAGCAAGTGGCCTGAGGAAATACCAAAAGATGTGGTGATCCAATGGGATAATACTAGGCCACATCTAGTGCCTAAAGATGAAGAATTTATGAATGCAATTACTGAAGGGAATTTCAACTTCAACTTTGTTTTCCAACCCGCACAGTCACCTGATTTAAATGTGCTAGATTTGGGTATTTTCAGAGTTATTCAATCAATACAACACTATTCTTTCCCTAAAAATTTGGATGAAATGATTGAGAAAGTGAAGGAAGCCTTTGAACCAATTGTAAACAAACACACTTGGATTACATTACAAAGTTGCATGATTGAAATATTGAAAGTGGAAGGAGGGAACAAGTACAAGATTCCACATATGGGGAAGCAAAGGTTGGAAAGACTTGGCTTATTACCCGAACTACTAGAAGTCAATCGGGAAGTCATACACCTCCTCAACAACAATTTCATTCAAACAAACCAAGACCAACAAGGAGGAATAGAATTTGAGGTTGATGCAGACTAGATATGAGAAGTACGTATAGGAAAACAATACTGCCACACATAACCAACATTTTAATTTGGGACTCAATGTTTGTTGTCATGTGGTTAGGTGTACTTTTGTATTTTGCAATGTGTAGTTTTGAGGCAGTAGTGTTATTATACATTTTGTAATGGGACTCAAATATGTAAATCAATTTCGATATGACTAAAGTATTTCTGAATGCATTTATTTTGATTTATGAGTCCATCAGAGGGTTACTTTTCTTCTAAAACATTATCAAATAATGTTACCTTAACAGTAAGTGCGATACACTATAACTGGAGCAAATCACTATTTGACAATGTAAGAAGTGGGTGAGTCCCTTCATCATTTGGACTTGGGTTCTGGCCAACACAAATTAAGGGACTCGATACACCAATTTCGACACGATATAGCACAAACTATCTTGCATAATGTTTTCATTGTCCAAAATGTTTCCATTATGAACTAGTGATTATCAGCATATACACATCATTCATCAATAACAGTCCCCCAAATGCAATGCAACAACCATGGTTCAATGGACAACAATGGGCAACAAAAACAACAGGCAACAAAAACAACAAAAAAAATAACACGGACCAACAACAACAAACAAAAATAGGGAACAATAACATTTCCTCACAATAGGCAACAACATCAGGCCACAACATTATAGCCACAATTACAGCCATAAATACAACCACAACAATAGGTAACAATAATAGGCCACAACAGGCAACAACAAGCCCCAATACGCAACTAGCTTAGGCCACAACAATAGGTAACAACAATAGGCCACAACAACAACAATCAATAAAAGCAGGCAACAACAATCAACAACAGTCCATCAGAGGGTTATTTTTCTTCTACAACAATATCAAATATTGTTGCTTCGACAGTTAGTGTGATACACTATAACTGGAGCAACTAAACTTTGATAATGTAAGAAGTTTTTTGAGTCCCTTTATCATTTGGACTGTTTAGTCACTGACAAACCCAAATTAAGGGACTCAATACACCTATAAAACTACCTTGCACTTAATGGGACTCAAATTAAGGGAGTGAATACATCACAAACACCAAATAGGACTAAATATAGCATAAACACCAAATAGATCCCCAACTCCATATCAAAATAAGGAACTGAATAACACAAACACTAAATTGGACTCAATATAGCATAAACGTCAAATGGATCTCCATCCCATCTCCATCTACATCTCAAATTAAAGGACTGAATATAGCACAAACACCAAATGGGACTCAATATACTACCTCCGTTTATCAAAGGATGCAATGAACATGGAAAATACGGACTCCTGGGCGGAATTTGATAGTGGTGGTGGGCCTTTATCCCATCTTACCCACAAGATGACAACAACAACAGGCCACAACATGCAACAACAAGCCACAATAGGCAACAACAGGTGATAACAGATGACAACAACAACAGGCCGCAATAGGCCACAACAGGCAACAACAGGCCACAATAAGCCACAACAAGTGATAACAGATGACAACAACAATAGGCCACAACAGGCAACAACAAGCCACGACAGGCAACAACAGGCCACAACAGGCCACAACAGGTGATAACATATGACAACAACAACAGGCCACACCAGGCCACAACAGGCAACAACAAGCCCCAATAGGAATTCATAGGTCACCAACAACATAATGAACAACCATAAATAACAACAAGGAAACCCAAGCCATCAACAACAACAAGAGCAGCAACAGGCCATAACAGAATACACTAGGTCATAAGAAGACTCACAAAGGCCACGAACATAATAATCAACAACCATAATAATCAATAATAATCCTTAATCAACAACCACAACATCAACAACAATGGATTTAAAATACAACATCAACATGCACACACAATCCTCCACATTAGGCCACAACACCCATACTCAACATGCAACAATAATAGTCCAACCTGGCCAGCAACTTATGTTGCTGGCATACACGTCATACACACATAATCCTCCATATTTAAAATACAGTAGGGTTTGGAGAATATTACCCAGCAAAATCAGTCAGCAAATTAGGGGGACTCTTTTTTCACTTCATCATCAATTGAAGAAATTCTTGCGCCAACACCATGGATTTTTCTAAGAGTGAGACAAGAAACCCTCCGAGTGGACTTGAAAACCACTTTAGATCTGGGTTTTTTAAGGGACTCATTCACTGTTTTAGACGAAGAAACGGACCTAGACGTTCCTCCCAGCACAAACCCTAAACCTGATGACTCAGATTCTATATCTCGAAGCCTAAAACACAAATTCTCGCTGTTAATGTCAATAGCTGGTATAGGACTCATATAACCAAGTACATCACCTAATGCCACCAACGAATAAGCACTCAAGATGCCACGACCTTTGCCTGACTTATACAGGATCTCTGGCCAAGACAAACCTTGGTCAAAGGCATCGATGAGATCACCGATGAGGCCCTTTTCAACCTCGTCGTTGGTTTCAAATAATGCAAGGTGAAGTGGGTGTAGACTATACATGTTCTGGAGATGGGTATAGAGTAGGGGATTTCGGTGAACTAGGGTTCACAAATGACGAGATGGAGATGGGTATATAGTAGATGGGGTTTGGAGATGGGTATAGAGTAATAGAGTTGGAGACAGAGGAGATTTGAAGTTGGAGACAGAGGAGATCTGGAGTTGGAGACAGAGGAGATCTGGAGTTGGAGACAGAGGAGATCTGGAGTTGGAGATGGAGATTTTGACGGGGAGATGGGGATGGAGAGGGAGATCTTAGGTATAGAGTATATGGAGATGGAGATGGAGATGTAGATGGAGATTGAGATGGAGATCTTCGATGAATTAGGGACATGGAGATGGAGATGTAGATCTTCGGTGAACTAGGGAGATGGAGATGGAAATGAAGATCTTCGGTGAAATATGGTGATGGGGATGGAGATGGAAATGGAGTTGGGGATCTTCGGCCACTAGGGTTTGCAAATGCCGAGATGGAGATAAGTAATGGGTAGATGGGTTTGGGAGATGAGTAACTGTCAGTAGGTATTGATGGAGTTGGGTGGGAAGATGATCAATTTTGGTGGGAATTGTTAGTGTAGTAATATAGGATTATGGTATATAATCTGATTTAGGGTTATTTAATTAAATCAGTAATCAAATTTGGAAATGTATAAATAAGGATATTTTTGTCATTTAAAAAAAAAATTTACTCAAAATGATAAAAAGTTACTTTATTGCATCTTATATTGATAAATTGATAAATGTTGATATCTTTTGATAAATTGAGGTAGTATAACTTTTGAATCAAAGACCCTAAAAGTTTCAGTTTTCTACACCCTGTCACCCTCTTCTTCTTGTCTCCTCCCATTTCCACTTCTGACCTCTCTAATTATTGATCATTGTATTGGTTGCTCCGGTTCGGGTTAAGGGATGATTCTGTGCCTCATTCCAATTGCACATATTCCGTAGATTAAGATCAACGGTTGGGAAACAAGGGGAATGGATTTAGGCAGTGAATCAACGGATGTTGGGGCTGATGTGGATTGTAGGATTCAAACAAATGGAACTTGTAAGGGTAACGACCATGGTGATTCAGATGCTAATTTATTGGGGCTTAATCCTCGGGTTTTTAACAAATCGGATCTCTTGAGTGGCGACCACTCCTTAACGCCGACCGACCCACCGCCACCTGCCTCTTCAAAAGGATTCGGTTTGAAGAAATGGCGACGAATTAGAAGAAACGATCACGTCATCAAAGGTAAGGAGTTGGAAATGGAAAAGGAGAAGGAGAATTCGGATTCTGATTCCACTGGTCGGGTGTTGAAGAGAGGGTCTGCCAACATTATGAACGAGACTGTGAAAGAAAATGAGAGAGGGTCTTCAAATCAGAATGAAAATGAGCGAGAGTCTTCCAATGAGAACGAAAGAGGATCTTCAAATAGTCCTAACCTTATGAATAGTAATAACGAGTTCTTAATTGGTGTCAACAATCCCAGCACATTTAATACTGGTGCTGATTCAGACAACAGTGAGGATAGCCACATCCATAGGAGTAGCAGCAAGTCATCCACAGCAGCTAGTGCCCCCAAATATACCCTCAGATCTCCAGCTCCCCGCGAAAAGCAGAGGCTCACTGCTAAGAACTTCAATAGCAGGTCCCACCGACAGGCAAAGTCTCAATCTCAGCCTGTTGCTGACTCCAGCAAGAAACCCAAAGGTGGGAGCCTGGACAAGGAAAGTTCTCCCCTTTCTAGCTTGGATTCTGATTCCAGAAGCTCTCAGTTACCTACTCCTAACCCGTTAAGCTTTGATGGACACGATGCCTCCCATTCACTTCCTCCACCCCCCACTCAGACTACTCCTACTGAAAATGCGTCTCTTTCACCATATTCTCCAGATCAGTTGTCGTCCACTGCTAATCATGGAAAGTTACCCAACGATTGCGATCCTATTGTTGACACTATTTTTATGCTCCAATCTGCGCAACTTGCTCTTCAGAAAGGCATGCTTTCTGCTTGCTTTTATTTTTTTTCATTCATATTTCTTCATGCATTTGTCTTATCTTGGAAACTGTCTTCTGTTCATTCATTGGTTATTGTGGAGTAAGCATACACATTCGGAAGAGAGAAATATGAACTACAAGTGATACGTGAAATTCTGAATGTATTCTTTGCTAACATGCTTATATAAGCAACGAGGGGTGGGTTCTGCCAAAAAAAATAGGATGAGATGAATTGGGATCAGCTTAGCTACCTTTGGGTTTCAAAAAGGGATTGAGTGTACATATGGAGAGGCGTTTGTAAGGACTTCTTGTGCCTTAATGACCTAGTCTAGTAGTCTCAGCTGACATCAGACTAGTCATTCATGATGTTTGGCTTGTGGAACTTGCCTGAGTCCATGATGCTTCTGGTCTTGCCAGTTAATTATACCGATAGCTATTAAATAGGCAAGCGCTTCCATAAAGATGCAACTGAGGAGTTATGTGTCAGGAAGATGTCTACAAGAGGCGTTATGAGCTGTGGGCTGCCATGAACCTTTTTGTTTTTGTTTGATAAAAGAGTTGTCCTGGACTTTGTCAAGGCCTATTAGTGCCATCACACTGACCAAACTATCATCTTCAATACGCAGAACAAAACACATCGTTGATGAATTTGATGAGGGCTCACTGGTTCATGCAGTCAGCGAGAACTGCCTTCTCCTTACAATGAAGAGCAAGCTGGCGATGGCATTATGATAGTGTCAATCCACTGCGCTGTATAGAAATTAATAAAAAGGGGAAGTTTGGTTTCACATGTAGTTTTATTAATTAGGCCACTACTTTTCTTCATCAAATAATTGAAAGATCTTTTTGTAATGATTCAAGTCCTAGAGCCTAGAAATTAAATCAAGAGGTGAAGAAGCTTGTCTAGTTGAAAAACGAGTGCATTTCACTAATTGATAATGTAATCTTTCTGCTAGTAAAATCATGCTTCATCAAAAAGAGGACATTACAAAGTTTCATCATAAGTTTACAGCTCTTTTTTTATATATATAATTTTTTTTATCATTTATCTTTTTAAAAACATCTGGAGCTTTAGGACAAGACCTTTTTGTGTTCTAAGCCATCCCTAGTCCACTTTTATTTTTGTTCTTGTAGAATAATTCACATTCTGAATTTTTGTTCTTTTATAGTCCAAAACCTCCTTTTCCTTTTTTAAAAAGAAAACTTAACTCCATCTATGACCAAATCTAGCCCATTTCCTGGCAGAAGTCCTATTGTTTTCTTCTCTATGATGATTTCTCCCTATTTTTCTTCAGAATTGTAATATTGGAATTAGAAAATAATGATTGCAAAGTCCCCATGATATTAGGTAAAACATGAGGCTGCTTCGTTGGGACTCCTTGATTCTGCTTCTTTCTCTATTTCTTTTGATTGTAGATTTTGGCCTGCTGATTCTTCTGCAAACTTGCTGTAAGGTCAAAACTTTCATCATTTGCTGAAGTTTTCAGTTTCCACCGGTTTTTGCTTTTCCAACTTCATTTAAAAAGCTCTGGTCTCACCTCTTCACTTTGTATTGGGTGCTGTTCCATTTGCTGCGAATCTTTTGATTTAAAAGAAAGGTTTTGGACTTGTCTTCTTTTCTGTGTTTCATATGCAATTGAGCTGGTTTTGTTTTTGTAGGGAAAATACAGCTTAAGGAGCTTTGGGGATGTGGGCTTATGGATACAGTTTTGGTGTTTTGGGTGTAGTGTGAGGTTGGTGGTGTGCCCATCTTTCAAATGATTGTTTGAGGACATGGGGTAGAGATGGTGGTTTCTCAAGTTTATTAGATGATGGGAATACTTTATAGATGCCCATTGTATCACCCTTTTATAAATCTCTCTCATAGTGTGAGGCCTTTTAAGTTTGAGATTGTGGTTTGAAGTGGGTATGTTCTAGCATTCGGTGAAATTGTGTTCCGATATTCATGTTTTTGGGTCTCATAGTTTTGTCAATAAATAAGTTGTTCTTTTGTTGGAGAATATTCAATGATGGAATGAAACTGTTTTTGGGAATGTTCATAGGAGCGATGTTATTTTTTTTGGATAGAGGTGATGTTTATGGATTATAAAGAAGGGCAATATTTTTCCAGAATAGAATCTATAGAATTGTGCTAAGATGTGCATTCTTAGTAGAAGGTAGCTTAATTCTTTTTAGGAAATTTAGAATTGTACGGAGTATAATGGTAATATAACATGAAGTTCTTTAATCATTTTGTATAAAAGAGATACATAGATCTATCTTTCATCTTCCATTGTGAGTCTTTCCCTCATTACCCACTTTGAATGCATATAGCATCATAAGAGGTTCTAATGAAAGGGCTCTTTAGGTGGAAATCAAAGCTTTGTGAAGAGGTGTTGGATTATTCTTGCTGAGAAGCAAGTGAGAGTATTACGGGAAGGATTAGGGGCTATGGGATGTGTGCGTGGAGCTATGGACTAGTATTTAGAAGATGTCTAGAATGCTATTGGAAGTCATACTAGTGGAGCTTTAAGATTTTCCATTAGCATCTACTTTTACTCAAAGCTCCTTGATTGTTTGTAATCTTAGACCATTATCTAATCTTTAATTAAGTTTTTAACCGTGGAGGAGCTTGGTAAAGGTATCCTTAACACAATGTTTCATGTTTTGGTCCTAAATCTGTTATACACAATTTTTTTCTCTTGACTTTCTTCTGCTAATGAATGACGTGACTTAAGGAAATGCTTTATATTTATATTTATCATGTCAGCAAGGTATGTCTAGGGTTTTTCCAAAGGGGAAGACTAGTGCTATATTAAGATCTTGAGTATGCTTGATGATGAGGTCATTGACATAAAAAGAGTAGATTGAACCTAAAAATAATAGAGTTGTGATTTTTCTAATTAGAGGTGTTTAGTAAAATGGTAGCTTTATAATTGCAAGGTGGATGGGTTCAATCAATTTTATTACTATGTTCTTGTTTGCAGTTTCTTAAATTAAGGATCATATTGGTGAGTCATGATTAGACCACCATTATTTTTATGGTTTGGAATGGTGGGCTTTAAAAAAGGAGCATCATAAGAAGATGAATAGCAGAGATGTGTATGCTAAGGTGGATGTGAGGAAATACAGTGAGGGACTAAATTAGAAATATGGATGTATGGAAAAAAGCTAGAATAGCAAGTATTGTGGTCTTGTGGATAAGATAAGGGATAAGCGGTTACGATGGTTTGGGCATATAAGGCGCTGATAGTAGATGCATAAATGAGAAAGACGGAGAGTTGGGATAACGGAGACCTTATTCATGATTGAGGCAAACCAAATATGACTTGGATAGAGGGGATTGATAAAGATTTTGAGAAAATATATTTGCTAGAAGATATTGCTTTAAATAGGAGGGGATGGATGAGGAGGATTTTTATAAATGATCACATGAGATAGACTATTGGTTCATGTGGCCGAAACATTTTTTTGAGATTAAGGCTAGGTGAGTCATGAGTAGGGTCACTTAGTTAAATATGCAATCACCACTTACATGCTTTTAGTATCTACAATTTAAACATCTTTGTGGAATCTGTAATGTGCTGGTCAAACCCTGCAAGTGTAGTTTGAGCTGCTAATTGCCAAGAGACTTCTATTTTTTTCTTCTCTTTTGTTTTGTTTGGCACACTGTTTTAAGCAAATAATCAAACTGCCTAGTGGCAGAACTGTAGTGAATTAAAAAATATTGCTGAATATTATGGCGTGTGACTGTTTCAGAAGTTCAGAAGTTTGGGGAGATAGGCAAGGGCATCTGTTCATTGTGTGATGACTCCGGAAAAATTATCGGTGTTCCTGTCCCCTCTATATCTGTTGATCCTGTATGTTATATGGGTGGTTCTTCTGATTGTTTGACTGAGTTTAATCATGCCTACTTGAGCAAGGTTATCCAAACACTTGAAAGACAACTTAATGAA